>JBBPBS010000689.1:1327964-1346132 GCA_037974835.1 Cicer judaicum
CAAAAACACCTATTGGGTGCACAAGATTTGTTAAAAACCCTAATTGGACAAGAATTAGCTTAGGGAGGACAAAAATGACCTAATTGTTCATCTAGTGACACAAAAACACCTATTGGATGCACAAGATTGGTTAAAAACCCTAATTAGACAAGGATTAGCCTAGGGAGGACGAAAATGACCTATGTGTTCCTCCAATGACACAAAACACCTATTGGATGCACAAGATTGGTAAAAAACCCTATTTGGACAAGAATTAGCCTAAGGAGGATGAAAATGACCTAAATGTTTATCCAATGACAAAAAAACACCTATTTGATGCACAAAATTTGATAAAAACCCTAATTGAACAAGAATTAGCCTGGGGAGGACAAAAATGACCTAATTGTTCATCCAATGACACAAAAACACCTATTAGATGCACAAGATTGGTTAAAAACCCTAATTGGACAAGATTAAGTGTAGGGAGGATGATAATCACCTAAATATTTGTCGAATGACACAAACACCTATTGGGTGCACAAGATTTGTTAAAAACCCTAATTGGACAAGATTAAGTTTAGGGAGGACGAAAATGACCTAATTGTTCGTCCAATGATACAAAACACCAATTGGATGCACAAGATTGGTTACAAACCCTTATTGGATAAGATTAAGTGTAGGGAGGACGAAAAGGACCTAAATGTTCATCCAATGACACAAAAACACCTATTGGATGCACAAGATTGGTTAAAAACCCTAACTAGACAAGAATAAGCCTAGGGAGGACGAAAATGACCTAAGTGTTCCTCCAATGACACAAAACACCTATTGGAGGCACAAGATTGGTTAAAAACCCTATTTGGACAAGAATTAGCCTAAGGAGGATGAAAATGACCTAAATGTTCATCCAATGACAAAAAAACACCTATTGGATGCACAAGATTGGTTAAAAATCCTAATTGGACAAGAATTAGCTTAGGGAGGACGAAAATGACCTAATTGTTCATCCAATGACACTAAAACACCTATTGGATGCACAAGATTGGTTAGAAACTCTAATGGGACAAGATTAAGTGTAGGGAGGACGAAAATGACCTAATTGTTGATTCAATGACCCAAAAACACCTATTGGATGCACAAGATTGGTTAGAAACCCTAATTGGACAAGATTAAGTTTAGGGAGGACGAAAATGACCTAATTGTTCGTCCAATGACACAAAACACCAATTGGATGCACAAGATTGCTTAAAAACCCTAATTGGACAAGATTAAGTGTAGGGAGGACGATAATGACCTAAATATTTGTCCAATGACACAAAAACACCTATTGGGTGCACAAGATTTGTTAAAAACCCTAATTGGACAAGAATTAGCTTAGGGAGGACGAAAATGACCAAATTGTTCATCCAATGACACAAAAACACCTATTGGATGCACAAGATTGGTTACAAACCCTTATTGGATAAGATTAAGTGTAGGGAGGACGAAAAGGACCTAAATGTTCATCCAATAACACAAAAACACCTATTGGATGCACAAGATTGGTTAAAAACCCTAACTAGACAAGAATGAGCCTAGGGAGGACGAAAATGACCTAAATGTTCATCCAATGACACAAACACACCTATTGGATGCACAAGATTGGTTAAAACCCCTAAGTGGACAAGATTAAGTTTCAGGAGGACGAAAATGACCTAAATGTTAATCCAATTGCACAAAGCACCTATTCGTTGAACAAGATTGGTTAAAATTCTAATTAGACAAGAATTAGCCTAGGGAGGACGAAAATGACCTAATTGTTCATCAAATGCCACAAAAACACCTATTGGATGCACAAGATTGGTTAGAAACCCTAATTGGATAAGATTAAGTTTAGGTAGGACGAAAATGACCTAGATGTTGATCCAATGACACAAAACACCTAATGGATGCACAAGATTGGTTAAAAACCCTAATTGGGCAAGATTATGTGTAGGGAGGACGAAAATAACCTAAATATTTTCCCAATGACACAAAAACACCTATTGGGTGCACAAGATTTGTTAAAAATCCTAATTGGACAAGAATTAGCTTAGGGAGGACGAAAATGACCTAATTGTTCATCCAATGACACAAAGACACCTATTGAATGCTCAAGATTGGTTAGAAACCCTAATTTGACAAAATTAAGTGTAGGGAGGACGAAAATGACCTAAATATTCATCCAATGACCCAAACATACCTTTTGGATACACAAGATTGGTTTAAAACCCTAATTGGACAAGAATAAGCCTAGGGAGGTTGAAAATGACCTAATTGTTCATCCAATCACACTAACCACATATTGGTTGCACAAGATTGTTTAAAAACCCTAATTGGACAAGAATTAGCCTAGGGAGGACAAAAATGACCTAATTATCCATCTAATGACACAAAAACACCTATTGGATCACAAGATTGGTTAGAAACCCTTATTGGACAAGATTAAGTTTAGGGAGGACGAAAATGATCCAATTGTTCATCCAATGACACAAAAACACCTATTGGATGCACAAGATTGGTTAAAAACCCTAATTAGACAAGGATTAGCCTAGGGAGGACGAAAATGACCTAAGTGTTCCTCCAATGACACAAAACACCAATTGGATGCACAAGATTGGTTAAAAACCCTATTTGGACAAGAATTAGCCTAAGGAGGATGAAAATGACCTAAATGTTCATCCAATGACACAAAACACCTATTGGATGCACAAGATTGGTTAAAAACCATAATTGGACAAGAATTAGCTTAGGGAGGACGAAAAGGACCTAATTGTTCATCCAATGACACTAAAACAACTATTGGATGCACAAGATTCGTTAGAAACTCTATTTGGACAAGATTAAGTGTAGGGAGGACGAAAATGACCTAATTGTTCATTCAATGACACAAAAACACCTATTGGATGCACAAGATTGGTTAAAAACCCTAATTGGACAAGATTAAGTTTAGGGAGGACGAAAATGACCTAATTGTTCGTCCAATGATACAAAACACCAATTGGATGCACAAGATTGGTTAAAAACCCTAATTGGACAAGACTAAGTGTAGGGAGGACGATAATGACCTAAATATTTGTCCAATGACACAAAAACACCTATTGGGTGCACAAGATTTGTTAAAAACCCTAATTGGACAAGAATTAGCTTAGGGAGGACGAAAATGACCTAATTGTTCATCCAATGACACAAAAACACCTATTGGATGCACAAGATTGGTTACAAACCCTTATTGGATAAGATTAAGTGTAGGGAGGACGAAAAGGACCTAAATGTTCATCTAATGACACAAAAACACCTATTGGATTCACAAGATTGGTTAAAAACCCTAATTGGACAAGATTAAATGTAGGGAGGACGAAAATAACCTAAATATTCTCCCAATGACACAAAAACACCTATTGGGTGCACAAGATTTGTTAAAAACCCTAATTGGACAAGAATTAGCTTAGGGAGGACAAAAACGACCTAATTGTTCATCCAGTGACACAAAAACACCTATTGGATGCACAAGATTAGTTAAAAACCCTAATTAGACAAGGATTAGCCTAGGGAGGACGAAAATGACCTAAGTGTTCCTCCAATGACACAAAACACCTATTGGATGCACAAGATTGGTTAAAAACCCTATTTGGACAAGAATTAGCCTAAGGAGGATGAAAATGACCTAAATGTTCATCCAATGACAAAAAAACACCTATTTGATGCACAAAATTTGATAAAAACCCTAATTGGACAAGAATTAGCCTGGGGAGGACAAAAATGACCTAATTGTTCATCCAATGACACAAAAACACCTATTAGATGCACAAGATTGGTTAAAAACCCTAATTGGACAAGATTAGGTGTAGGGTGGACGAAAATGACCTAAATATTCATCCAATGACAACACACCAATTGGATGCACAAAATTGGTTAAAAACCCTAATTGGACAAGAATAAGCCTAGGGAGGTTGAAAATGACCTAATTGTTCATCCAATGACACAAAACACCTATTGGATGCACAAGATTGGTTAAAAACCCTAATTGGACAAGAATTAGCTTAGGGAGGACGAAAATGACCTAATTGTTCATCCAATGACCCTAAAACACCTATTGGATGCACAAGATTGGTTAGAAACTCTATTTGGACAAGATTAAGTGTAGGGAGGACGAAAATGACCTAATTGTTCATTCAATGACACAAAAACACGTATTGGATGCACAAGATTGGTTAGAAACCCTAATTGGACAAGATTAAGTTTAGGGAGGACGAAAATGACCTAATTGTTCGTCCAATGATACAAAACACCAATTGGATGCACAAGATTGGTTAAAAACCCTAATCAGACAAGATTAATTGTAGGGAGGACGATAATGACCTAAATATTTGTCCAATGACACAAAAACACCTATTGGGTGCACAAGATTTGTTAAAAACCCTAATTGGACAAGAATTAGCTTAGGGAGGACGAAAATGACCTAATTGTTCATCCAATGACACAAAAACACCTATTGGATGCACAAGATTGGTTACAAACCCTTATTGGATAAGATTAAGTGTAGGGAGGACGAAAAGGACCTAAATGTTCATCTAATGACACAAAAACACCTATTGGATGCACAAGATTGGTTAAAAACCCTAACTAGACAAGAATGAGCCTAGGGAGGACGAAAATGACCTAAATGTTCATCGAATGACACAAACACACCTATTGGATGCACAAGATTGGTTAAAAACCCTAATTGGACAAGAATAAGCCTAGGGAGGACGCAAATGACCTAATTGTTCATCAAATGACACAAACACACCTATTGGATGCACAAGATTGGTTAGAAACCCTAATTGGACAAGATGAAGTGTAGGGAGGACGAAAATGACCTAAATATTCTTCCAAAGACAAAAACACACCTATTGGATGCACAAGATTGGTTAAAAACCCTAGTTGGACAAGAATAAGCATAGGCAGGTTGAAAATGACCTAATTGTTCATCCAATGACACAAAACACCTATAGGATGCACAAGATTGTTTAAAAACCCTAATTGGACAAGAATTAGACTAGGGAGGACGAAAATGACCTAATTGTTCATCTAGTGACACAAAAACACCTATTGGATGCACAAGATTGGTTACAAACCCTTATTGGACAAGATTAAGTGTAGGGAGGACGAAAAGGACCTAAATGTTCATCCAATGACACAAAAACACCTATTGGATGCACAAGATTGGTTAAAAACCTTAATTAGACAAGAATATGCCTAGGGAGGACGAAAATGACCTAAATGTTCATCCAATGACTCAAACACACCTATTGGATGCATAAGATTTGTTAAAAACCCTAATTGGACAAGAATAAGCCTGGGGAGGACGAAAATGACCTAACTGTTCATCCAATGACACAAACACACCTATTGGATGCACAAGATAGGTTAAAAACCCTAATTGGACAAGATTAAGTGTAGGGAGGACGAAAATAACCTAAATATTCTCCCAATGACACAAAAACACCTATTGGGTGCACAAGATTTGTTAAAAACCCTAATTGGGCAAGAATTAGCTTAGGGAGGACAAAAATGACCTAATTGTTCATCCAGTGACACAAAAACACCTATTGGATGCACAAGATTGGTTACAAACCCTTATTGGACAAGATTAAGTGTAGGGAGGACGAAAAGGACCTAAATGTTCATCCAATGACACAAAAACACCTATTGGATGCACAAGATTGGTTAAAAACCCTAATTAGACAAGAATAAGCCTCGGGAGGACGAAAATGACCTAAATGTTCATCCAATGACACAAACACACCTATTGGATGCACAAGATAGGTTAAAAACCCTAATTGGACAAGAATAAGCCTAGGGAGGACGAAAAAGACCTAATTGTTCATCTAATGACACAAACACACCTATTGGATGCACAAGATTGGTTAGAAACCCTAATTGGACAAGATTTAGTGCAGGGAGGACCAAAATGACCTAAGTATTCATCCAATCACAAAAACACACCTATTGGATGGACAAGATTCGTTTAAAACCCTAATTGGACAAGAATAAGCATAGGGAGGTTAAAAATGACCTAATTGTTCATCCAATCACACAAAACACCTATTGGATGCACAAGATTGGCTAGAAACCCTAATTAGACAAGAATTAGCCTAGGGAGGACGAAAATGACCTAAATGTTCATCCAATTGCACAAAACACCTATTGGATGCACAAGATTGGTTAAAAACCCTAATTGGATAAGATTAAGTTTAGGGAGGATGAAAATGACCTAGATGTTCATCCAATGACACAAAACACCTATTGGATGCACAAGATTGGTTAAAAATCCTAATTGGACAAGATTAAGTGCAAGGAGGATGAAAATGACCTAATTGTTCATCCAATGACACAAAACACCTATTGGATGCACAAGATTGGTTAAAAACCCTAATTGGACAAGAATTAGCCTAGGGAGGACGAAAATGACCTAATTGTTCATGCAATGACACAAAAACACCTATTGGATGCACAAGATTGGTTAGAAACCCTAATTGGATAAGATTAAGTTTAGGGAGGACGAAAATGACCTAGATGTTCATCCAATGACACAAAAATACCTATTGGGTGCACAAGATTTGTTAAAAACCCTAATTGGACAAGATTTAGCTTAGGGAGGACAAAAATGACCTAATTGTTCATCGAGTGACACAAAAACACCTATTGGATGCACAAGATTGGTTACAAACCCTTATTGGACAAGATTAAGTGTAGGGAGGACGAAAAGGACCTAAATGTTCATCCAATGACACAAAAACACCTATTGGATGCACAAGATTAGTTAAAAACCCAAATTGGACAAGAATAAGCCAAGGGAGGACGAAAATGACCTAAATGTTCATCCAATGACACAAACACACCTATTGGGTGCACAAGATTTGTTAAAAACCCTAATTGGACAAGAATTAGCTTAGGGAGGACAAAAATGACCTAATTGTTCATCCAGTGACACAATAACACCTATTGGATGAACAAGATTGGTTACAAACCCTTATTGGACAAGATGAAGTGTAGGGAGGACGAAAAGGACGTAAATGTACATCCAATTACACAAAAACACTTATTGGATGCACAAGATTGGTTAAAAACCCTAATTAGACAAGAATAAGCCTAGGGAGGACGAAAATGACCTAAATGTTCATCCAATGACACTAACACACCTATTGGATGCATAAGATTGGTTAAAAACCCTAATTGGACAAGAATAAGCCTAGGGAGGTTGAAAATGACCTAATTGTCCATCCTATGACATAAAAACACCTATTTGATGCACAAAATTGGTTAAAAACCCTAATTCGACAAGAATTAGCCAGGGGAGGACAAAAATGACCTAATAGTTCATCAATTGACACAAAAACACCTATTGGATGTACAAGATTGGTTAGAAACCCTAATTGGACAACATTAAGTTTAGGGAAGTCGAAAAGGACCTAAATGTTCAACCAAGTACACAAAAGTACCTTTTTGATGCACAAGATTGGTTAAAAACCCTAATTGAAAATGACGTAAATAGCCTAGGGAGGAATAAAATGACGTAAATGTTCATCCAATGACACAA
The DNA here is from genome assembly GCA_037974835.1 of Cicer judaicum. Taxonomy (NCBI): domain Eukaryota; kingdom Viridiplantae; phylum Streptophyta; class Magnoliopsida; order Fabales; family Fabaceae; genus Cicer; species Cicer judaicum. The sequence goes on from JBBPBS010000689.1 coordinate 1,335,547, forward strand.
AACACCTTTTGGATGCATAAGATTGGTTAAAAACCCTAATTGGACAAGAATTAGCCTAGGGAGGTTGAAAATGTCCTAAATATTCATCCAATGACACAAAAACACCTATGGGATGCACAAGATTGGTTAAAAACCCTAAGTGGACAAGATTAGGTTTCAGGAGGACGAAAATGACCTAAATGTTCATCCAATTGCACAAAACACCTATTGGATGCACAAGATTGGTTAAAAATCCTAATTGGACAAGATTAAGTGCAAGGAGGATGAAAATGACCTAATTGTTCATCCAATGACACAAAACACCTATTGGATGCACAAGATTGGTTAAAAACCCTAATCGGACAAGATTAATTGTAGGGAGGACGATAATGACCTAAATATTTGTCCAATGACACAAAAACACCTATTGGGTGCACAAGATTTGTTATAAACCCTAATTGGACAAGAATTAGCTTAGGGAGGACGAAAATGACCTAATTGTTCATCCAATGACACAAAAACACCTATTGGATGCACAAGATTGGTTACAAACCCTTATTGGATAAGATTAAGTGTTGGGAGGACGAAAAGGACCTAAATGTTCATCCAATGACACAAAAACACCTATTGGATGCACAAGATTGGTTAAAAACCCTAACTAGACAAGAATGAGCCTAGGGAGGACGAAAATGACCTAAATGTTCATCGAATGACACAAACACACCTATTGGATGCACAAGATTTGTTAAAAACCCTAATTGGACAAGAATAAGCCTAGGGAGGACGCAAATGACCTAATTGTTCATCAAATGACACAAACACACCTATTGGATGCACAAGATTGGTTAGAAACCCTAATTGGACAAGATGAAGTGTAGGGAGGACGAAAATCACCTAAATATTCTTCCAAAGACACAAACACACCTATTGGATGCACAAGATTGGTTTAAAACCCTAGTTGGACAAGAATAAGCATAGGCAGGTTGAAAATGACCTAATTGTTCATCCAATCACACAAAACACCTATAGGATGCACAAGATTGTTCAAAAACCCTAATTGGACAAGAATAAGACTAGGGAGGACGAAAATGACCTAATTGTTCATCAATTGACACAAAAACACCTATTGGATGCACAAGATTGGTTAGAAACCCTAATTGGTTAAGATTAAGTTTAGGGAGGACGAAAATGACCTAGATGTTCATCCAATGACACAAAACACCTAATGGATGCACAAGATTGGTTAAAAACCCTAATTGGACAAGATTAAATGTAGGGAGGACGAAAATGACCTAGATGTTCATCCAATGATACAAAACACCTATTGGGTGCACAAGATTTGTTAAAAACCCTAATTGGACAAGAATTAGCTTAGGGAGGACAAAAATGACCTAATTGTTCATCTAGTGACACAAAAACACCTATTGGATGCACAAGATTGGTTACAAACCCTTATTGGACAAGATTAAGTGTAGGGAGGACGAAAAGGACCTAAATGTTCATCCAATGACACAAAAACACCTATTGGATGCACAAGATTGGTTAAAAACCTTAATTAGACAAGAATATGCCTAGGGAGGACGAAAATGACCTAAATGTTCATCCAATGACTCAAACACACCTATTGGATGCATAAGATTTGTTAAAAACCCTAATTGGACAAGAATAAGCCTGGGGAGGACGAAAATGACCTAACTGTTCATCCAATGACACAAACACACCTATTGGATGCACAAGATAGGTTAAAAACCCTAATTGGACAAGATTAAGTGTAGGGAGGACGAAAATAACCTAAATATTCTCCCAATGACACAAAAACACCTATTGGGTGCACAAGATTTGTTAAAAACCCTAATTGGGCAAGAATTAGCTTAGGGAGGACAAAAATGACCTAATTGTTCATCCAGTGACACAAAAACACCTATTGGATGCACAAGATTGGTTACAAACCCTTATTGGACAAGATTAAGTGTAGGGAGGACGAAAAGGACCTAAATGTTCATCCAATGACACAAAAACACCTATTGGATGCACAAGATTGGTTAAAAACCCTAATTAGACAAGAATAAGCCTCGGGAGGACGAAAATGACCTAAATGTTCATCCAATGACACAAACACACCTATTGGATGCACAAGATAGGTTAAAAACCCTAATTGGACAAGAATAAGCCTAGGGAGGACGAAAAAGACCTAATTGTTCATCTAATGACACAAACACACCTATTGGATGCACAAGATTGGTTAGAAACCCTAATTGGACAAGATTTAGTGCAGGGAGGACCAAAATGACCTAAGTATTCATCCAATCACAAAAACACACCTATTGGATGGACAAGATTCGTTTAAAACCCTAATTGGACAAGAATAAGCATAGGGAGGTTAAAAATGACCTAATTGTTCATCCAATCACACAAAACACCTATAGGATGCACAAGATTGTTTAAAAACCCTAATTGGACAAGAATTAGCCTAGGGTGGACGAAAATGACCTAATTGTCCATCCAATGACACAAAAAGTCCTATTGGATGCACAAGATTGGCTAGAAACCCTAATTAGACAAGAATTAGCCTAGGGAGGACGAAAACGACCTAAATGTTCATCCAATTGCACAAAACACCTATTGGATGCACAAGATTGGTTAAAAACCCTAATTGGATAAGATTAAGTTTAGGGAGGATGAAAATGACCTAGATGTTCATCCAATGACACAAAACACCTATTGGATGCACAAGATTGGTTAAAAATCCTAATTGGACAAGATTAAGTGCAAGGAGGATGAAAATGACCTAATTGCTCATCCAATGAGACAAAACACCTATTGGATGCACAAGATTGGTTAAAAACCCTAATTGGACAAGAATTAGCCTAGGGAGGACGAAAATGACCTAATTGTTCATGCAATGACACAAAAACACCTATTGGATGCACAAGATTGGTTAGAAACCCTAATTGGATAAGATTAAGTTTAGGGAGGACGAAAATGACCTAGATGTTCATCCAATGACACAAAAACACCTATTGGGTGTACAAGATTTGTTAAAAACCCTAATTGGACAAGATTTAGCTTAGGGAGGACAAAAATGACCTAATTGTTCATCGAGTGACACAAAAACACCTATTGGATGCACAAGATTGGTTACAAACCCTTATTGGACAAGATTAAGTGTAGGGAGGACGAAAAGGACCTAAATGTTCATCCAATGACACAAAAACACCTATTGGATGCACAAGATTAGTTAAAAACCCTAATTGGACAAGAATAAGCCAAGGGAGGACGAAAATGACCTAAATGTTCATCCAATGACACAAACACACCTATTGGGTGCACAAGATTTGTTAAAAACCCTAATTGGACAAGAATTAGCTTAGGGAGGACAAAAATGACCTAATTGTTCATCCAGTGACACAATAACACCTATTGGATGAACAAGATTGGTTACAAACCCTTATTGGACAAGATGAAGTGTAGGGAGGACGAAAAGGACGTAAATGTACATCCAATTACACAAAAACACTTATTGGATGCACAAGATTGGTTAAAAACCCTAATTAGACAAGAATAAGCCTAGGGAGGACGAAAATGACCTAAATGTTCATCCAATGACACTAACACACCTATTGGATGCATAAGATTGGTTAAAAACCCTAATTGGACAAGAATAAGCCTAGGGAGGTTGAAAATGACCTAATTGTCCATCCTATGACATAAAAACACCTATTTGATGCACAAAATTGGTTAAAAACCCTAATTCGACAAGAATTAGCCAGGGGAGGACAAAAATGACCTAATAGTTCATCAATTGACACAAAAACACCTATTGGATGCACAAGATTGGTTAGAAACCCTAATTGGACAACATTAAGTTTAGGGAAGTCGAAAAGGACCTAAATGTTCATCCAAGTACACAAAAGTACCTTTTTGATGCACAAGATTGGTTAAAAACCCTAATTGAAAATGACGTAAATAGCCTAGGGAGGACTAAAATGACGTAAATGTTCATCCAATGACACAAAACACCTTTTGGATGCATAAGATTGGTTAAAAACCCTAATTGGACAAGAATTAGCCTAGGGAGGTTGAAAATGTCCTAAATATTCATCCAATGACACAAAAACACCTATGGGATGCACAAGATTGGTTAAAAACCCTAAGTGGACAAGATTAGGTTTCAGGAGGACGAAAATGACCTAAATGTTCATCCAATTGCACAAAACACCTATTGGATGCACAAGATTGGTTAAAAATCCTAATTGGACAAGATTAAGTGCAAGGAGGATGAAAATGACCTAATTGTTCATCCAATGACACAAAACACCTATTGGATGCACAAGATTGGTTAAAAACCCTAATCGGACAAGATTAATTGTAGGGAGGACGATAATGACCTAAATATTTGTCCAATGACACAAAAACACCTATTGGGTGCACAAGATTTGTTATAAACCCTAATTGGACAAGAATTAGCTTAGGGAGGACGGAAATGACCTAATTGTTCATCCAATGACACAAAAACACCTATTGGATGCACAAGATTGGTTACAAACCCTTATTGGATAAGATTAAGTGTTGGGAGGACGAAAAGGACCTAAATGTTCATCCAATGACACAAAAACACCTATTGGATGCACAAGATTGGTTAAAAACCCTAACTAGACAAGAATGAGCCTAGGGAGGACGAAAATGACCTAAATGTTCATCGAATGACACAAACACACCTATTGGATGCACAAGATTGGTTAGAAACCCTAATTGGACAAGATGAAGTGTAGGGAGGACGAAAATCACCTAAATATTCTTCCAAAGACACAAACACACCTATTGGATGCACAAGATTGGTTTAAAACCCTAGTTGGACAAGAATAAGCATAGGCAGGTTGAAAATGACCTAATTGTTCATCCAATCACACAAAACACCTATAGGATGCACAAGATTGTTCAAAAACCCTAATTGGACAAGAATAAGACTAGGGAGGACGAAAATGACCTAATTGTTCATCAATTGACACAAAAACACCTATTGGATGCACAAGATTGGTTAGAAACCCTAATTGGTTAAGATTAAGTTTAGGGAGGACGAAAATGACCTAGATGTTCATCCAATGACACAAAACACCTAATGGATGCACAAGATTGGTTAAAAACCCTAATTGGACAAGATTAAATGTAGGGAGGACGAAAATGACCTAGATGTTCATCCAATGATACAAAACACCTATTGGGTGCACAAGATTTGTTAAAAACCCTAATTGGACAAGAATTAGCTTAGGGAGGACAAAAATGACCTAATTGTTCATCTAGTGACACAAAAACACCTATTGGATGCACAAGATTGGTTACAAACCCTTATTGGACAAGATTAAGTGTAGGGAGGACGAAAAGGACCTAAATGTTCATCCAATGACACAAAAACACCTATTGGATGCACAAGATTGGTTAAAAACCTTAATTAGACAAGAATATGCCTAGGGAGGACGAAAATGACCTAAATGTTCATCCAATGACACAAACACACCTATTGGATGCATAAGATTTGTTAAAAACCCTAATTGGACAAGAATAAGCCTGGGGAGGACGAAAATGACCTAACTATTCATCCAATGACACAAACACACCTATTGGATGCACAAGATTGGTTAAAAACCCTAATTGGACAAGATTAAGTGTAGGGAGGACGAAAATAACCTAAATATTCTCCCAATGACACAAAAACACCTATTGGGTGCACAAGATTTGTTAAAAATCCTAATTGGACAAGATTTAGCTTAGGGAGGACAAAAATGACCTAATTGTTCATCGAGTGACACAAAAACACCTATTGGATGCACAAGATTGGTTACAAATCCTTATTGGACAAGATTAAGTGTAGGGAGCACGAAAAGGACCTAAATGTTCATCCAATGACACAAAAACACCTATTGGATGCACAAGATTGGTTAAAAACCCTAATTAGACAAGAATAAGCCTAGGGAGGACGAAAATGACCCAAATGTTCATCCAATGACACAAAACACCTATGGGATGCACAAGATTGGTTAAAACCCCTAAGTGGACAAGATTAAGTTTCAGGAGGACGAAAATGACCTAAATGTTCATCCAATTGCACAAAACACCTATTGGATGCACAAGATTGGTTAAAAATCCTAATTGGACAAGATTAAGTGTAAGGAGGACGAAAATGACCTAATTGTTTATCCAATGACACAACACCTATTGGATGCACAAGATTGGTTAAAAACCCTAATTGGACAAGAATTAGCTTAGGGAGGACAAAAATGACCTAATTGTTCATCCAGTGACACAATAACACCTATTGGATGAACAAGATTGGTTACAAACCCTTATTGGACAAGATTAAGTGTAGGGAGGACGAAAAGGACCTAAATGTTAATCCAATGACACAAAAACACTTATTGGATGCACAAGATTGGTTAAAAACCCTAATTAGACAAGAATAAGCCTAGGGAGGACGAAAATGACCTAAATGTTCAGCCAATGACACTAACACACCTATTGGATGCATAAGATTGGTTAAAAACCCTAATTGGACAAGAATAAGCCTAGGGAGGTTGAAAATGACCTAATTGTCCATCCTATGACGTAAAAACACCTATTTGATGCACAAAATTGGTTAAAAACCCTAATTCGACAAGAATTAGCCAGGGGAGGACAAAAATGACCTAATAGTTCATCAATTGACACAAAAACACCTATTGGATGCACAAGATTGGTTAGAAACCCTAATTGGACAACATTAAGTTTCGGGAGGACGAAAAGGACCTAACTGTTCATCCAAGTACACAAAAATACCTTTTTGATGCACAAGATTGGTTAAAAACCCTAATTGAACAAGAATTAGGCTAGGGAGGACTAAAATGACGTAAATGTTCATCCAATGACACAAAACACCTTTTGGATGCACAAGATTGGTTAAAAACCCTAATTGGACAAGAATTAGCCTAGGGAGGACGAAAATGTCCTAATTGTTCATCCAATGACACAAAAACACCTATTGGATCCACAAGATTGGTTTGAAACCCTAATTGGGGAACATTAAGTGTAGGGTGGACGAAAATGACCTAAATATTCATCCAATGACACAAACACACCTATGGGATGCACAAGATTGGTTAAAAACCCTAAGTGGACAAGATTAAGTTTCAGGAGGACGAAAATGACCTAAATGTTCATCCAATTGCACAAAACACCTATTGAATGCACAAGATTGGTTAAAAATCCTAATTGGACAAGATTAAGTGCAAGGAGGATGAAAATGACCTAATTGTTCATCCAATGACACAAAACACCTATTAGATGCACAAGATTGGTTAAAAACCCTAATTGGACAAGAATTAGCCTAGGGAGGACGAAAATGACCTAATTGTTTATCCAATGACACAACAACACCTATTGGATGCACAAGATTGGTTAGAAACCCTAATTGGATAAGATTAAGTTTAGGGAGGACGAAAATGACCTAGATGTTCATCCAATGACACAAAACACCTAATGGATGCACAAGATTGGTTAAAAACCCTAATTGGACAAGATTAAGTGTAGGGAGGACGAGAATAACCTAAATATTCTCCCAATGACACAAAAACACCTGTTGGGTGCACAAGATTTGTTAAAAACCCTAATTGGACAAGAATTAGCTTAGGGAGGACAAAAATGACCTAATTGTTCATCTAGTGACACAAAAACACCTATTGGATGCACAAGATTGGTTACAAACCCTTATTGGACAAGATTAAGTGTAGGGAGGACGAAAAGGACCTAAATGTTCATCCAATGACACAAAAATACCTATTGGATGCACAAGATTGGTTAAAAACCTTAATTAGACAAGAATATGCCTAGGGAGGACGAAAATGACCTAAATGTTCATCCAATGACACAAACACACCTATTGGATGCATAAGATTTGTTAAAAACCCTAATTGGACAAGAATAAGCCTGGGGAGGACGAAAATGACCTAATTGTTCATCCAATGACACAAACACACCTATTGGATGCACAAGATTGGTTAAAAACCCTAATTGGACAAGATTAAGTGTAGGGAGGACGAAAATAACCTAAATATTCTCCCAATGACACAAAAACACCTATTGGGTGCACAAGATTTGTTAAAAATCCTAATTGGACAAGATTTAGCTTAGGGAGGACAAAAATGACCTAATTGTTCATCGAGTGACACAAAAACACCTATTGGATGCACAAGATTGGTTACAAACCCTTATTGGACAAGATTAAGTGTAGGGAGGACGAAAAGGACCTAAATGTTCATCCAATGACACAAAAACACCTATTGGATGCACAAGATTGGTTAAAAACCCTAATTAGACAAGAATAAGCCTAGGGAAGTCGAAAACGACCTAAATGTTCATCCAATGACACAAACACACCTATTGGATGCACAAGATTGGTTAAAAACCCTAATTGGACAACAATAAGCCTAGGGAGGACGAAAATGACCTAATTGTTCATCCAATGACACAAACACACCTATTGGATGCACAAGATTGGTTAGAAACCTTAATTAGACAAGATTAAGTGTAGGGAGGACGAAAATGACCTAAATATTCATCCAATGACACAAACACACCTATTGGATGCACCAAATTGGTTTAAAACCCTAATTGGACAAGAATAAGCATAGGGAGGTTGAAAATGACCTAATTGTTCATCCAATCACACAAAACACCTATAGGATGCACAAGATTGTTTAAAAACCCTAATTGGACAAGAATTAGCCTAGGGAGGACGAAAATGACCTAATTGTCCATCCAATGACAAAAAAACACCTATTGGATGCACAAGATTGGTTAGAAACCCTAATTAGACAAGAATTAGCCTAGGGAGGACGAAAATGACCCAAATGTTCATCCAATGACACAAAAACACCTAATGGATGCACAAGATTGGTTAAAAACTCTAAGTGGACAAGATTAAGTTTCAGGAGGACGAAAATGACCTAAATGTTCATCCAATTGCACAAAACACCTATTGGATGCACAAGATTGGTTAAAAATCCTAATTGGACAAGATTAAGTGTAAGGAGGACGAAAATGACCTAATTGTTTATCCAATGACACAACACCTATTGGATGCACAAGATTGGTTAAAAATGACCTAATTGTTCATCCAGTGACACAATAACACCTATTGGATGAACAAGATTGGTTACAAACCCTTATTGGACAAGATTAAGTGTAGGGAGGACGAAAAGGACCTAAATGTTCATCCAATGACGCAAAAACACCTATTGGATGCACAAGATTAGTTAAAAACCCTGATTAGACCAGAATAAGCCAAGGGAGGACGAAAATGACCAAAATGTTCATCCAATGACACAAACACACCATTGGGTGCACAAGATTTGTTAAAAACCCTAATTGGACAAGAATTAGCTTAGGGAGGACAAAAATGACCTAATTGTTCATCCAGTGACACAATAACACCTATTGGATGAACAAGATTCGTTACAAACCCTTATTGGACAAGATTAAGTGTAGGGAGGACGAAAAGGACCTAAATGTTCATCCAATGACACAAAAACACTTATTGGATGCACAAGATTGGTTAAAAACCCTAATTAGACAAGAATAAGCCTAGGGAGGACGAAAATGACCTAAATGTTCATCCAATGACACTAACACACCTATTGGATGCATAAGATTGGTTAAAAACCCTAATTGGACAAGAATAAGCCTAGGGAGGTTGAAAATGACCTAATTGTCCATCCTATGACATAAAAACACCTATTTGATGCACAAAATTGGTTAAAAACCCTAATTCGACAAGAATTAGCCAGGGCAGGACAAAAATGACCTAATAGTTCATCAATTGACACAAAAACACCTATTGGATGCATAAGATTGGTTAGAAACCCTAATTGGACAACATTAAGTTTAGGGAGGACGAAAAGGACCTAAATATTCATCCAAGTACACAAAAATACCTTTTTGATGCACAAGATTGGTTAAAAACCCTAATTGGACAAGAATAAGCCGAGGGAAGTTGAAAATGACCTAATTGTTCATCCAATGACACAAAACACCTATTGGATGCACAAGATTGGTTAAAAACCCTAATTGGATAAGAATTAGCCTAGGGAGGACGAAAATGACCTAATTGTTCATCCAATGACACAAAAACACTTACTGGATGCACAAGATTGGTTAGAAACCCTAATTGAACAAGATTAAGTTTAGGGAGGACGAATATGACCTAATTGTTCGTCCAATGACACAAAACACCAATTGGATGCACAAGATTGGTAAAAAACCCTAATTGGACAAAAATTAGCCTAGGGAGGACGAAAATGACCTAATTGTTCATCCAATGACACAAACACTTCTATTGGATGCATAAGATTGGTTAAAAACCCTAATTGGACAAGATTAAGTTTAGGGAGGACGAAAATGACCTAATTGTTCGTCCAATGACACAAAACACCAATTGGATGCACATGATTGGTTAAAAACCCTAATTGGACAAGAGTAAGTGTAGGGAGGACGAAAAGGACCTAAATGTTCATCCAATGACACAAAAACACCTATTGGATGCACAAGATTGGTTAAAAACCCTAATTAGACAAGAATAA
>JBBPBS010000689.1:1355327-1371686 GCA_037974835.1 Cicer judaicum
AAGATTGGTTAAAAACCCTAATTGAACAAGAATAAGGCTAGGGAGGACTAAAATGACCTAAATGATCATCTAATGACACAAGCCCCCTATTGGATACACAAGATTGGTTAAAAACCCTAATTGGACAAGATTAAGTTTCAGGAGGACGAAAATGACCTAAATGTTCATCCAATTGCACAAAACACCTATTGGATGCACAAGATTGGTTAAAAATCCTAATTGGGCAAGATTAAGCGAGGGAGGACAAAAATGACCTAATTGTTCATCCAATGACACAAAACACCTTTTGGATGCACAAGATTGGTTAAAAACCATAATTGGACAAGAATTAGCCTAGGGAGGACGAAAATGACCTAATAGTTCATCCAATGACACAAAAACACCTATTGGATGCACAAGATTGGTTAGAAACCCTAATTGGATAAGATTAAATTTAGGGAGGATGAAAATGACCTAGATGTTCATCCAATGACACAAAACACCTATTGGATGCACAACATTGGTTAAAAACCCTAATTGGACATGATTAAGTGTAGCGAAGACGAAAATAATCTAAATATTCTCACAATGACACAAAAACACCTATTGGGTGCACAAGATTTGTTAAAAACCCTAATTGGACAATAATTAGCTTAGGGAGGACAAAAATGACCTAATTGTTCATCCAGTGACACAATAACACCTATTGGATGCATAAGATTGGTTAAAAACCCTAATTGGACAAGAATAAGCCTAGGGAGGTTGAAAATGACCTAATTGTCCATCCTATGACATAAAAACACCTATTTGATGCACAAAATTGGTTAAAAACCCTAAATATTCGTCCATTGACACAAAAACATCTATTGGGTGCACAAGATTTGTTAAAAACCCTAATTGGACAAAAATTAGCCTAGGGAGAACGAAAATGACCTAATTGTTCATCCAATGACACAAAAACACCTATTGGATGCACAAGATTGGTTACAAACGCTTATTGGAAAGGATTAAGTGTAGGGAGGACGAAAAGGACCTAAATGTTCATCCAATGACACAAAAACACCTAATGGATGCACAAGATTGGTTAAAAACCCTAATTGGACAAGAATTAGCCTAGGTAGGACGCAAAAGCCCTAATTGTCCATCCAATGAGACAAAAACACCTATTGGATGCACAAGATTGGTTAAAAACCCTAATTGAACAAGAATAAGGCTAGGGAGGACTAAAATGACCTAAATGATCATCTAATGACACAAGCCCCCTATTGGATACACAAGATTGGTTAAAAACCCTAATTGGACAAGATTAAGTTTCAGGAGGACGAAAATGACCTAAATGTTCATCCAATTGCACAAAACACCTATTGGATGCACAAGATTGGTTAAAAATCCTAATTGGACAAGATTAAGCGAGGGAGGACGAAAATGACCTAAATATTCATCCAATGACACAAACAGACCAATTGGATGCACAAAATTGATTAAAAAACCTAATTGGACAAGAATAAGCCGAGGGAGGTTGAAAATGACCTAATTGTTCATCCAATGACACAAAACACCTATTGGATGCACAAGATTGGTTAAAAACCCTTATTGGAAAAGAATTAGCCTAGGGAGGACGAAAAGGACCTAATTGTTCATCCAATGACACAAACACTTCTATTGGATGCATAAGATTGGTTAAAAACCCTAATTGAACAAGAATAAGGCTAGGGAGGACTAAAATGACCTAAATGATCATCTAATGACACAAGCCCCCTATTGGATACACAAGATTGGTTAAAAACCCTAATTGGACAAGATTAAGTTTCAGGAGGACGAAAATGACCTAAATGTTCATCCAATTGCACAAAACACCTATTGGATGCACAAGATTGGTTAAAAATCCTAATTGGGCAAGATTAAGCGAGGGAGGACAAAAATGACCTAATTGTTCATCCAATGACACAAAACACCTTTTGGATGCACAAGATTGGTTAAAAACCATAATTGGACAAGAATTAGCCTAGGGAGGACGAAAATGACCTAATAGTTCATCCAATGACACAAAAACACCTATTGGATGCACAAGATTGGTTAGAAACCCTAATTGGATAAGATTAAGTTTAGGGAGGATGAAAATGACCTAGATGTTCATCCAATGACACAAAACACCTATTGGATGCACAACATTGGTTAAAAACCCTAATTGGACATGATTAAGTGTAGCGAAGACGAAAATAATCTAAATATTCTCACAATGACACAAAAACACCTATTGGGTGCACAAGATTTGTTAAAAACCCTAATTGGACAATAATTAGCTTAGGGAGGACAAAAATGACCTAATTGTTCATCCAGTGACACAATAACACCTATTGGATGCATAAGATTGGTTAAAAACCCTAATTGGACAAGAATAAGCCTAGGGAGGTTGAAAATGACCTAATTGTCCATCCTATGACATAAAAACACCTATTTGATGCACAAAATTGGTTAAAAACCCTAAATATTCGTCCATTGACACAAAAACACCTATTGGGTGCACAAGATTTGTTAAAAACCCTAATTGGACAAAAATTAGCCTAGGGAGAACGAAAATGACCAAATTGTTCATCCAATGACACAAAAACACCTATTGGATGCACAAGATTGGTTACAAACGCTTATTGGAAAGGATTAAGTGTAGGGAGGACGAAAAGGACCTAAATGTTCATCCAATGACACAAAAACACCTAATGGATGCACAAGATTGGTTAAAAACCCTAATTGGACAAGAATTAGCCTAGGTAGGATGCAAAAGCCCTAATTGTCCATCCAATGACACAAAAACACCTATTGGATGCACAAGATTGGTTAAAAACCCTAATTGAACAAGAATAAGGCTAGGGAGGACTAAAATGACCTAAATGATCATCTAATGACACAAGCCCCCTATTGGATACACAAGATTGGTTAAAAACCCTAATTGGACAAAATTAAGTTTCAGCAGGACGAAAATGACCTAAATGTTCATCCAATTGCACAAAACACCTATTGGATGCACAAGATTGGTTAAAAATCCTAATTGGACAAGATTAAGCGAGGGAGGACGAAAATGACCTAAATATTCATCCAATGACACAAACAGACCAATTGGATGCACAAAATTGATTAAAAAACCTAATTGGACAAGAATAAGTCGAGGGAGGTTGAAAATGACCTAATTGTTCATCCAATGACACAAAACACCTATTGGATGCACAAGATTGGTTAAAAACCCTAATTGGATAAGAATTAGCCTAGGGAGGACGAAAAGGACCTAATTTTTCATCCAATGACACAAACACTTCTATTGGATGCATAAGATTGGTTAAAAACCCTAATTGGACAAGATTAAGTTTAGGGAGGACGAAAATGACCTAATTGTTCGTCCAATGACACAAAACACCAATTGGATGCACAAGATTGGTTAAAAACCCTAATTGGACAAGAGTAAGTGTAAGGAGGACGAAAAGGACCTAAATGTTCATCCAATGACACAAAAACACCTATTGGATGCACAAGATTGTTTAAAAACCCTAATTAGACAAGAATAATCCAAGGGGGGACGAAAATGACCTAATTGTTCATCCAATGACACAAACACACCTATTGGATGCACAAGATTGGTTAAAAACCCTAATTGGACAAGAAAAAGCCTAGGGAGGATGAAAATGACCTAATTGTTCATCCAATGACACAAACACACCTATTGGATGCACATGATTGGTTTAAAACCCTGATTGGAAAAGAACAAGTCTAGGGAGGTTCAAAATGACCTAATTGTTCATCCAATCACACAAAACACCTATTGGATGCACAAGATTGGTTAAAAACCCTAATTGGGCAAGAATTAGCCTAGGGAGGACGCAAAAGCCCTAATTGTCCATCCAATGACACAAAAACACCTATTGGATGCACAAGTTTGGTTAAAAACCCTAATTGAACAAGAATAAGGCTAGGGAGGACTAAAATGACCTAAATGATCATCTAATGACACAAGCCCCCTATTGGATACACAAGATTGGTTAAAAACCCTAATTGGACAAGAATTAGCCTAGGGAGGACGAAAATGACCTAATTGTTCATGCAATGACACAAAAACACCTATTGGATGCACAAGATTGGTTAGAAACCCTAATTGGATAAGATTAAGTTTAGGGAGGATGAAAATGACCTATATGTTCATCCAATGACACAAAACACCTATTGGATGCACAAGATTGGTTAAAAACCCTAATTGGACATGATTAAGTGTAGGGAAGACGAAAATAATCTAAATATTCTCACAATGACACAAAAACACCTATTGGGTGCACAAGATTTGTTAAAAACCCTAATTGGACAATAATTAGCTTAGGGAGGACAAAAATGACCTAATTGTTCATCCAGTGACACAATAACACCTATTGGATGCCTAAGATTGGTTAAAAACCCTAATTGGACAAGAATAAGCCTAGGGAGGTTGAAAATGACCTAATTGTCCATCCTATGACATAAAAACACCTATTTGATGCACAAAATTAGTTAAAAACCCTAAATATTCGTCCATTGACACAAAAACACCTATTGGGTGCACAAGATTAGTTAAAAACCCTAATTGGACAAAAATTAGTCAAGGGAGAACGAAAATGACCTAATTGTTCATCCAATGACACAAAAACACCTATTGGATGCACAAGATTGGTTACAAACGCTTATTGGAAAGGATTAAGTGTAGGGAGGACGAAAAGGACCTAAATGTTCATCCAATGACACAAAAACACCTAATGGATGCACAAGATTGGTTAAAAACCCTAATTGGACAAGAATTAGCCTAGGGAGGATGAAAATGACCTAAATGTTCATCCAATGACATAAAAACACCTATTTGATGCACAAAATTTGATAAAAACCCTAATTGGACAACAATTAGCCTAGGGAGGTCAAAAATGACCTAATTGTTCATCCAATGACACAAAAACACCTATTGGATGCACAAGATTGGTTAAAAACCCTAAATGGACAAGATTAAGTGTAGGGAGGACGAAAATGACCTAAATATTCATCCAATGACACAAACAGACCAATTGGATGCACAAAATTGATTAAAAAACCTAATTGGACAAGAATAAGCCGAGGGAGGTTGAAAATGACCTAATTGTTCATCCAATGACACAAAACACCTATTGGATGCACAAGATTGGTTAAAAACCCTAATTGGATAAGAATTAGCTTAGGGAGGACGAAAATGACCTAATTGTCCATCCAATGACACAAAAACACCTATTGGATGCACAAGATTGGTTAAAAACCCTAATTGAACAAGAATAAGGCTAGGGAGGACTAAAATGACCTAAATGATCATCTAATGACACAAGCCCCCTATTGGATACACAAGATTGGTTAAAAACCCTAATTGGACAAGATTAAGTTTCAGGAGGACGAAAATGACCTAAATGTTCATCCAATTGCACAAAACACCTATTGGATGCACAAGATTGGTTAAAAATCCTAATTGGACAAGATTAAGCGAGGGAGGACAAAAATGACCTAATTGTTCATCCAATGACACAAAACACCTTTTGGATGCACAAGATTGGTTAAAAACCCTAATTGGACAAGAATTAGCCTAGGGAGGACGAAAATGACCTAATTGTTCATCCAATCACACAAAAACACCTATTGGATGCACAAGATTGGTTAGAAACCCTCATTGGATAAGATTAAGTTTAGGGAGGATGAAAATGACCTAGATGTTCATCCAATGACACAAAACACCTATTGGATGCACAAGATTGGTTAAAAACCCTAATTGGACATGATTAAGTGTAAGGAAGACGAAAATAACCTAAATATTCTCACAATGACACAAAAACACCTATTGGGTGCACAAGATTTGTTAAAAACCCTAATTGGACAATAATTAGCTTAGGGAGGACAAAAATGACCTAATTGTTCATCTAGTGACACAATAACACCTATTGGATGCATAAGATTGGTTAAAAACCCTAATTGGACAAGAATAAGCCTAGGGAGGTTGAAAATGACCTAATGGTCCATCCTATGACATAAAAACACCTATTTGATGCACAAAATTGGTTAAAAACCCTAATTTGACAAGAATTAGCCAGGGGAGGACGAAAATGACCTAATTGTTCATCAATTTACACAAAAACACCTATTGGATGCACAAGATTGGTTAGAAACCCTAATTGGACAACATTAGGTTTAGGGAGGACGAAAAGGACCTAAATGTTCATCCAATGACAGAAAAATACCTATTGGATGCACAAGATGGTTAAAAACCCTAATTGGACAACATTAGGTGTAGGGAGGACGAAAATGACCTAAATGTTCATCCAATGACACAATCGCAACTATTGGATGCACAAGATTGGTTAGAAACCCTTATTGGACAAGATTAAGTGTAGGGAGGACGAAAAGGACCTAAAAGTTCATCCAATGACACAAAAACACCTATTGGATGTACAAGATTTGTTAGAAACCCTAATTGGACAACATTAAGTTTAGGGAGGACGAAAAGCACCTAAATGATCATCCAAGTACACAAAAATACCTTTTTGATGCACATGATTGGTTAAAAATCCTAATTGAACAAGAATTAGGCTAGGGAGGACGAAAAGGACCTAAATGTTCATCCAATGACACAAAAACACCTATTGGATGCACAAGATTGGTTAAAAACCCTAATTGGACAAGAATTAGCCTAGGGAGGACGAAAATGTCCTTATTGTTCATCCAATGACACAAAAACACCAATTGGATCCACAAGATTGGTTTGAAACCCTAATTGGACAACATTAATTGTAGGGTGGACGAAAATGACCTAAATATTCATCCAATGACACAAAAACACCTAATTGGATGCACAAGATTGGTTAAAAACCCTAAATGGACAAGATTAAGTGTAGGGAGGACGAAAAAGACCTAAATATTCATCCAATGACACAAACAGACCAATTAGATGCACAAAATTGATTAAAAAACCTAATTGGACAAGAATAAGCCGAGGGAGGTTGAAAATGACCTAATTGTTCATCCAATGACACAAAACACCTATTGGATGCACAAGATTGGTTAAAAACCCTAATTGGATAAGAATTAGCCTAGGGAGGACAAAAATGACCTAATTGTTCATCCAATGACACAAAAACACCTACTGGATGCACAAGATTGGTTAGAAACCCTAATTGAACAAGATTAAGTTTAGGGAGGACGAAAATGACCTAATTGTTCGTCCAATGACACAAAACACCAATTGGATTCACAAGATTGGTTAAAAACCCTAATTGGACAAAAATTAGCCTAGGGAGGACGAAAATGACCTAATTGTTCATCCAATGACACAAACACTTCTATTGGATGCATAAGATTGGTTAAAAACCCTAATTCGACAAGATTAAGTTTAGGGAGGAAGAAAATGACCTAATTGTTCGTCCAATGACACAAAACACCAATTGGATGCACAAGATTGGTTACAAACCCTAATTGGACAAGAGTAAGTGTAGGGAGGACGAAAAGGACCTAAATGTTCATCCAATGACACAAAAACACCTATTGGATGCACAAGATTGGTTAAAAACCCTAATTAGACAAGAATAAGCCTAGGGGGGACGAAAATAACCTAATTGTTCATCCAATGACACAAACACACCTATTGGATGCACAAGATTGGTTAGAAACCCTAATTGGATAAGAAAAAGCCTAGGGAGGATGAAAATGACCTAATTGTTCATCCAATGACACAAACACACCTATTGGATACACAAGATTGGTTTAAAACCCTGATTGGAAAAGAACAAGTTTAGGGAGGTTCAAAATGACCTAATTGTTCATCCAATGACACAAACACACCTATTGGATGCACAAGATTGGTTAAAAACCCTAATTGGACAAGAATTAGCCTAGGGAGGACGAAAATGACCTAATTGTTCATCCAATGACACAAAAACACCTATTGGATGCACAAGATTGGTTAGAAACCCTAATTGGATAAGAGTAAGTTTAGGGAGGACGAAAATGACCTAGATGTTCATCCAATGACACAAAACACCTAATGGATGCACAAGATTGGTTAAAAACCCTAATTGGACAAGCTTAAGTGTAGGGAGGACGAAAATAACCTAAATATTCTCCCAATGACACAAAAACACCTATTGGGTGCACAAGATTGGTTAAAAACCCTAATTAGACAAGAATAAGCCTAGGGAGGACGAAAATGACCTAAATGTTCATCCAATGACACAAACACACCTATTGGATGCACAAGATTGGTTAAAAACCCTAATTGGACAAGAATAACCCCAGGGAGGACGAAAATGACCTAATTGTTCATCCTATGACACAAACACACCTATTGGATGCACAAGATTGGTTAGAAACCCTAATTGGACAAGATTAAGTGTAGGGAGGACCAAAATCATCTAAATATTCATCCAATGACAAAAACACACCTATTGGATGCACAAGATTCGTTTAAAACCCTAATTGGACAAGAACAAACATAGGGAGGTTAAAAATGACCTAATTGTTCACCCAATCACACAAAACACCTATAAGATGCACAAGATTGTTTCAAAACCCTAATTGGACAAGAATTAGCCAAGGGAGGACGAAAATGACATAATTGTCCATCCAATGACACAAAAACACCTATTGGATGCACAAGATTGGTTAGAAACCTAATTAGACAAGAATTAGCCTAGGGAGGACGAAAATGACCTAAATGTTTCTCCAATGACACAAAGCATCTATGGGATCCACAAGATTGGTTAAAAACCCTAAGTGGACAAGATTAAGTTTCAGGAGGACGAAAATGACCTAAATGTTCATCCAATTGCACAAAACACCTATTGGATGCACAAGATTGGTTAAAAATTCTAATTGGACAAGATTAAGTGCAAGGAGGACGAAAATGACCTAATTGTTCATCCAATGACACAAAACACCTATTGGATGCACAAGATTAGTTAAAAACCCTAATTGGACAAGAATTGGCCTAGGGAGGACGACAATTACCTAATTGTTCATCCAATGACACAAAAACACCTATTGGATGCACAAGATTGGTTAGAAACCCTAATTGGATAAGATTAAGTTTAGGGAGGACGAAAATGACCTAGATGTTCATTCAATGACACAAAAACACCTATTGGATGCACAAGATTGGTTAGAAACCCTAATTGGTTAAGATTAAGTTTGGGGAGGACAAAAATGACCTAGATGTTCATCCAATGACACAAAACACCTAATGGATGCACAAGATTGGTTAAAAACCCTAACTAGACAAGAATATGCCTAGGGAGGACAAAAATGACCTAAATGTTCATCCTATGACACAAAACACCTATTGGATGCACAAGATTAGTTAAAAACCCTAATTGGACAAGAATTGGCCTAGGGAGGACGACAATTACCTAATTGTTCATCCAATGACACAAAAACACCTATTGGATGCACAAGATTGGTTAGAAACCCTAATTGGATAAGATTAAGTTTAGGGAGGACGAAAATGACCTAGATGTTCATTCAATGACACAAAACACCTAATGGATGCACAAGATTGGTTAAAAACCCTAATTTGACAAGATTAAGTGTAGGGAGGACGAAAATAACCTAAATATTCTCCCAATGACACAAAAAACACCTATTGGGTGCACAAGATTTGTTAAAAACCCTAATTGGACAAGAATAAGCTTAGGGAGGACTAAAATGACCTAATTGTTTATCCAGTGACACAAAAACACCTATTGGATGCACAAGATTGGTTACAAACCCTTATTGGACAAGATTAAGTGTAGGGACGACGAAAAGGACCTAAATGTTCATCCAATGACACAAAAACACCTATTGGATGCACAAGATTGGTTAAAAACCCTAATTAGACAAGAATAAGCCTAGGGAGGAAGAAAACGACCTAAATGTTCATCCAATGACACAAACACAACTATTGGATGCACAAGATTGGTTAGAAACCCTAATTGGACAAGATTAAGTGTAGGGAGGACGAAAATGACCTAAATATTCATTCAATGACACAAACACACCTATTGGATGCACAAGATTGGTTAGAAACCCTAATTGGATAAGATTAAGTTTAGGGAGGACGAAAATGACCTAGATGTTCATCCAATGATACAAAACACCTAATGGATGCACAAGATTGGTTAAAAACCCTAATTGGACAAGATTAAGTGTAGGGAGGACGAAAATAACCTAAATATTCTCCCAATGACACAAAAACACCTATTGGGTGCACAAGATTTGTTAAAAACCCTAATTGGACAAGAATAAGCTTAGGGAGGACTAAAATGACCTAATTGTTTATCCAGTGACACAAAAACACCTATTGGATGCACAAGATTGGTTACAAACCCTTATTGGACAAGATTAAGTGTAGGGACGACGAAAAGGACCTAAATGTTCATCCAATGACACAAAAACACCTATTGGATGCACAAGATTGGTTAAAAACCCTAATTAGACAAGAATAAGCCTAGGGAGGAAGAAAACGACCTAAATGTTCATCCAATGACACAAACACAACTATTGGATGCACAAGATTGGTTAGAAACCCTAATTGGACAAGATTAAGTGTAGGGAGGACGAAAATGACCTAAATATTCATTCAATGACACAAACACACCTATTGGATGCACAAGATTGGTTAGAAACCCTAATTGGATAAGATTAAGTTTAGGGAGGACGAAAATGACCTAGATGTTCATCCAATGATACAAAACACCTAATGGATGCACAAGATTGGTTAAAAACCCTAATTGGACAAGATTAAGTGTAGGGAGGACGAAAATAACCTAAATATTCTCCCAATGACACAAAAACACCTATTGGGTGCACAAGATTTGTTAAAAACCCTAATTGGACAAGAATTAGCTTAGGGAGGACAAAAATGACCTAATTGTTCATCGAGTGACACAAAAACACCTATTGGATGCACAAGATTGGTTACAAACCCTTATTGGACAAGATTAAGTGTAGGGAGGACGAAAAGGACCTACATGTTCATACAATGACATAAAAACACCTATTGGATGCACAAGATTGGTTAAAAACCCTAATTAGACAAGAATAAGCCTAGGGAGGACGAAAACGACCTAAATGTTCATCCAATGACACAAACACACCTATTGGATGCACAAGATTGGTTAAAAACCCTAATTGGACAAGAATAAGCCTAGGGAGGACGAAAATGACCTAATTGTTCATCCAATGACACAAACACACCTATTGGATGCACAAGATTGGTTAGAAACCCTAATTGGACAAGATTAAGTGTAGGGAGGACGAAAATGACCTAAATATTCATCCAATGACACAAACACACCTATTGGATGCACAAGATTGATTTAAAATCCTAATTGGACAAGAATAAGGATAGGGAGGTTGAAAATGACCTAATTGTTCATCCAATGACACAAAAACACCTATAGGATGCACAAGATTGTTTAAAAACCCTAATTGGACAAAAATTAGCCTAAGGAGGACGAAAATGACCTAATTGTCCATCCAATGACACATAAACACCTATTGGATGCACAAGATTGGTTAGAAACCCTAATTAGACAAGAATTAGCCTAGGGAGGACGAAAATGACCCAAATGTTCATCCAATGACACAAAACACCTATGGGATGCACAAGATTGGTTAAAAACCCTAAGTGGACAAGATTAAGTTTCAGGAGGACGAAAATGACCTAAATGTTCATCCAATTGCACAAAACACCTATTGGATGCACAAGATTGGTTAAAAATCCTAATTGGACAAGATTAAGTGTAAGGAGGACGAAAATGACCTAATTGTCCATCCAATGACACAAAACACCTATTGGATGCACAAGATTGGTTAAAAACCCTAATTGGACAAGAATTAGCCTAGGGAGGACGAAAATGACCTAATTGTTCATCCAATGACACAAAAACACCTATTGGATGCACAAGATTGGTTAGAAACCCTAATTGGATAAGATTAAGTTTAGGGAGGACGAAAATGACCTAGATGTTCATCCAATGACACAAAACACCTATTGGATGTACAAGATTAGTTAAAAACCCTAATTGGACAAGATTAAGTGTAGGGAGGACGAAAATAACCTAAATATTCTCCCAATGACACAAAAACACCTATTGGGTGCACAAGATTTGTTAAAAACCCTAATTGGACAAGAATTAGCTTAGGGAGGACAAAAATGACCTAATTGTTCTTCCAGTGACACAAAAACACCTATTGGATGCACAAGATTGGTTACAAACCCTTATTGGACAAGATTAAGTTTAGGGAGGACGAAAAGGACCTAGATGTTCATCCAATGACACAAAAACACCTATTGGAAGCACAAGATTGGTTAAAAACCCAAATTAGACAAGAATAAGCCTAGGGAGGACGAAAATGACCTAATTGTTCATCCAATCACACTAAACACCTATTGGATGCACAAGATTGGTTAAAAACCCTAATTGGACAAGACTTAGCCTACGGAGGACGAAAATGACCTAATTGTTCATCCAATGACACAAAAACACCTATTGGATGCACAAGATTGGTTAGAAACCCTAATTGGTTAAGATTAAGTTTGGGGAGGACAAAAATGACCTAGATGTTCATCCAATGACACAAAACACCTAATGGATGCACAAGATTGGTTAAAAACCCTAACTAGACAAGAATATGCCTAGGGAGGACAAAAATGACCTAAATGTTCATCCTATGACACAAACACACCTATTGGATGCACAAGATTGGTTAAAAACCCTAATTCGACAAGAATAAGCCTAGGGAGGACGAAAACGACCTAAATGTTCATCCAATGACACAAACACACCTATTGGATGCACAAGATTGGTTAAAAACCCTAATTGGACAAGAATAAGCCTAGGGAGGACGAAAATGACCTAATTGTTCATCCAATGACACAAACACTCCTATTGGATGCACAAGATTGGTTAAAAACCCAAATTGGACAAGATTAAGTGTAGGGAGGACGAAAATAACCTAAATATTCTCCCAATGACACAAAAACACCTATTGGGTGCACAAGATTTGTTAAAAACCCTAATTGGACAAGAATTAGCTTAGGGAGGACAAAAATGACCTAATTGTTCATCCAGTGACACAAAAACACCTATTGGATGCACAAGATTGGTTACAAACCGTTATTGGACATGATTAAGTGTAGGGAGGACGAAAAGGACCTAAATGTTCATCCAATGACACAAAAACACCTATTGGATGCACAAGATTGGTTAAAAACCCTAATTAGACAAGAATAAGCCTAGGGAGGACCAAAATGACCTAAATGTTCATCCTATGACACAAACACACCTATTGGATGCACAAGATTGGTTAAAAACCCTAATTCGACAAGAATAAGCCTAGGGAGGACGAAAACGACCTAAATGTTCATCCAATGACACAAACACACCTATTGGATGCACAAGATTGGTTAAAAACCCTAATTGGACAAGAATAAGCCTAGGGAGGACGAAAATGACCTAATTGTTCATCCAATGACACAAACACTCCTATTGGATGCACAAGATTGGTTAGAAACCCTAATTGGACAACATTAAGTGTAGGGAGGACGAAAATGACCTAAATATTCATCCAATGACACAAACACACCTATTGGACGCACAAGATTGGTTTAAAACCCTAATTAGAGAAGAATAAGCATGGGGAGGTTGAAAATGACCTAATTGTTCATCCAATCACACAAAACACCTATAGGAAGCACAAGATTGTTTAAAAACCCTAATTGGACAAGAATTAGCCTAGGGAGGACGAAAATGACCTAATTGTCCATCCAATGACACAAAAACACCTATTGGATGCACAAGATTGGTTAAAAACCCAATTTGGACAAGATTAAGTGTAGGGAGGACGAAAATAACCTAAATATTCTCCCAATGACACAAAAACACCTATTGGGTGCACAAGATTTGTTAAAAAGCCTAATTGGACAAGAATTAGCTTAGGGAGGACAAAAATGACCTAATTGTTCATCCAGTGACACAAAAACACCTATTGGATGCACAAGATTGGTTACAAACCCTTATTGGACAAGATTAAGTTTAGGGAGGACGAAAAGGACCTAAATGTTCATCGAATGACACAAAAACACCTATTGGATTTACAAGATTGGTTAAAAACCCAATTTGGACAAGATTAAGTGTAGGGAGGACGAAAATAACCTAAATATTCTCCCAATGACACAAAAACACCTATTGGGTGCACAAGATTTGTTAAAAACCCTAATTGGACAAGAATTAGCTTGGGGAGGACAAAAATGACCTAATTGTTCATCCAGTGACACAAAAACACCTATTGGATGCACAAGATTGGTTACAAACCCTTATTGGACAAGATTAAGTTTAGGGAGGACGAAAAGGACCTAAATGTTCATCCAATAACACAAAAACACCTATTGGATGCACAAGATTGGTTAAAAATCCTAATTAGACAAGAATAAGCCTAGGGAGGACGAAAACGACCTAAATGTTCATCCAATGACACAAACACAACTTTTGGATGCACAAGATTGGTTAGAAACCCTAATTGGAAAAGATTAAGTGTAGGGAGGACAAAAATGACCTAAATATTCATCCAATGACACTAAACACATATAGGATGCAAAAGATTGTTTAAAAACCCTAATTGGACAAGAATTAGCCTAGGGAGGACGAAAATGACCTAATTGTCCATCCAATGACACAAAAACACCTATTGGATGCACAAGATTGGTTAGAAACCCTAATTAGACAAGAATTAGCCTAGGGAGGACGAAAATGACCTAAATGTTCATCCAATGACACAAAACACCTATTGGAT
The DNA here is from genome assembly GCA_037974835.1 of Cicer judaicum. Taxonomy (NCBI): domain Eukaryota; kingdom Viridiplantae; phylum Streptophyta; class Magnoliopsida; order Fabales; family Fabaceae; genus Cicer; species Cicer judaicum. Next base: position 1,370,154 of record JBBPBS010000689.1, read on the forward strand.
GCACAAGATTGGTTAAAAACCCTAAGTGGACAAGATTAAGTTTCAGGAGGACGAAAATGACCTATATGTTCATCCAATTGCACAAAACACCTATTGGATGCACAAGATTGGTTAAAAATCGTAATTGGACAAGATTCAGTGTAAGGAGGACGAAAACGACCTAATTGTTCATCCAATGACACAAAACACCTATTGGATGCACAAGATTGGTTAAAAACCCTAATTGGACAAGAATTAGCCTAGGGAGGACGAAAATGACCTAATTGTTCATCCAATGTCACAAAAACACCTTTTGGATGCACATGATTGGTTAGAAACCCTAATTGGATAAGATTAAGTTTAGGGAAGACGAAAATGACCTAGATGTTCATCCAATGACACAAAACACCTATTGGATGCACAAGATTGGTTAAAAACCCTAATTGGATAAGATTAAGTGTAGGGAGGACGAAAATAACCTAAATATTCTCCCAATGACACAAAACACCTATTGGGTGCACAAGATTTGTTAAAATCCCTAATTGGACAAGAATTAGCTTAGGGAGGACAAAAATAACCTAATTGTTCATCCAGTGACGCAAAAACACCTATTGGATGCACAAGATTGGTTACAAACCCTTATTGGACAAGATTAAGCGTAGGGAGGACGAAAAGGACCTACATGTTCATCCAATGACACAAAAACTCCTATTGGATGCACAAGATTTGTTAAGAACCCTAATTGGACAAGAATAAGCCTAGGGAGGACGAAAATGACCTAATTGTTCATCCAATGACACAAACACACCTATTGGATGCACAAGATTAGTTAGAAACCCTAATTGGACAAGATTAAGTGTAGGGAGGACCAAAATGACCTAAATATTCATCCAATGACAAAAACACACCTATTGGATGCACAAGACTGGTTTAAAACCCTAAATGGACAAGAATAAGCATAGGGAGGTTAAAAATGACCTAATTGTTCATCCAATCACACAAAACACCTATAGGATGCACAAGATTGTTTAGAAACCCTAATTGGACAAGAATTTGCCTAGGGAGGACGAAAATGACCTAATTGTCCATCCAATGACACAAACACAACTATTGGATGCACAAGATTGGTTATAAACCCTAATTGGACAAGATTAAGTGTAGAGAGGACCAAAATGACCTAAATATTCATCCAATGACACAAAGACACCTATTGGATGCACAAGATTGGTTTAAAACCCTAATTGGACAAGAATAAGCATAGGGAGGTTAAAAATGACCTAATTTTTCATCCAATCACACAAAACACATATAGGATGCAAAAGATTGTTTAAAAACCCTAATTGGACAAGAATTAGCCTAGGGAGGACGAAAATGACCTAATTGTCCATCCAATGACACAAAAACACCTATTGGATGCACAAGATTGGTTAGAAACCCTAATTAGACAAGAATTAGCCTAGGGAGGACGAAAATGACCTAAATGTTCATCCAATGACACAAAACACCTATTGGATGCACAAGATTTGTTAAAAACCCTAAGTGGACAAGATTAAG
>JBBPBS010000689.1:1392741-1408818 GCA_037974835.1 Cicer judaicum
CCCTAATTGGACAAGAATTAGCCTAGGGAGGACGAAAATGACCTAATTGTCCATCCAATGACACAAAAAGACCTATTGGATGCACAAGATTGGTTAGAAACCCTAATTAGACAAGAATTAGCCTAGGGAGGACGAAAATGACCTAAATGTTCATCCAATGACACAAAACACCTATTGGATGCACAAGATTGGTTAAAAACCCTAAGTGGACAAGATTAAGTTTCAGGAGGACGAAAATGACCTAAATGTTCATCCAATTGCACAAAACACCTATTGGATGCACAAGATTGGTTAAAAATCCTAATTGGACAAGATTAAGTGTAAGGAGGACAAAAATGACATTATTGTTCATCCAATGACACAAAACACCTATTGGATGCACAAGATTGGTTAAAAACCCTAATTGGACAAGAATTAGCCTAGGGAGGACGAAAATGACCTAAATGTTCATCCAATGACACAAACACACCTATTGGATGCACAAGATTGGTTAAAAACCCTAATTGGACAAGAATAAGCCTAGGGAGGACGAAAATGACCTAATTGTTCATCCAATGACACAAACACACCTATTGGATGCACCAGATTGGTTAGAAACCCTAATTGGACAAGATTAAGTGTAGGGAGGACCAAAATGACCTAAATATTCATCCAATGACAAAAACACACCTATTGGATGCACAAGATTGGTTTAAAACCCTAATTGGACAAGAATAAGAATAGGGAGGTTAAAAATGACCTAATTGTTCATCCAATCACACAAAACACACCTATTGGATGCACAAGATTGTTTAAAAACCCAAATTGGACAAGAATTAGCCTAGGGAGGTTAAAAATGACCTAATTGTTCATCCAATCACACAAAACACATATAGGATGCACAAGATTGGTTAGAAACCCAAATTAGACAAGAATTAGCCTAGGGAGGACGAAAATGACCTAAATGTTAATCCAATGACACAAAACACCTATAGGATGCACAAGATTGGTTAAAAACCCTAAGTGGACAAGATTAAGTTTCAGGAGGACGAAAATGACCTAAATGTTCATCCAATTGTACAAAACACCTATTGGATGCACAAGATTGGTTAAAAATCCAAATTGGACAAGATTAAGTGCAATGAGGACGAAAATGACCTAATTGTTCATCCAATGACACAAAACACCTATTGGATGCACAAGATTGGTTAAAAACCCTAATTGGACAAGAATTAGCCTAGGGAGGACGAAAATGACCTAATTGTTCATCCAATGACACAAAAACACCTATTGGATGCACAAGATTGGTTAGAAACCCTAATTGGATAAGATTAAGTTTAGGGAAGACGAAAATGACCTAAATATTCATCCAATGACACAAACATACCTATTGGATGCACAAGATTGGTTTAAAAACCTAATTGGACAAGAATAAGCCTAGGGAGGTTGAAAATGACCTAATTGTTCATCCAATCACACTAAACACCTATTGGATGCACAAGATTGGTTAAAAACCCTAATTGGACAAGAATTACCTAGGGAGGACTAAAATGACCTAATTGTCCATCCAATGACACAAAAACACCTATTGGATGCACAAGATTGGTTACAAACCCTTATTGGACAACATTAAGTTTATGGAGGACGAAAATGACCTAAATATTCATCCAATGACACAAACAGACCTATTGGATGCACAAGATTGGTTTAAAACCCTAATTGGACAAGAATAAGCCTAGGGAGGTTTAAAATGACCTAATTGTTAATCCAATCACACAAAACACTTATTGGATGCACAAGATTGGTTAAAAACCCTAATTGGACAAGAATTAGCCTAGGGAGGACGAAAATGACCTAATTGTCCATCCAATGACACAAAAACACCTATTGGATGCACAAGATTGGTTAGAAACCCTTATTGGACAACATTAAGTTTAGGGAGGACGAAAATGACCTAATTGTTCATCCAATGACACAAAAATACCTATTGGATGCACAAGATTGGTTAAAAACCCTAATGAGACAAGAATAAGCCTAGGGAGGACGAAAATGACCTAAATGTTCATCCAATGACACAAACACACCTATTGGATGCACAAGATTGGTTAAAAACCCTAATTGGACAAGAATAAGCCTAGGGAGGACGAAAATGACCTAATTGTTCATCCAATGACACAAACACACCTATTGGATGCACAAGATTGGTTAGAAACCCTAATTGGACAAGAACAAGCCTAGGGAGGACGAAAATGACCTAATTGTTCATCCAATGACACAAACGAAACAATTGGATGCACAAGATTGGTTAGAAACCCAACTTGGACAAGAATAAGCCTAGGGAGGATGAAAATGACTTAAATGTTCATCCAATGACACAAAAACACCTGTTGGATGCACAAGATTGGTTAAAAACCGTAATTGGACAAGAATTAGCTTAGGGAGGATGAAAATGACCTAAATTTTCATCAAAAGACACAAAAACATCTATTGGATGCACAAGATTGGTTAAAAACCCTAACTGGAAAAGAATAAGCCTAAGGAGGTTGAAAATGACCTAATTGGACAAGAATTAGCCTAGGGAGGATGAAAATGACCTAATTGTTCATCCAATGACACAAAAACACCTATTGGATGCACAAGATTGGTTAGAAACCGTAATTGGACAAGATTAAGTGTAGGGATGACGAAAAGGAATTAAATGTTAATCCAATGACACAAAAACACCTATTGGATGCACAAGATTGGTTAAAAACCCAAATTGGACAAGAATAAGCCTAGGGAGGACGAAAAGGACCTAAATGTTCATCCAATGACACAAATACACCTATTGGATGCACAAGATTGGTTAAAAACCCTAATTGGACAAGAATAAGCCTAGGGAGGACGAAAATGACCTAATTGTTTATCCAATGACACAAACACACCTATTGGATGCACAAGATTGGTTAGAAACCCTAATTGGACAAGAACAAGCCGAGGGAGGATGAAAATGACCTAATTGTTCATCCAATGACACAAACGAAACAATTGGATGCACAAGATTGGTTAGAAACCCTACTTGGACAAAAATAAGCCTAGGGAGGATGAAAATGACTTAAATGTTCATCCAATGACACAAAAACACCTGTTGGATGCACAAGATTGGTTAAAAACCGTAATTGGACAAGAATTAGCTTAGGGAGGATGAAAATGACCTAAATTTTCATCAAAAGACACAGAAACATCTATTGGATGCACAAGATTGGTTAAAAACCCTAACTGGAAAAGAATAAGCCTAGGGAGGTTGAAAATGACCTAATTGGACAAGAATTAGCGTAGGGAGGATGAAAATGACCTAATTGTTCATCCAATGACACAAAAACACCTATTGGATGCACAAGATTGGTTAGAAACCGTAATTGGACAAGATTAAGTGTAGGGATGACGAAAAGGAACTAAATGTTCATCCAATGACACAAAAAACACCTATTGGATGCACAAGATTGGGTTGAAACCCTAATCGGACAGGATTAAGTGTAGGGAGGACGAAAAGGACCTAAATGTTGATCCAATGACATAAAAACACCTATTGGATGCACAAGATTGGTTAATAACCCTAACTGGACAACAATAAGCCTAGGGAGGACGAAAATGACCTAATTGTTCATCCAATGACACAAAAACACCTATTGGATGCACAAAATTGGTTAGAAACCCTAATTGGACAAGATTATGTTTAGGGAGGACGAAAATGACCTAAATGTTCATCCAATGACACAAAAACACCTATTGGATGCACAAGATTGGTTAAAAACCCTAATTGGACAAGAATAAGCCTAGGGAGGACGAAAATGACCTAATTGTTCATCCAATGACACAAACACACCTATTGGATGCACCAGATTGGTTAGAAACCCTAATTGGACAAGATTAAGTGTAGGGAGGACCAAAATGACCTAAATATTCATCCAATGACAAAAACACACCTATTGGATGCACAAGATTGGTTTAAAACCCTAATTGGACAAGAATAAGCATAGGGAGGTTAAAAATGACCTAATTGTTCATCCAATCACACAAAACACATATAGGATGCACAAGATTGTTTAAAAACCCTAATTGGACAAGAATTAGCCTAGGGAGAACGAAAATGACCTAATTGTCCATCCAATGACACAAAAACACCTATTGGATGCACAAGATTGGTTAGAAACCCTAATTAGACAAGAATTAGCCTAGGGAGGACGAAAATGACCTAAATGTTCATCCAATGACACAAAACACCAATGGGATGCACAAGATTGGTTAAAAACCGTAAGTGGACAAGATTAAGTTTCAAGAGGACGAAAATGACCTAAATGTTCATCCAATTGCACAAAACACCTATTGGATGCACAAGATTGGTTAAAAATCGTAATTGGACAAGATTCAGTGCAAGGAGGACGAAAATGACCTAATTGTTCATCCAATGACACAAAACACCTATTGGATGTACAAGATTGATTAAAAACCCTAATTGGACAAGAATTAGCCTAGGGAGGACGAAAATGACCTAATTGTTCATCCAATGACACAAAAACACCTATCGGTTGCACAAGATTGGTTAGAAACCCTAATTGGATAAGATTAAGTTTAGGGAGGACGAAAATGACCTAAATATTCATCCAATGACACAAACAGACCTATTGGATGCACAAGATTGGTTTAAAACCCTAATTGGACAAGAATAAGCCTAGGGAGGTTTAAAATGACCTAATTGTTAATCCAATCACACAAAACACTTATTGGATGCACAAGATTGGTTAAAAACCCTAATTGGACAAGAATTAGCCTAGGGAGGACGAAAATGACCTAATTGTCCATCCAATGACACAAAAACACCTATTGGATGCACAAGATTGGTTAGAAACCCTTATTGGACAACATTAAGTTTAGGGAGGACGAAAATGACCTAATTGTTCATCCAATGACACAAAAATACCTATTGGATGCACAAGATTGGTTAAAAACCCTAATGAGACAAGAATAAGCCTAGGGAGGACGAAAATGACCTAAATGTTCAACCAATGACACAAACACACCTATTGGATGCACAAGATTGGTTAAAAACCCTAATTGGACAAGAATAAGCCTAGGGAGGACGAAAATGACCTAATTGTTCATCCAATAACACAAACGCACCTATTGGATGCACAAGATTGGTTAGAAACCCTAATTGGACAAGATTAAGTGTAGGGAGGACCAAAATGACCTAAATATTCATCCAATGACAAAAACACACCTATTGGAGGCACAAGATTGGTTTAAAACCCTAATTGGACAAGAATAAGCATAGGGAGGTTAAAAATGACCTAATTATTCATCCAATCACACAAAACACATATAGGATGCACAAGATTGTTTAAAAACCCTAATTGGACAAGAATTAGCCTAGGGAGGACGAAAATGACCTAATTGTCCATCCAATGACACAAAAACACCTATTGGATGCACAAGATTGGTTAGAAACCCTAATTAGACAAGAATTAGCCTAGGGAGGACGAAAATGACCTAATTGTTCATCCAATGACACAAAACACCTATTGGATGCACAAGATTGGTTAAAAACACTAATTGGACAAGAATTAGCCTAGGGAGGACGAAAATGACCTAATTGTTCATCCAATGACACAAAAACACCTATTGGATGCACAAGATTGGTTAGAAACCCTAATTGTATAAGATTAAGTTTAGGGAGGACAAAAATGACCTAAATATTCAATCAATGACACAAACATACCTATTGGATGCACAAGATTGGTTTAAAACCCTAATTGGACAAGAATAAGCCTAGGGAGGTTGAAAATGACCTAATTGTTCATCCAATCACACTAAACACCTATTGGATGCACAAGATTGGTTAAAAATCCTAATTGGACAAGAATTAGCCTAGGGAGGACGAAAATGACCTAATTGTCCATCCAATGACACAAAAACACCTATTGGATGCACAAGATTGGTTAGAAACCCTTATTGGACAACATTAAGTTTAGGGAGGACGAAAATGACCTAATTGTTCATCCAATGACACAAAAATACCTATTGGATGCACAAGATTGGTTAAAAACCCTAATTAGACAAGAATAAGCCTAGGGAGGACGAAAATGACCTAAATTTTCATCCAATGACACAAAAATACCTATTGGATGCACAAGATTGGTTAAAAACCCTAATTGGACAAGAATAAGCCTAGGGAGGACGAAAATGACCTAATTGTTCATCCAATGACACAAACACACCTATTGGATGCACAAGATTGGTTAGAAACCCTAATTGGACAAGATTAAGTTTAGGGAGGACGAAAATGACCAAATTGTTCATCCAATGACACAAAACACCTATTGGATGCACAAGATTGGTTAAAAACCCTAATTGGACAAGAATTAGCCTAGGGAGGACGAAAATGACCTAATTGTTCATCCAATGACACAAAAACACCTGTCGGATGCACAAGATTGGTCAGAAACCCTAATTGAACAAGATTTAGTGTAGGGAGGACGAAAATGACCTAAATGTTCATCCAATGACACAAAACACCTATTGGATGCACAAGATTTGTTAAAAACCCTAAATGGATAAGAATTAGCCTAAGGAGGACGAAAATGACCTAAATGTTCATCCAATGACACAAAACACCTATTGGATGCACAAGATTGGTTAAAAACCCTAATTGGACAAGAATTATCATAGGGAGGACGAAAATGACCTAATTGTTCATCCAATGACACAAAAACACCAATTGGATGCACAAGATTGGTTAGAAACCCTAATTGGACAAGATAAAGTGTAGGGAGGACGAAAATGACCTAAGTGTTCATCTAATGACACAAAACACCTATTGGATGCACAAGATTGGTTAAAAACCCTAATTGGACAAGAATTAGCCTAGGGAGGACGAAAATGACCTAATTGTTCATCCAATGACACAAAAACACCTCTCGGATGCACAAGATTAGTTAGAAACCCTAATTGAACAAGATTAAGTGTAGGGAGGACGAAAAGGACCTAAATGTTCATCCAATAACACAAAACACCTACTGGATGGACAAGATTGGTTAAAAACCCTAATTGGATAAGAATTAGCCTAAGGAGGACGAAAATGACCTAAATGTTCATCCAATGACACAAAACACCTATTGGATGCACAAGATTGGTTAAAAACCCTAATTGGACAAGAATTATCATAGGGAGGACGAAAATGACCTAATTGTTCATCCAATGACACAAAAACACCAATTGGATGCACAAGATTGGTTAGAAACCCTAATTGGAAAAGATAAAGTGTAGGGAGGACGAAAATGACCTAAAATGTTCATCAATGACACAAAACACCTATTGGATGCACAAGATTGGTTAAAAACCCTAATTGGACAAGATTAAGTTTAGGGAGGACGAAAATGACCTAAATGTTCATCCAATGACACAAAACACCTATTGGATGCACAAGATTAGTTAAAAACCCTAATTGGACAAGATTAAGTGTAAGGAGGACGAAAATGACATAAAATGTTCATCCAATGACACAAAACACCTATTGGATGCACAAGATTGTTTAAAAACCCTAATTGGACAAGAATTAGCCTAGGGAGGACGTAAATGACCTAATTGTTCATCCAATGATACAAAAAAACCTATTGGATGCACATGATTGGTTAGAAACCCTAATTGGACAAGATTAAGTTTAGGGAGGACGAAAATGACCTAAATGTTCATCCAATGACACAAAACACCTATTGGATGCACAAGATTGGTTAAAAACCCTAATTAGACAAGAATTAGCCTAGGGAGGAAGAAAATGACCTAATTGTTCATCCAATGACACAAAAGACCAATTGGATGCACAAGATTGGTTAGAAACCCTAATTGGACAAGAATTAGCCTAGGGTGGACGAAAATGACCTAATTGTTCATCCAATGACACAAAAACACCTATTGGATGCACAAGATTGGTTAGAAACCCTAATTGGACAAGCATTAGCCTAAGGAGGACGAAAATGACCTAATTGTTCATCCAATGACACAAAACACCTATTGGATGCACAAGATTGGTTAGAAACCCTAATTGGACAAGAATTAGCCTAGGGAGGACGAAAATGACCTAATTGTTCATCCAATGACATAAAAACTCCTATTGGATGCACAAGATTGGTTAGAAACCCTAATTGGACAAGCATAAGCCTAGGGAAGACAAAAATCATCTAAATGTTCATCCAATGACACAAAACACCTATTGGATGCACAAGATTGGTTAGAAACCCTAATTGGACAAGAATTAGCCTAGGGAGGACGAAAATGACCTAATTGTTCATCCAATGACACAAAACACCTATTGGATGCACAAGATTGGTTAAAAACACTAATTGGACAAGAATTAGCCTAGGGAGGACGAAAATGACCTAATTGTTCATCCAATGACACAAAAACACCTATTGGATGCACAAGATTGGTTAGAAACCCTAATTGTATAAGATTAAGTTTAGGGAGGACAAAAATGACCTAAATATTCAATCAATGACACAAACATACCTATTGGATGCACAAGATTGGTTTAAAACCCTAATTGGACAAGAATAAGCCTAGGGAGGTTGAAAATGACCTAATTGTTCATCCAATCACACTAAACACCTATTGGATGCACAAGATTGGTTAAAAACCCTAATTGGACAAGAATTAGCCACGGGAGGACGAAAATGACCTAATTGTCCATCGAATGACACAAAAACACCTATTAGATGCACAAGATTGGTTAGAAACCCTTATTGGACAACATTAAGTTTAGGGAGGACGAAAATGACCTAATTGTTCATCCAATGACACAAAAATACCTATTGGATGCACAAGATTGGTTAAAAACCCTAATTAGACAAGAATAAGCCTAGGGAGGACGAAAATGACCTAAATTTTCATCCAATGACACAAAAATACCTATTGGATGCACAAGATTGGTTAAAAACCCTAATTGGACAAGAATAAGCCTAGGGAGGACGAAAATGACCTAATTGTTCATCCAATGACACAAACACACCTATTGGATGCACAAGATTGGTTAGAAACCCTAATTGGACAAGATTAAGTGTAGGGAGGACCAAAATGACCTAAATATTCATCCAATAACAAAAACACACCTATTGGATGCACAAGATTGGTTAGAAACCCTAATTGGACAAGATTAAGTGTAGGGAGGACCAAAATGACCGAAATATTCATCCAATGACAAAAACACACCTATTGGATGCACAAGATTGGTTTAAAACCCTAATTGGACAAGAATAAGAATAGGGAAGTTAAAAATGACCTATTTGTTCATCCAATCACACAAAACACATATAGGATGCACAAGATTGTTTAAAAAACCTAATTGGACAAGAATTAGCCTAGGGAGGACGAAAATGACCTAATTGTCCATCCAATGACACAAAAACACCTATTGGATGCACAAGAATGGTTAGAAACCCTAATTAGACAAGAATTAGCCTAGGGAGGACGAAAATGACCTAAATGTTCATCCAATGACACAAAACACCTATGGGATGCACAAGATTGGTTAAAAACCGTAAGTGGATAAGATTAAGTTTCAGGAGGACGAAAATGACCTAAATGTTCATCCAATTGCACAAAACACCTATTGGATGCACAAAATTGGTTAAAAATCCTAATTGGACAAGATTAAGTGCAAGGAGGACGAAAATGACATAATTGTTCATCCAATGACACAAAACACCTGTTGGATGTACAAGATTGGTTAAAACCCCTAATTGGACAAGAATTAGCCTAGGGAGGACGAAAATGACCTAATTGTTCATCCAATGACACAAAAACACCTATTGGTTGCACAAGATTGGTTAAAAACCTTAATTGGATAAGATTAAGTTTAGGGAGGACGAAAATGACCTAAATATTCATCCATTGACACAAACATACCTATTGGATGCACAAGATTGGTTTAAAACCCTAATAGGACAAGAATAAGCCTAGGGAGGTTTAAAATGACCTAATTGTTAATCCAATCACACAAAACACCTATTGGATGCACAAGATTGGTTAAAAATCCTAATTGGACAAGAATTAGCCTAGGGAGGACGAAAATGACCTAATTGTCCATCCAATGACACAAAAACACCTATTGGATGCACAAGATTGGTTAGAAACCCTTATTGGACAACATTAAGTTTAGGGAGGACGAAAATTACCTAATTGTTCATCCTATGACACAAAAATACCTATTGGATGCACAAGATTGGTTAAAAACCCTAATTAGCCAAGAATAAGCCTAGGGAGGACGAAAATGACCAAAATGTTCATCCAATGACACAAACACACCTATTGGATGCACCAGATTGGTTAAAAACCCTAATTGGACAAGAATAAGCCTAGGGAGGACGAACATGACCTAATTGTTCATCCAATGACACAAACACACCTATTGGATGCAAAAGATTGGTTAGAAACCCTAATTGGACAAGAATTAGCCTAGGGAGGACGAAAATGACCTAATTATCTATCCAATGACACAAAAACACCTATTGGATGCACAAGATTGGTTAGAAACACTTATTGGACAACATTAAGTTTAGGGAGGATCAAAATGACCTAATTGTTCATCCAATGACACAAAAATACCTATTGGATGCACAAGATTGGTTAAAAACCCTAATTGGACAAGAATAAGCCTAGGGAGGACTAAAATGACCTAATTGTTCATCCAATGAAACAAACACACCTATTGGATGCACAAGATTGGTTAGAAACCCTAATTGGACAAGATTAAGTGTTGGGATGACCAAAATGACCTAAATATTCATCCAATGACAAAAACACACCTATTGGATGCACAAGATTGGTTTAAAAACCCTAATTGGACAAGAATTAGCCTAGGGAGGACGAAAATGACCTAATTGTCCATCCAATGACACAAAAACACCTATTGGATGCACAAGATTGGTTAGATACCCTAATTAGACAAGAATTAGCCTAGGGAGGACGAAAATGACCTAAATGTTCATCCAATGACACAAAACACCTATGGGATGCACAAGATTGGTTAAAAACCCTAAGTGGACAAGATTAAGTTTCAGGAGGACGACAATGACCTAAATGTTCATCCAATTGCACAAAACACGTATTGGATGCACAAGATTGGTTAAAAATCCTAATTGGAAAAGATTAAGTGCAAGGAGGACGAAAATGATCTAATTGTTCATCCAATGACACAAAACACCTATTGGATGCACAAGATTGGTTAAAAACACTAGTTGGACAAGATTAAGTTTAGGGAGGACAAAAATGACCTAAATATTCATCCAATGACACAAACATACCTATTGGATGCACAAGATTGGTTTAAAACCCTAATTGGACAAGAATAAGCCTAGGGAGGTTGAAAATGACCTAATTGTTCATCCAATCACACTAAACACCTATTGGATGCACAAGATTGGTTAAAAACCCTAATTGGACAAGAATTAGCCACGGGAGGACGAAAATGACCTAATTGTCCATCGAATGACACAAAAACACCTATTAGATGCACAAGATTGGTTAGAAACCCTTATTGGACAACATTAAGTTTAGGGAGGACGAAAATGACCTAATTGTTCATCCAATGACACAAAAATACCTATTGGATGCACAAGATTGGTTAAAAACCCTAATTAGACAAGAATAAGCCTAGGGAAGACGAAAATGACCTAAATTTTCATCCAATGACACAAACACACCTATTGGATGCACAAGATTGGTTAAAAACCCTAATTGGATAAGAATAAGCCTAGGGAGGACAAAAATGACCTAATTGTTCAACCAATGACACAAACACACCTATTGGATGCACAAGATTGGTTAGAAACCCTAATTGGACAAGATTAAGTGTAGGGCGGACCAAAATGACCTAAATATTCATCCAATGACAAAAACACACCTATTGGATGCACAAGATTGGTTTAAAACCCTAATTGGACAAGAATAAGAATAGGGAGGTTAAAAATGACCTAATTGTTCATCCAATCACACAAAACACATATAGGATGCACAAGATTGTTTAAAAACCCTAATTGGACAAGAATTAGCCTAGGGAGGACGAAAATGACCTAATTGTCCATCCAATGACACAAAAACACCTATTGGATGCACAAGATTGGTTACAAACCCTAATTAGACAAGAATTAGCCTAGGGAGGACGAAAATGACCTAAATGTTCATCCAATGACACAAAACAGTTATGGGATGCACAAAATTGGTTAAAAACCGTAAGTGGATAAGATTAAGTTTCAGGAGGACGAAAATGACCTAAATGTTCATCCAATTGCACAAAACACCTATTGGATGCACAAGATTGGTTAAAAAACCTAATTGGACAAGATTAAGTGCAAGGAGGACGAAAATGACCTAATTGTTCATCCAATGACGCAAAACACCTATTGGATGTACAAGATTGGTTAAAAACCCTAATTGGACAAGAATTAGCCTAGGGAGGACGAAAATGACCTAATTGTTCATCCAATGACACAAAAACACCTATTGGTTGCACAAGATTGGTTAGAAACCCTAATTGGATAAGATTAAGTTTAGGGAGGACGAAAATGACCTAAATATTCATCCAATGACACAAACATACCTATTGGATGCACAAGATTGGTTTAAAACCCTAATTGGACAAGAATAAGCCTAGGGAGGTTTAAAATGACCTAATTGTTAATCCAATCACACAAAACACCTATTGGATGCACAAGATTGGTTAAAAACCCTAATTGGACAAGAATTAGCCTAGGGAGGACGAAAATGACCTAATTGTCCATCCAATGACACAAAAACACCTATTGGATGCACAAGATTGGTTAGAAACCCTTATTGGACAACATTAAGTTTAGGGAGGACGAAAATGACCTAATTGTTCATCCAATGACACAAAAATACCTATTGGATGCACAAGATTGGTTAAAAAGCCTAATTAGACAAGAATAAGCCTAGGGAGGACGAAAATGACCTAAATGTTCATCCAATGACACAAACACACCTATTGGATGCACAAGATTGGTTAAAAACCCTAATTGGACAAGAATAAGCCTAGGGAGGACGAAAATGACCTAATTGTTTATCCAATGACACAAACACACCTATTGGATGCACAAGATTGGTTAGAAACCCTAATTGGACAAGATTAAGTGTAGGGAGGACCAAAATGACCTAAATATTCATCCAATGACAAAAACACACCTATTGGATGCACAAGATTGGTTTAAAACCCTAATTGGACAAGAATAAGCATAGGGAGGTTAAAAATGACCTAATTGTTCATCCAATCTCACAAAACACATATAGGATGCACAAGATTGTTTAAAAACCCTAATTGGACAAGAATTAGCCTAGGGAGGACGAAAATGACCTAATTGTTCATCCAATGACACAAAAACACCTATTGGTTGCACAAGATTGGTTAGAAACCCTAATTGGATAAGATTAAGTTTAGGGAGGACGAAAATGACCTAAATATTCATCCAATGACACAAACATACCTATTGGATGCACAAGATTGGTTTAAAACCCTAATTGGACATGAATAAGCCTAGGGAGGTTTCAAATGACCTAATTGTTAATCCAATCACACAAAACACCTATTGGATGCACAAGATTGGTTAAAAACCCTAATTGGACAAGAATTAGCCTAGGGAGGACGAAAATGACCTAATTGTCCATCCAATGACACAAAAACACCTATTGGATGCACAAGATTGGTTAGAAACCCTTATTGGACAACATTAAGTTTAGGGAGGACGAAAATGACCTAATTGTTCATCCAATGACACAAAAACACCTATTGGTTGCACAAGATTGGTTAGAAACCCTAATTGGATAAGATTAAGTTTAGGGAGGACGAAAATGACCTAAATATTCATCCAATGACACAAACATACCTATTGGATGCACAAGATTGGTTTAAAACCCTAATTGGACATGAATAAGCCTAGGGAGGTTTCAAATGACCTAATTGTTAATCCAATCACACAAAACACCTATTGGATGCACAAGATTTGTTAGAAACCCTAATTGGACAAGAATTAGCCTAGGGAGGACGAAAATGACCTAATTGTCCATCCAATGACACAAAAACACCTATTGGATGCACAAGATTGGTTAGAAACCGTTATTGGACAACATTAAGTTTAGGGAGGACGAAAATGACCTAATTGTTCATCCAATGACACAAAAATACCTATTGGATGCACAAGATTGGTTAAAAACCCTAATTAGACAAGAATAAGCCTAGGGAGGACGAAAATGACCTAAATGTTCATCCAATGACACAAACACACCTATTGGATGCACAAGATTGGTTAAAAACCCTAATTGGACAAGAATAAGCCTAAGGAGGACGAAAATGACCTAATTGTTCATCCAATGACACAAACACACCTATTGGATGCACAAGATTGGTTAGAAACCCTAATTGGACAAGATTAAGTGTAGGGAGGACCAAAATGACCTAAATATTCATCCAATGACAAAAACACACCTATTGGATGCACAAGATTGGTTTAAAACCCTAATTGGACAAGAATAAGCATAGGGAGGTTAAAAATGACCTAATTGTTCATCCAATCACACAAAACACATATAGGATGCACAAGATTGTTTAAAAACCCTAATTGGACAAGAATTAGCCTAGGGAGGACGAAAATGACCTAAATGTTCATCCAATGACACAAAACACCTATGGGATGCACAAGATTGGTTAAAAACCCTAAGTGGACAAGATTAAGTTTCAGGAGGACGACAATGACCTAAATGTTCATCCAATTGCACAAAACACGTATTGGATGCACAAGATTGGTTAAAAACCCTAATTGGACAAGAATTAGCCTAGGGAGGACGAAAATGACCTAATTGTCCATCCAATGACACAAAAACACCTATTGGATGCACAAGATTGGTTAGAAACCCTAATTGGACAAGAATTAGCCTAGGGAGGACGAAAATGACCTAATTGTCCATCCAATGACACAAAAACACCTATTGGATGCACAAGATTGGTTAGAAACCCTTATTGGACAATATTAAGTTTAAGGAGGACGAAAATGACCTAATTGTTCATCCAATGACACAAAAATACCTATTGGATGCACAAGATTGGTTAAAAACCCTAATTAGACAAGAATAAGCCTAGGGAGGACGAAAATGACCTAAATTTTCATCCAATGACACAAAAATACCTATTGGATGCACAAGATTGGTTAAAAACCCTAATTGGACAAGAATAAGCCTAGGGAGGACGAAAATGACCTAATTGTTCATCCAATGACACCAACACACCTATTGGATGCACAAGATTGGTTAGAAACCCTAATTGGACAAGATTAAGTGTAGGGAGGACCAAAATGACCTAAATATTCATCCAATAACAAAAACACACCTATTGGATGCACAAGATTGGTTAGAAACCCTAATTGGACAAGATTAAGTGTAGGGAGGACCAAAATGACCTAAATATTCATCCAATGACAAAAACACACCTATTGGATGCACAAGATTGGTTTAAAACCCTAATTGGACAAGAATAAGAATAGGGAGGTTAAAAATGACCTATTTGTTCATCCAATCACACAAAACACATATAGGATGCACAACATTGTTTAAAAAACCTAATTGGACCAGAATTAGCCTAGGGAGGACGAAAATGACCTAATTGTCCATCCAATGACACAAAAACACCTATTGGATGCACAAGAATGGTTAGAAACCCTAATTAGACAAGAATTAGCCTAGGGAGGACGAAAATGACCTAAATGTTCATCCAATGACACAAAACACCTATGGGATGCACAAGATTGGTTAAAAACCGTAAGTGGATAAGATTAAGTTTCAGGAGGACGAAAATGACCTAAATGTTCATCCAATTGCACAAAACACCTATTGGATGCACAAAATTGGTTAAAAATCCTAATTGGACAAGATTAAGTGCAAGGAGGACGAAAATGACATAATTGTTCATCCAATGACACAAAACACCTGTTGGATGTACAAGATTGGTTAAAACCCCTAATTGGACAAGAATTAGCCTAGGGAGGACGAAAATGACCTAATTGT
>JBBPBS010000689.1:1408828-1422512 GCA_037974835.1 Cicer judaicum
TAGGGAGGACCAAAATGACCTAAATATTCATCCAATAACAAAAACACACCTATTGGATGCACAAGATTGGTTAGAAACCCTAATTGGACAAGATTAAGTGTAGGGAGGACCAAAATGACCTAAATATTCATCCAATGACAAAAACACACCTATTGGATGCACAAGATTGGTTTAAAACCCTAATTGGACAAGAATAAGAATAGGGAGGTTAAAAATGACCTATTTGTTCATCCAATCACACAAAACACATATAGGATGCACAAGATTGTTTAAAAAACCTAATTGGACAAGAATTAGCCTAGGGAGGACGAAAATGACCTAATTGTCCATCCAATGACACAAAAACACCTATTGGATGCACAAGAATGGTTAGAAACCCTAATTAGACAAGAATTAGCCTAGGGAGGACGAAAATGACCTAAATGTTCATCCAATGACACAAAACACCTATGGGATGCACAAGATTGGTTAAAAACCGTAAGTGGATAAGATTAAGTTTCAGGAGGACGAAAATGACCTAAATGTTCATCCAATTGCACAAAACACCTATTGGATGCACAAAATTGGTTAAAAATCCTAATTGGACAAGATTAAGTGCAAGGAGGACGAAAATGACATAATTGTTCATCCAATGACACAAAACACCTGTTGGATGTACAAGATTGGTTAAAACCCCTAATTGGACAAGAATTAGCCTAGGGAGGACGAAAATGACCTAATTGTCCATCCAATGACACAAAAAGACCTATTGGATGCACAAGATTGGTTAGAAACCCTAATTAGACAAGAATTAGCCTAGGGAGGACGAAAATGACCTAAATGTTCATCCAATGACACAAAACACCTATTGGATGCACAAGATTGGTTAAAAACCCTAAGTGGACAAGATTAAGTGTAGGGAGGACCAAAATGACCTAAATATTCATCCAATAACAAAAACACACCTATTGGATGCACAAGATTGGTTAGAAACCCTAATTGGACAAGATTAAGTGTAGGGAGGACCAAAATGACCTAAATATTCATCCAATGACAAAAACACACCTATTGGATGCACAAGATTGGTTTAAAACCCTAATTGGACAAGAATAAGAATAGGGAGGTTAAAAATGACCTATTTGTTCATCCAATCACACAAAACACATATAGGATGCACAAGATTGTTTAAAAAACCTAATTGGACAAGAATTAGCCTAGGGAGGACGAAAATGACCTAATTGTCCATCCAATGACACAAAAACACCTATTGGATGCACAAGAATGGTTAGAAACCCTAATTAGACAAGAATTAGCCTAGGGAGGACGAAAATGACCTAAATGTTCATCCAATGACACAAAACACCTATGGGATGCACAAGATTGGTTAAAAACCGTAAGTGGATAAGATTAAGTTTCAGGAGGACGAAAATGACCTAAATGTTCATCCAATTGCACAAAACACCTATTGGATGCACAAAATTGGTTAAAAATCCTAATTGGACAAGATTAAGTGCAAGGAGGACGAAAATGACATAATTGTTCATCCAATGACACAAAACACCTGTTGGATGTACAAGATTGGTTAAAACCCCTAATTGGACAAGAATTAGCCTAGGGAGGACGAAAATGACCTAATTGTTCATCCAATGACACAAAAACACCTATTGGTTGCACAAGATTGGTTAGAAACCTTAATTGGATAAGATTAAGTTTAGGGAGGACGAAAATGACCTAAATATTCATCCATTGACACAAACATACCTATTGGATGCACAAGATTGGTTTAAAACCCTAATAGGACAAGAATAAGCCTAGGGAGGTTTAAAATGACCTAATTGTTAATCCAATCACACAAAACACCTATTGGATGCACAAGATTGGTTAAAAACCCTAATTGGACAAGAATTAGCCTAGGGAGGACGAAAATGACCTAATTGTCCATCCAATGACACAAAAACACCTATTGGATGCACAAGATTGGTTAGAAACCCTTATTGGACAACATTAAGTTTAGGGAGGACGAAAATGACCTAATTGTTCATCCAATGACACAAAAATACCTATTGGATGCACAAGATTGGTTAAAAAGCCTAATTAGACAAGAATAAGCCTAGGGAGGACGAAAATGACCTAAATGTTCATCCAATGACACAAACACACCTATTGGATGCACAAGATTGGTTAAAAACCCTAATTGGACAAGAATAAGCCTAGGGAGGACGAAAATGACCTAATTGTTTATCCAATGACACAAACACACCTATTGGATGCACAAGATTGGTTAGAAACCCTAATTGGACAAGATTAAGTGTAGGGAGGACCAAAATGACCTAAATATTCATCCAATGACAAAAACACACCTATTGGATGCACAAGATTGGTTTAAAACCCTAATTGGACAAGAATAAGCATAGGGAGGTTAAAAATGACCTAATTGTTCATCCAATCTCACAAAACACATATAGGATGCACAAGATTGTTTAAAAACCCTAATTGGACAAGAATTAGCCTAGGGAGGACGAAAATGACCTAATTGTTCATCCAATGACACAAAAACACCTATTGGTTGCACAAGATTGGTTAGAAACCCTAATTGGATAAGATTAAGTTTAGGGAGGACGAAAATGACCTAAATATTCATCCAATGACACAAACATACCTATTGGATGCACAAGATTGGTTTAAAACCCTAATTGGACAAGAATAAGCCTAGGGAGGTTTAAAATGACCTAATTGTTAATCCAATCACACAAAACACCTATTGGATGCACAAGATTGGTTAAAAACCCTAATTGGACAAGAATTAGCCTAGGGAGGACGAAAATGACCTAATTGTCCATCCAATGACACAAAAACACCTATTGGATGCACAAGATTGGTTAGAAACCCTTATTGGACAACATTAAGTTTAGGGAGGACGAAAATGACCTAATTGTTCATCCAATGACACAAAAATACCTATTGGATGCACAAGATTGGTTAAAAACCCTAATTAGACAAGAATAAGCCTAGGGAAGACGAAAATGACCTAAATTTTCATCCAATGACACAAACACACCTATTGGATGCACAAGATTGGTTAAAAACCCTAATTGGACAAGAATAAGCCTAGGGAGGTTGAAAATGACCTAATTGTTCATCCAATCACACTAAACACCTATTGGATGCACAAGATTGGTTAAAAACCCTAATTGGACAAGAATTAGCCACGGGAGGACGAAAATGACCTAATTGTCCATCGAATGACACAAAAACACCTATTAGATGCACAAGATTGGTTAGAAACCCTTATTGGACAACATTAAGTTTAGGGAGGACGAAAATGACCTAATTGTTCATCCAATGACACAAAAATACCTATTGGATGCACAAGATTGGTTAAAAACCCTAATTAGACAAGAATAAGCCTAGGGAGGACGAAAATGACCTAAATTTTCATCCAATGACACAAAAATACCTATTGGATGCACAAGATTGGTTAAAAACCCTAATTGGACAAGAATAAGCCTAGGGAGGACGAAAATGACCTAATTGTTCATCCAATGACACAAACACACCTATTGGATGCACAAGATTGGTTAGAAACCCTAATTGGACAAGATTAAGTGTAGGGAGGACCAAAATGACCTAAATATTCATCCAATGACAAAAACACACCTATTGGATGCACAAGATTGGTTTAAAACCCTAATTGGACAAGAATAAGAATAGGGAGGTTAAAAATGACCTAATTGTTCATCCAATCACACAAAACACACCTATTGGATGCACAAGATTGTTTAAAAACCCAAATTGGACAAGAATTAGCCTAGGGAGGTTAAAAATGACCTAATTGTTCATCCAATCACACAAAACACATATAGGATGCACAAGATTGGTTAGAAACCCAAATTAGACAAGAATTAGCCTAGGGAGGACGAAAATGACCTAAATGTTAATCCAATGACACAAAACACCTATAGGATGCACAAGATTGGTTAAAAACCCTAAGTGGACAAGATTAAGTTTCAGGAGGACGAAAATGACCTAAATGTTCATCCAATTGTACAAAACACCTATTGGATGCACAAGATTGGTTAAAAATCCAAATTGGACAAGATTAAGTGCAATGAGGACGAAAATGACCTAATTGTTCATCCAATGACACAAAACACCTATTGGATGCACAAGATTGGTTAAAAACCCTAATTGGACAAGAATTAGCCTAGGGAGGACGAAAATGACCTAATTGTTCATCCAATGACACAAAAACACCTATTGGATGCACAAGATTGGTTAGAAACCCTAATTGGATAAGATTAAGTTTAGGGAAGACGAAAATGACCTCAATATTCATCCAATGACACAAACATACCTATTGGATGCACAAGATTGGTTTAAAAACCTAATTGGACAAGAATAAGCCTAGGGAGGTTGAAAATGACCTAATTGTTCATCCAATCACACTAAACACCTATTGGATGCACAAGATTGGTTAAAAACCCTAATTGGACAAGAATTACCTAGGGAGGACTAAAATGACCTAATTGTCCATCCAATGACACAAAAACACCTATTGGATGCACAAGATTGGTTACAAACCCTTATTGGACAACATTAAGTTTATGGAGGACGAAAATGACCTAATTGTTCATCCAATGACACAAAAACACCTATTGGATGCACAAGATTGGTTAAAAACCCTAATTAGACAAGAATAAGCCTAGGGAGGACGAAAATGACCTAAATGTTCATCCAATGACACAAACACACCTATTGGATGCACAAGATTGGTTAAAAACCCTAATTGGACAAGAATAAGCCTAGGGAGGACGAAAATGACCTAATTGTTCATCCAATGACACAAACACACCTATAGGATGCACAAGATTGGTTAGAAACCCTAATTGGACTAGATTAAGTGTAGGGAGGACCAAAATGACCTAAATATTCATCCAATGACAAAAACACACCTATTGGATGCACAAGATTGGTTTAAAACCCTAATTGGACAAGAATAAGCATAGGGAGGTTAAAAATGACCTAATTGTTCATCCAATCACACAAAACACATATAGGATGCACAAGATTGTTTAAAAACCCTAATTGGACAAGAATTAGCCTAGGGAGAACGAAAATGACCTAATTGTCCATCCAATGACACAAAAACACCTATTGGATGCACAAGATTGGTTAGAAACCCTAATTAGACAAGAATTAGCCTAGGGAGGACGAAAATGACCTAAATGTTCATCCAATGACACAAAACACCAATGGGATGCACAAGATTGGTTAAAAACCGTAAGTGGACAAGATTAAGTTTCAAGAGGACGAAAATGACCTAAATGTTCATCCAATTGCACAAAACACCTATTGGATGCACAAGATTGGTTAAAAATCGTAATTGGACAAGATTCAGTGCAAGGAGGACGAAAATGACCTAATTGTTCATCCAATGACACAAAACACCTATTGGATGTACAAGATTGATTAAAAACCCTAATTGGACAAGAATTAGCCTAGGGAGGACGAAAATGACCTAATTGTTCATCCAATGACACAAAAACACCTATCGGTTGCACAAGATTGGTTAGAAACCCTAATTGGATAAGATTAAGTTTAGGGAGGACGAAAATGACCTAAATATTCATCCAATGACACAAACAGACCTATTGGATGCACAAGATTGGTTTAAAACCCTAATTGGACAAGAATAAGCCTAGGGAGGTTTAAAATGACCTAATTGTTAATCCAATCACACAAAACACTTATTGGATGCACAAGATTGGTTAAAAACCCTAATTGGACAAGAATTAGCCTAGGGAGGACGAAAATGACCTAATTGTCCATCCAATGACACAAAAACACCTATTGGATGCACAAGATTGGTTAGAAACCCTTATTGGACAACATTAAGTTTAGGGAGGACGAAAATGACCTAATTGTTCATCCAATGACACAAAAATACCTATTGGATGCACAAGATTGGTTAAAAAGCCTAATTAGACAAGAATAAGCCTAGGGAGGACGAAAATGACCTAAATGTTCATCCAATGACACAAACACACCTATTGGATGCACAAGATTGGTTAGAAACCCTAATTGGACAAGATTAAGTGTAGGGCGGACCAAAATGACCTAAATATTCATCCAATGACAAAAACACACCTATTGGATGCACAAGATTGGTTTAAAACCCTAATTGGACAAGAATAAGAATAGGGAGGTTAAAAATGACCTAATTGTTCATCCAATCACACAAAACACATATAGGATGCACAAGATTGTTTAAAAACCCTAATTGGACAAGAATTAGCCTAGGGAGGACGAAAATGACCTAATTGTCCATCCAATGACACAAAAACACCTATTGGATGCACAAGATTGGTTACAAACCCTAATTAGACAAGAATTAGCCTAGGGAGGACGAAAATGACCTAAATGTTCATCCAATGACACAAAACAGTTATGGGATGCACAAAATTGGTTAAAAACCGTAAGTGGATAAGATTAAGTTTCAGGAGGACGAAAATGACCTAAATGTTCATCCAATTGCACAAAACACCTATTGGATGCACAAGATTGGTTAAAAAACCTAATTGGACAAGATTAAGTGCAAGGAGGACGAAAATGACCTAATTGTTCATCCAATGACGCAAAACACCTATTGGATGTACAAGATTGGTTAAAAACCCTAATTGGACAAGAATTAGCCTAGGGAGGACGAAAATGACCTAATTGTTCATCCAATGACACAAAAACACCTATTGGTTGCACAAGATTGGTTAGAAACCCTAATTGGATAAGATTAAGTTTAGGGAGGACGAAAATGACCTAAATATTCATCCAATGACACAAACATACCTATTGGATGCACAAGATTGGTTTAAAACCCTAATTGGACAAGAATAAGCCTAGGGAGGTTTAAAATGACCTAATTGTTAATCCAATCACACAAAACACTTATTGGATGCACAAGATTGGTTAAAAACCCTAATTGGACAAGAATTAGCCTAGGGAGGACGAAAATGACCTAATTGTCCATCCAATGACACAAAAACACCTATTGGATGCACAAGATTGGTTAAAAACCCTAATTAGACAAGAATTAGCCTAGGGAGGACGAAAATGACCTAAATGTTCATCCAATGACACAAAACACCTATTGGATGCACAAGATTGGTTAAAAACCCTAAGTGGACAAGATTAAGTTTCAGGAGGACGAAAATGACCTAAATGTTCATCCAATTGCACAAAACACCTATTGGATGCACAAGATTGGTTAAAAATCCTAATTGGACAAGATTAAGTGTAAGGAGGACAAAAATGACATTATTGTTCATCCAATGACACAAAACACCTATTGGATGCACAAGATTGGTTAAAAACCCTAATTGGACAAGAATTAGCCTAGGGAGGACGAAAATGACCTAATTGTTCATCCAATGACACAAAAACACCTATTGGATGCACAAGATTGGTTAGAAACGCTAATTGGACAAGATTAAGTTTAGGGAGGATAAAAATGACCTAATTATTCATCCAATGACACAAAACACCTATTGGATGCACAAGATTGGTTAAAAACCCTAACTGGACAAGAATTAGCCTAGGGAGGACGAAAATGATGTAAATGTTCATCCAATGACACAAAACACCTATGGATGCACAAGATTGGTTAAAAACCCTAATTGGACAAGAATTAGCCTAGGGAGGACGAAAATGACCTAAATGTTCATCCAATGACACAAAAACACCTATTGGATGCACAAGATTGGTTAGAAACCCTAATTGGACAAGAATTAGCCTAGGGAGGACGAAAATGACCTAATTGTCCATCCAATGACACAAAAACACCTATTGGATGCACAAGATTGGTTAGAAACCCTTATTGGACAACATTAAGTTTAGGGAGGACGAAAATGACCTAATTGTTCATCCAATGACACAAAAATACCTATTGGATGCACAAGATTGGTTAAAAACCCTAATGAGACAAGAATAAGCCTAGGGAGGACGAAAATGACCTAAATGTTCATCCAATGACACAAACACACCTATTGGATGCACAAGATTGGTTAAAAACCCTAATTGGACAAGAATAAGCCTAGGGAGGACGAAAATGACCTAATTGTTCATCCAATAACACAAACGCACCTATTGGATGCACAAGATTGGTTAGAAACCCTAATTGGACAAGATTAAGTGTAGGGAGGACCAAAATGACCTAAATATTCATCCAATGACAAAAACACACCTATTGGAGGCACAAGATTGGTTTAAAACCCTAATTGGACAAGAATAAGCATAGGGAGGTTAAAAATGACCTAATTATTCATCCAATCACACAAAACACATATAGGATGCACAAGATTGTTTAAAAACCCTAATTGGACAAGAATTAGCCTAGGGAGGACGAAAATGACCTAATTGTCCATCCAATGACACAAAAACACCTATTGGATGCACAAGATTGGTTAGAAACCCTAATTAGACAAGAATTAGCCTAGGGAGGACGAAAATGACCTAATTGTTCATCCAATGACACAAAACACCTATTGGATGCACAAGATTGGTTAAAAACACTAATTGGACAAGAATTAGCCTAGGGAGGACGAAAATGACCTAATTGTTCATCCAATGACACAAAAACACCTATTGGATGCACAAGATTGGTTAGAAACCCTAATTGTATAAGATTAAGTTTAGGGAGGACAAAAATGACCTAAATATTCAATCAATGACACAAACATACCTATTGGATGCACAAGATTGGTTTAAAACCCTAATTGGACAAGAATAAGCCTAGGGAGGTTGAAAATGACCTAATTGTTCATCCAATCACACTAAACACCTATTGGATGCACAAGATTGGTTAAAAATCCTAATTGGACAAGAATTAGCCTAGGGAGGACGAAAATGACCTAATTGTCCATCCAATGACACAAAAACACCTATTGGATGCACAAGATTGGTTAGAAACCCTTATTGGACAACATTAAGTTTAGGGAGGACGAAAATGACCTAATTGTTCATCCAATGACACAAAAATACCTATTGGATGCACAAGATTGGTTAAAAACCCTAATTAGACAAGAATAAGCCTAGGGAGGACGAAAATGACCTAAATGTTCATCCAATGACACAAACACACCTATTGGATGCACAAGATTGGTTAAAAACCCTAATTGGACAAGAATGAGCCTAAGGAGGACGAAAATGACCTAATTGTTCATCCAATGACACAAACACACCTATTGGATGCACAAGATTGGTTAGAAACCCTAATTGGACAAGATTAAGTGTAGGGAGGACCAAAATGACCTAAATATTCATCCAATGACAAAAACACACCTATTGGATGCACAAGATTGGTTTAAAACCCTAATTGGACAAGAATAAGCATAGGGAGGTTAAAAATGACCTAATTGTTCATCCAATCACACAAAACACATATAGGATGCACAAGATTGTTTAAAAACCCTAATTGGACAAGAATTAGCCTAGGGAGGACGAAAATGACCTAATTGTTCATCCAATGACACAAAAACACCTATTGGTTGCACAAGATTGGTTAGAAACCCTAATTGGATAAGATTAAGTTTAGGGAGGACGAAAATGACCTAAATATTCATCCAATGACACAAACATACCTATTGGATGCACAAGATTGGTTTAAAACCCTAATTGGACATGAATAAGCCTAGGGAGGTTTCAAATGACCTAATTGTTAATCCAATCACACAAAACACCTATTGGATGCACAAGATTGGTTAAAAACCCTAATTGGACAAGAATTAGCCTAGGGAGGACGAAAATGACCTAATTGTCCATCCAATGACACAAAAACACCTATTGGATGCACAAGATTGGTTAAAAACCCTAATTAGACAAGAATTAGCCTAGGGAGGACGAAAATGACCTAAATGTTCATCCAATGACACAAAACACCTATTGGATGCACAAGATTGGTTAAAAACCCTAAGTGGACAAGATTAAGTTTCAGGAGGACGAAAATGACCTAAATGTTCATCCAATTGCACAAAACACCTATTGGATGCACAAGATTGGTTAAAAATCCTAATTGGACAAGATTAAGTGTAAGGAGGACAAAAATGACATTATTGTTCATCCAATGACACAAAACACCTATTGGATGCACAAGATTGGTTAAAAACCCTAATTGGACAAGAATTAGCCTAGGGAGGACGAAAATGACCTAAATGTTCATCCAATGACACAAACACACCTATTGGATGCACAAGATTGGTTAAAAACCCTAATTGGACAAGAATAAGCCTAGGGAGGACGAAAATGACCTAATTGTTCATCCAATGACACAAACACACCTATTGGATGCACCAGATTGGTTAGAAACCCTAATTGGACAAGATTAAGTGTAGGGAGGACCAAAATGACCTAAATATTCATCCAATGACAAAAACACACCTATTGGATGCACAAGATTGGTTTAAAACCCTAATTGGACAAGAATAAGAATAGGGAGGTTAAAAATGACCTAATTGTTCATCCAATCACACAAAACACACCTATTGGATGCACAAGATTGTTTAAAAACCCAAATTGGACAAGAATTAGCCTAGGGAGGTTAAAAATGACCTAATTGTTCATCCAATCACACAAAACACATATAGGATGCACAAGATTGGTTAGAAACCCAAATTAGACAAGAATTAGCCTAGGGAGGACGAAAATGACCTAAATGTTAATCCAATGACACAAAACACCTATAGGATGCACAAGATTGGTTAAAAACCCTAAGTGGACAAGATTAAGTTTCAGGAGGACGAAAATGACCTAAATGTTCATCCAATTGTACAAAACACCTATTGGATGCACAAGATTGGTTAAAAATCCAAATTGGACAAGATTAAGTGCAATGAGGACGAAAATGACCTAATTGTTCATCCAATGACACAAAACACCTATTGGATGCACAAGATTGGTTAAAAACCCTAATTGGACAAGAATTAGCCTAGGGAGGACGAAAATGACCTAATTGTTCATCCAATGACACAAAAACACCTATTGGATGCACAAGATTGGTTAGAAACCCTAATTGGATAAGATTAAGTTTAGGGAAGACGAAAATGACCTAAATATTCATCCAATGACACAAACATACCTATTGGATGCACAAGATTGGTTTAAAAACCTAATTGGACAAGAATAAGCCTAGGGAGGTTGAAAATGACCTAATTGTTCATCCAATCACACTAAACACCTATTGGATGCACAAGATTGGTTAAAAACCCTAATTGGACAAGAATTACCTAGGGAGGACTAAAATGACCTAATTGTCCATCCAATGACACAAAAACACCTATTGGATGCACAAGATTGGTTACAAACCCTTATTGGACAACATTAAGTTTATGGAGGACGAAAATGACCTAAATATTCATCCAATGACACAAACAGACCTATTGGATGCACAAGATTGGTTTAAAACCCTAATTGGACAAGAATAAGCCTAGGGAGGTTTAAAATGACCTAATTGTTAATCCAATCACACAAAACACTTATTGGATGCACAAGATTGGTTAAAAACCCTAATTGGACAAGAATTAGCCTAGGGAGGACGAAAATGACCTAATTGTCCATCCAATGACACAAAAACACCTATTGGATGCACAAGATTGGTTAGAAACCCTTATTGGACAACATTAAGTTTAGGGAGGACGAAAATGACCTAATTGTTCATCCAATGACACAAAAATACCTATTGGATGCACAAGATTGGTTAAAAACCCTAATTAGACAAGAATAAGCCTAGGGAAGACGAAAATGACCTAAATTTTCATCCAATGACACAAACACACCTATTGGATGCACAAGATTGGTTAAAAACCCTAATTGGACAAGAATAAGCCTAGGGAGGTTGAAAATGACCTAATTGTTCATCCAATCACACTAAACACCTATTGGATGCACAAGATTGGTTAAAAACCCTAATTGGACAAGAATTAGCCACGGGAGGACGAAAATGACCTAATTGTCCATCGAATGACACAAAAACACCTATTAGATGCACAAGATTGGTTAGAAACCCTTATTGGACAACATTAAGTTTAGGGAGGACGAAAATGACCTAATTGTTCATCCAATGACACAAAAATACCTATTGGATGCACAAGATTGGTTAAAAACCCTAATTAGACAAGAATAAGCCTAGGGAGGACGAAAATGACCTAAATTTTCATCCAATGACACAAAAATACCTATTGGATGCACAAGATTGGTTAAAAACCCTAATTGGACAAGAATAAGCCTAGGGAGGACGAAAATGACCTAATTGTTCATCCAATGACACAAACACACCTATTGGATGCACAAGATTGGTTAGAAACCCTAATTGGACAAGATTAAGTGTAGGGAGGACCAAAATGACCTAAATATTCATCCAATGACAAAAACACACCTATTGGATGCACAAGATTGGTTTAAAACCCTAATTGGACAAGAATAAGAATAGGGAGGTTAAAAATGACCTATTTGTTCATCCAATCACACAAAACACATATAGGATGCACAAGATTGTTTAAAAAACCTAATTGGACAAGAATTAGCCTAGGGAGGACGAAAATGACCTAATTGTCCATCCAATGACACAAAAACACCTATTGGATGCACAAGATTGGTTAAAAACCCTAATTAGACAAGAATTAGCCTAGGGAGGACGAAAATGACCTAAATGTTCATCCAATGACACAAAACACCTATTGGATGCACAAGATTGGTTAAAAACCCTAAGTGGACAAGATTAAGTTTCAGGAGGACGAAAATGACCTAAATGTTCATCCAATTGCACAAAACACCTATTGGATGCACAAGATTGGTTAAAAATCCTAATTGGACAAGATTAAGTGTAAGGAGGACAAAAATGACATTATTGTTCATCCAATGACACAAAACACCTATTGGATGCACAAGATTGGTTAAAAACCCTAATTGGACAAGAATTAGCCTAGGGAGGACGAAAATGACCTAATTGTTCATCCAATGACACAAAAACACCTATTAGATGCACAAGATTGGTTAGAAACCCTTATTGGACAACATTAAGTTTAGGGAGGACGAAAATGACCTAATTGTTCATCCAAAGACACAAAAATACCTATTGGATGCACAAGATTGGTTAAAAAGCCTAATTAGACAAGAATAAGCCTAGGGAGGACGAAAATGACCTAAATGTTCATCCAATGACACAAACACACCTATTGGATGCACAAGATTGGTTAAAAACCCTAATTGGACAAGAATAAGCCTAGGGAGGACGAAAATGACCTAATTGTTCATCCAATGACACAAACACACCTATTGGATGCACAAGATTGGTTAGAAACCCTAATTGGACAAGATTAAGTGTAGGGAGGACCAAAATGACCTAAATATTCATCCAATGACAAAAACACACCTATTGGATGCACAAGATTGGTTTAAAACCCTAATTGGACAAGAATAAGAATAGGGAGGTTAAAAATGACCTAATTGTTCATCCAATCACACAAAACACACCTATTGGATGCACAAGATTGTTTAAAAACCCAAATTGGACAAGAATTAGCCTAGGGAGGTTAAAAATGACCTAATTGTTCATCCAATCACACAAAACACATATAGGATGCACAAGATTGGTTAGAAACCCAAATTAGACAAGAATTAGCCTAGGGAGGACGAAAATGACCTAAATGTTAATCCAATG
>JBBPBS010000689.1:1428821-1455657 GCA_037974835.1 Cicer judaicum
GACAAGAATTAGCCTAGGGAGGACGAAAATGACCTAAATGTTCATCCAATGACACAAAACACCTATTGGATGCACAAGATTGGTTAAAAACCCTAAGTGGACAAGATTAAGTTTCAGGAGGACGAAAATGACCTAAATGTTCATCCAATTGCACAAAACACCTATTGGATGCACAAGATTGGTTAAAAATCCTAATTGGACAAGATTAAGTGTAAGGAGGACAAAAATGACATTATTGTTCATCCAATGACACAAAACACCTATTGGATGCACAAGATTGGTTAAAAACCCTAATTGGACAAGAATAAGCCTAGGGAGGACCAAAATGACCTAAATATTCATCCAATAACAAAAACACACCTATTGGATGCACAAGATTGGTTAGAAACCCTAATTGGACAAGATTAAGTGTAGGGAGGACCAAAATGACCTAAATATTCATCCAATGACAAAAACACACCTATTGGATGCACAAGATTGGTTTAAAACCCTAATTGGACAAGAATAAGAATAGGGAGGTTAAAAATGACCTATTTGTTCATCCAATCACACAAAACACATATAGGATGCACAAGATTGTTTAAAAAACCTAATTGGACAAGAATTAGCCTAGGGAGGACGAAAATGACCTAATTGTCCATCCAATGACACAAAAACACCTATTGGATGCACAAGAATGGTTAGAAACCCTAATTAGACAAGAATTAGCCTAGGGAGGACGAAAATGACCTAAATGTTCATCCAATGACACAAAACACCTATGGGATGCACAAGATTGGTTAAAAACCGTAAGTGGATAAGATTAAGTTTCAGGAGGACGAAAATGACCTAAATGTTCATCCAATTGCACAAAACACCTATTGGATGCACAAAATTGGTTAAAAATCCTAATTGGACAAGATTAAGTGCAAGGAGGACGAAAATGACATAATTGTTCATCCAATGACACAAAACACCTGTTGGATGTACAAGATTGGTTAAAACCCCTAATTGGACAAGAATTAGCCTAGGGAGGACGAAAATGACCTAATTGTTCATCCAATGACACAAAAACACCTATTGGTTGCACAAGATTGGTTAGAAACCTTAATTGGATAAGATTAAGTTTAGGGAGGACGAAAATGACCTAAATATTCATCCATTGACACAAACATACCTATTGGATGCACAAGATTGGTTTAAAACCCTAATAGGACAAGAATAAGCCTAGGGAGGTTTAAAATGACCTAATTGTTAATCCAATCACACAAAACACCTATTGGATGCACAAGATTGGTTAAAAACCCTAATTGGACAAGAATTAGCCTAGGGAGGACGAAAATGACCTAATTGTCCATCCAATGACACAAAAACACCTATTGGATGCACAAGATTGGTTAGAAACCCTTATTGGACAACATTAAGTTTAGGGAGGACGAAAATTACCTAATTGTTCATCCAATGACACAAAAATACCTATTGGATGCACAAGATTGGTTAAAAACCCTAATTAGCCAAGAATAAGCCTAGGGAGGACGAAAATGACCAAAATGTTCATCCAATGACACAAACACACCTATTGGATGCACCAGATTGGTTAAAAACCCTAATTGGACAAGAATAAGCCTAGGGAGGACGAACATGACCTAATTGTTCATCCAATGACACAAACACACCTATTGGATGCAAAAGATTGGTTAGAAACCCTAATTGGACAAGAATTAGCCTAGGGAGGACGAAAATGACCTAATTATCTATCCAATGACACAAAAACACCTATTGGATGCACAAGATTGGTTAGAAACACTTATTGGACAACATTAAGTTTAGGGAGGATCAAAATGACCTAATTGTTCATCCAATGACACAAAAATACCTATTGGATGCACAAGATTGGTTAAAAACCCTAATTGGACAAGAATAAGCCTAGGGAGGACGAAAATGACCTAATTGTTCATCCAATGACACAAACACACCTATTGGATGCACAAGATTGGTTAGAAACCCTAATTGGACAAGATTAAGTGTTGGGATGACCAAAATGACCTAAATATTCATCCAATGACAAAAACACACCTATTGGATGCACAAGATTGGTTTAAAAACCCTAATTGGACAAGAATTAGCCTAGGGAGGACGAAAATGACCTAATTGTCCATCCAATGACACAAAAACACCTATTGGATGCACAAGATTGGTTAGATACCCTAATTAGACAAGAATTAGCCTAGGGAGGACGAAAATGACCTAAATGTTCATCCAATGACACAAAACACCTATGGGATGCACAAGATTGGTTAAAAACCCTAAGTGGACAAGATTAAGTTTCAGGAGGACGACAATGACCTAAATGTTCATCCAATTGCACAAAACACGTATTGGATGCACAAGATTGGTTAAAAATCCTAATTGGAAAAGATTAAGTGCAAGGAGGACGAAAATGATCTAATTGTTCATCCAATAACACAAAACACCTATTGGATGCACAAGATTGGTTAAAAACACTAGTTGGACAAGATTAAGTTTAGGGAGGACAAAAATGACCTAAATATTCATCCAATGACACAAACATACCTATTGGATGCACAAGATTGGTTTAAAACCCTAATTGGACAAGAATAAGCCTAGGGAGGTTGAAAATGACCTAATTGTTCATCCAATCACACTAAACACCTATTGGATGCACAAGATTGGTTAAAAACCCTAATTGGACAAGAATTAGCCACGGGAGGACGAAAATGACCTAATTGTCCATCGAATGACACAAAAACACCTATTAGATGCACAAGATTGGTTAGAAACCCTTATTGGACAACATTAAGTTTAGGGAGGACGAAAATGACCTAATTGTTCATCCAATGACACAAAAATACCTATTGGATGCACAAGATTGGTTAAAAACCCTAATTAGACAAGAATAAGCCTAGGGAAGACGAAAATGACCTAAATTTTCATCCAATGACACAAACACACCTATTGGATGCACAAGATTGGTTAAAAACCCTAATTGGATAAGAATAAGCCTAGGGAGGAGAAAAATGACCTAATTGTTCAACCAATGACACAAACACACCTATTGGATGCACAAGATTGGTTACAAACCCTAATTGGACAAGATTAAGTGTAGGGCGGACCAAAATGACCTAAATATTCATCCAATGACAAAAACACACCTATTGGATGCACAAGATTGGTTTAAAACCCTAATTGGACAAGAATAAGAATAGGGAGGTTAAAAATGACCTAATTGTTCATCCAATCACACAAAACACATATAGGATGCACAAGATTGTTTAAAAACCCTAATTGGACAAGAATTAGCCTAGGGAGGACGAAAATGACCTAATTGTCCATCCAATGACACAAAAACACCTATTGGATGCACAAGATTGGTTAGAAACCCTAATTAGACAAGAATTAGCCTAGGGAGGACGAAAATGACCTAATTGTTCATCCAATGACACAAAACACCTATTGGATGCACAAGATTGGTTAAAAACACTAATTGGACAAGAATTAGCCTAGGGAGGACGAAAATGACCTAATTGTTCATCCAATGACACAAAAACACCTATTGGATGCACAAGATTGGTTAGAAACCCTAATTGTATAAGATTAAGTTTAGGGAGGACAAAAATGACCTAAATATTCAATCAATGACACAAACATACCTATTGGATGCACAAGATTGGTTTAAAACCCTAATTGGACAAGAATAAGCCTAGGGAGGTTGAAAATGACCTAATTGTTCATCCAATCACACTAAACACCTATTGGATGCACAAGATTGGTTAAAAATCCTAATTGGACAAGAATTAGCCTAGGGAGGACGAAAATGACCTAATTGTCCATCCAATGACACAAAAACACCTATTGGATGCACAAGATTGGTTAGAAACCCTTATTGGACAACATTAAGTTTAGGGAGGACGAAAATGACCTAATTGTTCATCCAATGACACAAAAATACCTATTGGATGCACAAGATTGGTTAAAAACCCTAATTAGACAAGAATAAGCCTAGGGAGGACGAAAATGACCTAAATGTTCATCCAATGACACAAACACACCTATTGGATGCACAAGATTGGTTAAAAACCCTAATTGGACAAGAATAAGCCTAAGGAGGACGAAAATGACCTAATTGTTCATCCAATGACACAAACACACCTATTGGATGCACAAGATTGGTTAGAAACCCTAATTGGACAAGATTAAGTGTAGGGAGGACCAAAATGACCTAAATATTCATCCAATGACAAAAACACACCTATTGGATGCACAAGATTGGTTTAAAACCCTAATTGGACAAGAATAAGCATAGGGAGGTTAAAAATGACCTAATTGTTCATCCAATCACACAAAACACATATAGGATGCACAAGATTGTTTAAAAACCCTAATTGGACAAGAATTAGCCTAGGGAGGACGAAAATGACCTAATTGTTCATCCAATGACACAAAAACACCTATTGGTTGCACAAGATTGGTTAGAAACCCTAATTGGATAAGATTAAGTTTAGGGAGGACGAAAATGACCTAAATATTCATCCAATGACACAAACATACCTATTGGATGCACAAGATTGGTTTAAAACCCTAATTGGACATGAATAAGCCTAGGGAGGTTTCAAATGACCTAATTGTTAATCCAATCACACAAAACACCTATTGGATGCACAAGATTGGTTAAAAACCCTAATTGGACAAGAATTAGCCTAGGGAGGACGAAAATGACCTAATTGTCCATCCAATGACACAAAAACACCTATTGGATGCACAAGATTGGTTAGAAACCCTTATTGGACAACATTAAGTTTAGGGAGGACGAAAATGACCTAATTGTTCATCCAATGACACAAAAATACCTATTGGATGCACAAGATTGGTTAAAAAGCCTAATTAGACAAGAATAAGCCTAGGGAGGACGAAAATGACCTAAATGTTCATCCAATGACACAAACACACCTATTGGATGCACAAGATTGGTTAAAAACCCTAATTGGACAAGAATAAGCCTAGGGAGGACGAAAATGACCTAATTGTTCATCCAATGACACAAACACACCTATTGGATGCACAAGATTGGTTAGAAACCCTAATTGGACAAGCATAAGCCTAGGGAGGACGAAAATGACCTAATTGTTCATCCAATGACACAAAAACACCTATTGGATGCACAAGATTGGTTAGAAACCCTAATTGGACAAGAATTAGCCTAGGGAGGACGAAAATGACCTAATTGTTCATCCAATGACACAAAAGACCAATTGGATGCACAAGATTGGTTAGAAACCCTAATTGGACAAGAATTAGCCTAGGGTGGACGAAAATGACCTAAATGTTCATCCAATGACACAAAAACACCTATTGGATGCATAAGATTGGTTAGAAACCCTAATTGGACAAGATTAAGTTTAGGGAGGACGAAAATGACCTAAATGTTCATCCAATGACACAAAACACCTATTGGATGCACAAGATTGGTTAAAAACCCTAATTGGACAAGAATTAGCATAGGGAGGACGAAAATGACCTAATTGTTCATCCAATGACACAAAACACCTATTGGATGCACAAGATTGGTTAAAAACCCTAATTGGACAAGAATTAGCCTAGGGAGGACGAAAATGACCTAATTGTTCATCCAATGACACAAAAACACCTATCGGATGCACAAGATTGGTTAGAAACCCTAATTGAACAAGATTAAGTTTAGGGAGGACGAAAATGACCTAAATGTTCATCCAATGACACAAAACACCTATTGGATGCACAAGATTGGTTAAAAACCCTAATTGGATAAGAATTAGCCTAAGGAGGACGAAAATGACCTAAATGTTCATCCAATGACACAAAACACCTATTGGATGCACAAGATTGGTTAAAAACCCTAATTGGACAAGAATTATCATAGGGAGGACGAAAATGACCTAATTGTTCATCCAATGACACAAAAACACCAATTGGATCCACAAGATTGGTTAGAAAACCTAATTGGAAAAGATAAAGTGTAGGGAGGACAAAAATGACCTAAAATGTTCATCCAATGACACAAAACACCTACTGGATGCACAAGATTGGTTAAAAACCCTAATTGGACAAGATTAAGTTTAGGGAGGACGAAAATGACCTAAATGTTCATCCAATGACACAAAACACCTATTGGATGCACAAGATTGGTTAAAAACCCTAATTGGATAAGTATTAGCCTAAAGAGGACAAAAATGACCTAAATGTTCATCCAATGACACAAAACACCTATTGGATGCACAAGATTGGTTAAAAACCCTAATTGGACAAGATTAAGTGTAGGGAGGACGAAAATGACCTAAATGTTCATCCAATGACACAAAACACCTATTGGATGCACAAGATTGGTTAAAAACCCTAATTAGACAAGAATTAGCCTAGGGAGGACGAAAATGACCTAAATGTTCATCCAATGACACAAAACACCTATTGGATGCACAAGATTGGTTAAAAACCCTAAGTGGACAAGATTAAGTTTCAGGAGGACGAAAATGACCTAAATGTTCATCCAATTGCACAAAACACCTATTGGATGCACAAGATTGGTTAAAAATCCTAATTGGACAAGATTAAGTGTAAGGAGGACAAAAATGACATTATTGTTCATCCAATGACACAAAACACCTATTGGATGCACAAGATTGGTTAAAAACCCTAATTGGACAAGAATTAGCCTAGGGAGGACGAAAATGACCTAATTGTTCATCCAATGACACAAAAACACCTATTGGTTGCACAAGATTGGTTAGAAACCCTAATTGGATAAGATTAAGTTTAGGGAGGACGAAAATGACCTAAATATTCATCCAATGACACAAACATACCTATTGGATGCACAAGATTGGTTTAAAACCCTAATTGGACAAGAATAAGCCTAGGGAGGTTTAAAATGACCTAATTGTTAATCCAATCACACAAAACACCTATTGGATGCACAAGATTGGTTAAAAACCCTAATTGGACAAGAATTAGCCTAGGGAGGACGAAAATGACCTAATTGTCCATCCAATGACACAAAAACACCTATTGGATGCACAAGATTGGTTAGAAACCCTTATTGGACAACATTAAGTTTAGGGAGGACGAAAATGACCTAATTGTTCATCCAATGACACAAAAATACCTATTGGATGCACAAGATTGGTTAAAAAGCCTAATTAGACAAGAATAAGCCTAGGGAGGACGAAAATGACCTAAATGTTCATCCAATGACACAAACACACCTATTGGATGCACAAGATTGGTTAAAAACCCTAATTGGACAAGAATAAGCCTAGGGAGGACGAAAATGACCTAATTGTTTATCCAATGACACAAACACACCTATTGGATGCACAAGATTGGTTAGAAACCCTAATTGGACAAGATTAAGTGTAGGGAGGACCAAAATGACCTAAATATTCATCCAATGACAAAAACACACCTATTGGATGCACAAGATTGGTTTAAAACCCTAATTGGACAAGAATAAGCATAGGGAGGTTAAAAATGACCTAATTGTTCATCCAATCTCACAAAACACATATAGGATGCACAAGATTTTTTAAAAACCCTAATTGGACAAGAATTAGCCTAGGGAGGACGAAAATGACCTAATTGTTCATCCAATGACACAAAAACACCTATTGGTTGCACAAGATTGGTTAGAAACCCTAATTGGATAAGATTAAGTTTAGGGAGGACGAAAATGACCTAAATATTCATCCAATGACACAAACATACCTATTGGATGCACAAGATTGGTTTAAAACCCTAATTGGACATGAATAAGCCTAGGGAGGTTTCAAATGACCTAATTGTTAATCCAATCACACAAAACACCTATTGGATGCACAAGATTGGTTAAAAACCGTAATTGGACAAGAATTAGCCTAGGGAGGACGAAAATGACCTAATTGTCCATCCAATGACACAAAAACACCTATTGGATGCACAAGATTGGTTAGAAACCCTTATTGGACAACATTAAGTTTAGGGAGGACGAAAATGACCTAATTGTTCATCCAATGACACAAAAATACCTATTGGATGCACAAGATTGGTTAAAAACCCTAATTAGACAAGAATAAGTCTAGGGAGGACGAAAATGACCTAAATGTTCATCCAATGACACAAACACACCTATTGGATGCACAAGATTGGTTAAAAACCCTAATTGGACAAGAATAAGCCTAAGGAGGACGAAAATGACCTAATTGTTCATCCAATGACACAAACACACCTATTGGATGCACAAGATTGGTTAGAAACCCTAATTGGACAAGATTAAGTGTAGGGAGGACCAAAATGACCTAAATATTCATCCAATGACAAAAACACACCTATTGGATGCACAAGATTGGTTTAAAACCCTAATTGGACAAGAATAAGCATAGGGAGGTTAAAAATGACCTAATTGTTCATCCAATCACACAAAACACATATAGGATGCACAAGATTGTTTAAAAACCCTAATTGGACAAGAATTAGCCTAGGGAGGACGAAAATGACCTAAATGTTCATCCAATGACACAAAAACACCTATTGGATGCACAAGATTGGTTAGAAACCCTAATTGGACAAGAATTAGCCTAGGGAGGACGAAAATGACCTAATTGTCCATCCAATGACACAAAAACACCTATTGGATGCACAAGATTGGTTAGAAACCCTTATTGGACAACATTAAGTTTAGGGAGGACGAAAATGACCTAATTGTTCATCCAATGACACAAAAATACCTATTGGATGCACAAGATTGGTTAAAAACCCTAATTAGACAAGAATAAGCCTAGGGAGGACGAAAATGACCTAAATGTTCATCCAATGACACAAACACACCTATTGGATGCACAAGATTGGTTAGAAACCCTAATTGGACAAGATTAAGTGTAGGGAGGACGAAAATGACCTAAATATTCATCCAATGACACAAACACACCTATTAGATACACAAGATTGGTTAAAAACCCTAATTGGACAAGATTAAGTGTCGGGAGGACAAAAATGACATAAATAATCGTCCAATGACACAAAAACACCTATTGGGTGCACAAGATTTGTTAAAAACCCTAATTGGACAAGAATTAACCTAGGGATGACGAAAATGACCAAATTGTTCATCCAATGACACAAAAACACCTATTGGATGCACAAGATTGGTTACAAACCCTTATCGGACAAGATTAAGTGTAGGGAGGACGAAAAGGACCTAAATGTTCATCCAATGACACAAAAACACCTATTGGATGCACAAGATTGGTTAAAAACCCTAATTAGACAAGAATAAGCCTAGGGAGGACGAAAATGACCTAAATGTTCATCCAATGACACAAACACACCTATTGGATGCACAAGATTGGTTAAAAACCCTAATTGGACAAGAAT
Source organism: Cicer judaicum (assembly GCA_037974835.1). Taxonomy (NCBI): domain Eukaryota; kingdom Viridiplantae; phylum Streptophyta; class Magnoliopsida; order Fabales; family Fabaceae; genus Cicer; species Cicer judaicum. Next base: position 1,438,200 of record JBBPBS010000689.1, read on the forward strand.
AAGCCTAAGGAGGACGAAAATGACCTAATTGTTCATCCAATGACACAAACACACCTATTGGATGCACAAGATTGGTTAGAAACCCTAATTGGACAAGATTAAGTGTAGGGAGGACCAAAATGACCTAAATATTCATCCAATGACAAAAACACACCTATTGGATGCACAAGATTGGTTTAAAACCCTAATTGGACAAGAATAAGCATAGGGAGGTTAAAAATGACCTAATTGTTCATCCAATCACACAAAACACATATAGGATGCACAAGATTGTTTAAAAACCCTAATTGGACAAGAATTAGCCTAGGGAGGACGAAAATGACCTAATTGTTCATCCAATGACACAAAAACACCTATTGGTTGCACAAGATTGGTTAGAAACCCTAATTGGATAAGATTAAGTTTAGGGAGGACGAAAATGACCTAAATATTCATCCAATGACACAAACATACCTATTGGATGCACAAGATTGGTTTAAAACCCTAATTGGACATGAATAAGCCTAGGGAGGTTTCAAATGACCTAATTGTTAATCCAATCACACAAAACACCTATTGGATGCACAAGATTGGTTAAAAACCCTAATTGGACAAGAATTAGCCTAGGGAGGACGAAAATGACCTAATTGTCCATCCAATGACACAAAAACACCTATTGGATGCACAAGATTGGTTAGAAACCCTTATTGGACAACATTAAGTTTAGGGAGGACGAAAATGACCTAATTGTTCATCCAATGACACAAAAATACCTATTGGATGCACAAGATTGGTTAAAAAGCCTAATTAGACAAGAATAAGCCTAGGGAGGACGAAAATGACCTAAATGTTCATCCAATGACACAAACACACCTATTGGATGCACAAGATTGGTTAAAAACCCTAATTGGACAAGAATAAGCCTAGGGAGGACGAAAATGACCTAATTGTTCATCCAATGACACAAACACACCTATTGGATGCACAAGATTGGTTAGAAACCCTAATTGGACAAGATTAAGTGTAGGGAGGACCAAAATGACCTAAATATTCATCCAATGACAAAAACACACCTATTGGATGCACAAGATTGGTTTAAAACCCTAATTGGACAAGAATAAGAATAGGGAGGTTAAAAATGACCTAATTGTTCATCCAATCACACAAAACACATATAGGATGCACAAGATTGTTTAAAAACCCTAATTGGACAAGAATTAGCCTAGGGAGGACGAAAATGACCTAATTGTCCATCCAATGACACAAAAACACCTATTGGATGCACAAGATTGGTTAGAAACCCTAATTAGACAAGAATTAGCCTAGGGAGGACGAAAATGACCTAATTGTTCATCCAATGACACAAAACACCTATTGGATGCACAAGATTGGTTAAAAACACTAATTGGACAAGAATTAGCCTAGGGAGGACGAAAATGACCTAATTGTTCATCCAATGACACAAAAACACCTATTGGATGCACAAGATTGGTTAGAAACCCTAATTGTATAAGATTAAGTTTAGGGAGGACAAAAATGACCTAAATATTCAATCAATGACACAAACATACCTATTGGATGCACAAGATTGGTTTAAAACCCTAATTGGACAAGAATAAGCCTAGGGAGGTTGAAAATGACCTAATTGTTCATCCAATCACACTAAACACCTATTGGATGCACAAGATTGGTTAAAAATCCTAATTGGACAAGAATTAGCCTAGGGAGGACGAAAATGACCTAATTGTCCATCCAATGACACAAAAACACCTATTGGATGCACAAGATTGGTTAGAAACCCTTATTGGACAACATTAAGTTTAGGGAGGACGAAAATGACCTAATTGTTCATCCAATGACACAAAAATACCTATTGGATGCACAAGATTGGTTAAAAACCCTAATTAGACAAGAATAAGCCTAGGGAGGACGAAAATGACCTAAATGTTCATCCAATGACACAAAAACACCTATTGGATGCACAAGATTGGTTAAAAACCCTAATTGGACAAGAATAAGCCTAAGGAGGACGAAAATGACCTAATTGTTCATCCAATGACACAAACACACCTATTGGATGCACAAGATTGGTTAGAAACCCTAATTGGACAAGATTAAGTGTAGGGAGGACCAAAATGACCTAAATATTCATCCAATGACAAAAACACACCTATTGGATGCACAAGATTGGTTTAAAACCCTAATTGGACAAGAATAAGCATAGGGAGGTTAAAAATGACCTAATTGTTCATCCAATCACACAAAACACATATAGGATGCACAAGATTGTTTAAAAACCCTAATTGGACAAGAATTAGCCTAGGGAGGACGAAAATGACCTAAATGTTCATCCAATGACACAAAACACCTATGGGATGCACAAGATTGGTTAAAAACCCTAAGTGGACAAGATTAAGTTTCAGGAGGACGACAATGACCTAAATGTTCATCCAATTGCACAAAACACGTATTGGATGCACAAGATTGGTTAAAAACCCTAATTGGACAAGAATTAGCCTAGGGAGGACGAAAATGACCTAATTGTCCATCCAATGACACAAAAACACCTATTGGATGCACAAGATTGGTTAGAAACCCTAATTGGACAAGAATTAGCCTAGGGAGGACGAAAATGACCTAATTGTCCATCCAATGACACAAAAACACCTATTGGATGCACAAGATTGGTTAGAAACCCTTATTGGACAACATTAAGTTTAGGGAGGACGAAAATGACCTAATTGTTCATCCAATGACACAAAAATACCTATTGGATGCACAAGATTGGTTAAAAACCCTAATTGGACAAGAATAAGCCTAGGGAGGACGAAAATGACCTAAATGTTCATCCAATGACACAAACACACCTATTGGATGCACAAGATTGGTTAGAAACCCTAATTGGACAAGAATAAGCCTAGGGAGACCGAAAATGACCTAATTGTTCATCCAATGACACAAACACACCTATTGGATGCACAAGATTGGTTAGAAACCCTAATTGGACAAGAATAAGCCTAGGGAGGACGAAAATGACCTAATTGTTCATCCAATGACACAAAAACACCTATTGGATGCACAAGATTGGTTAGAAATCCTAATTGGACAAGATTAAGTTTAGGGGCGACGAAAATGACCTAAATGTTCATCCAATGACACAAAACACCTATTGGATGCACAAGATTGGTTAAAAACCCTAGTTGGACAAGAATTAGCCTAGGGAGGACGAAAATGACCTAATTGTTCATCCAATGACACAAAAACACCTATTGGATGCACAAGATTGGTTAGAAACCCTAATTGGACAAGATTAAGTTTAGGGAGGACGAAAATGACATATATGTTCATCCAATGACACAAAAACAACTATTGGATGCACAAGATTGGTTAGAAACCCTAATTGGACAAGATTAAGAGTAGGGAGAACAAAAATGACCTAATTGTTCATCCAATGACACAAAACACCTATTGGATGCACAAGATTGGTTAAAAACCCTAATTGGACAAGAATTAGCCTAGGGAGGACGAAAATGACCTAATTGTTCATCCAATGACACAAAACACCTATTGGATGCACAAGATTGGTTAAAAACCCTAATTGGACAAGAATTAGCCTAGGGAGGACGAAAATGACCTAATTGTTCATCCAATGACACAAACACAACTATTCGATGCACAAGATTGGTTAGAAACCCTAATTGGACAAGCATAAGCCTAGGGAGGATGAAAATGACCTAAATGTCCATCCAATGAAACAAAAACACCTAATCGATGCACAAGATTGGTAAAAAAACCCTAATTGGACAAGAATTAGCCTAGGGAGGACCAAAATGACCTAATTGTTCATCCAATGACACAAAACACCTATTGGATGCACAAGATTGGTTAAAAACCCTAATTGGACAAGAATTAGCCTAGGGAGGACGAAAATGACCTAATTGTTCATCCAATGACACAAACACTACTATTGGATGCACAAGATTGGTTAAAAACCCTAATTGGACAAGAATTAGCCTACGGAGGACAAAAATGACCTAAATGTTCATCCAATGACACAAACACAACTATTGGATGCACAAGATTGGTTAGAAACCCTAATTGGACAAGCATAAGCCTAGGGAGGATGAAAATGACCTAAATGTCCATCCAATGAAACAAAAACACCTAATCGATGCACAAGATTGGTAAAAAAACCCTAATTGGACAAGAATTACCCTAGGGAGGACCAAAATGACCTAATTGTTCATCCAATGACACAAAACACCTATTGGATGCACAAGATTGGTTAAAAACCCTAATTGGACAAGAATTAGCCTAGGGAGGACGAAAATGACCTAATTGTTCATCCAATGACACAAACACACCTATTGGATGCACAAGATTGGTTAGAAACCCTAATTGGACAAGATTAAGTGTAGGGAGGACCAAAATGACCTAAATATTCATCCAATGACAAAAACACACCTATTGGATGCACAAGATTGGTTTAAAACCCTAATTGGACAAGAATAAGAATAGGGAGGTTAAAAATGACCTAATTGTTCATCCAATCACACAAAACACATATAGGATGCACAAGATTGTTTAAAAACCCTAATTGGACAAGAATTAGCCTAGGGAGGACGAAAATGACCTAATTGTCCATCCAATGACACAAAAACACCTATTGGATGCACAAGATTGGTTAGAAACCCTAATTAGACAAGAATTAGCCTAGGGAGGACGAAAATGACCTAATTGTTCATCCAATGACACAAAACACCTATTGGATGCACAAGATTGGTTAAAAACACTAATTGGACAAGAATTAGCCTAGGGAGGACGAAAATGACCTAATTGTTCATCCAATGACACAAAAACACCTATTGGATGCACAAGATTGGTTAGAAACCCTAATTGTATAAGATTAAGTTTAGGGAGGACAAAAATGACCTAAATATTCAATCAATGACACAAACATACCTATTGGATGCACAAGATTGGTTTAAAACCCTAATTGGACAAGAATAAGCCTAGGGAGGTTGAAAATGACCTAATTGTTCATCCAATCACACTAAACACCTATTGGATGCACAAGATTGGTTAAAAATCCTAATTGGACAAGAATTAGCCTAGGGAGGACGAAAATGACCTAATTGTCCATCCAATGACACAAAAACACCTATTGGATGCACAAGATTGGTTAGAAACCCTTATTGGACAACATTAAGTTTAGGGAGGACGAAAATGACCTAATTGTTCATCCAATGACACAAAAATACCTATTGGATGCACAAGATTGGTTAAAAACCCTAATTAGACAAGAATAAGCCTAGGGAGGACGAAAATGACCTAAATTTTCATCCAATGACACAAAAATACCTATTGGATGCACAAGATTGGTTAAAAACCCTAATTGGACAAGAATAAGCCTAGGGAGGACGAAAATGACCTAATTGTTCATCCAATGACACAAACACACCTATTGGGTGCACAAGATTGGTTAGAAACCCTAATTGGACAAGATTAAGTGTAGGGAGGACCAAAATGACCTAAATATTCATCCAATAACAAAAACACACCTATTGGATGCACAAGATTGGTTAGAAACCCTAATTGGACAAGATTAAGTGTAGGGAGGACCAAAATGACCTAAATATTCATCCAATGACAAAAACACACCTATTGGATGCACAAGATTGGTTTAAAACCCTAATTGGACAAGAATAAGAATAGGGAGGTTAAAAATGACCTATTTGTTCATCCAATCGCACAAAACACATATAGGATGCACAAGATTGTTTAAAAAACCTAATTGGACAAGAATTAGCCTAGGGAGGACGAAAATGACCTAATTGTCCATCCAATGACACAAAAACACCTATTGGATGCACAAGAATGGTTAGAAACCCTAATTAGACAAGAATTAGCCTAGGGAGGACGAAAATGACCTAAATGTTCATCCAATGACACAAAACACCTATGGGATGCACAAGATTGGTTAAAAACCGTAAGTGGATAAGATTAAGTTTCAGGAGGACGAAAATGACCTAAATGTTCATCCAATTGCACAAAACACCTATTGGATGCACAAAATTGGTTAAAAATCCTAATTGGACAAGATTAAGTGCAAGGAGGACGAAAATGACATAATTGTTCATCCAATGACACAAAACACCTGTTGGATGTACAAGATTGGTTAAAACCCCTAATTGGACAAGAATTAGCCTAGGGAGGACGAAAATGACCTAATTGTTCATCCAATGACACAAAAACACCTATTGGTTGCACAAGATTGGTTAGAAACCTTAATTGGATAAGATTAAGTTTAGGGAGGACGAAAATGACCTAAATATTCATCCATTGACACAAACATACCTATTGGATGCACAAGATTGGTTTAAAACCCTAATAGGACAAGAATAAGCCTAGGGAGGTTTAAAATGACCTAATTGTTAATCCAATCACACAAAACACCTATTGGATGCACAAGATTGGTTAAAAACCCTAATTGGACAAGAATTAGCCTAGGGAGGACGAAAATGACCTAATTGTCCATCCAATGACACAAAAACACCTATTGGATGCACAAGATTGGTTAGAAACCCTTATTGGACAACATTAAGTTTAGGGAGGACGAAAATGACCTAATTGTTCATCCAATGACACAAAAATACCTATTGGATGCACAAGATTGGTTAAAAACCCTAATGAGACAAGAATAAGCCTAGGGAGGACGAAAATGACCTAAATGTTCATCCAATGACACAAACACACCTATTGGATGCACAAGATTGGTTAAAAACCCTAATTGGACAAGAATAAGCCTAGGGAGGACGAAAATGACCTAATTGTTCATCCAATAACACAAACGCACCTATTGGATGCACAAGATTGGTTAGAAACCCTAATTGGACAAGATTAAGTGTAGGGAGGACCAAAATGACCTAAATATTCATCCAATGACAAAAACACACCTATTGGAGGCACAAGATTGGTTTAAAACCCTAATTGGACAAGAATAAGCATAGGGAGGTTAAAAATGACCTAATTATTCATCCAATCACACAAAACACATATAGGATGCACAAGATTGTTTAAAAACCCTAATTGGACAAGAATTAGCCTAGGGAGGACGAAAATGACCTAATTGTCCATCCAATGACACAAAAACACCTATTGGATGCACAAGATTGGTTAGAAACCCTAATTAGACAAGAATTAGCCTAGGGAGGACGAAAATGACCTAATTGTTCATCCAATGACACAAAACACCTATTGGATGCACAAGATTGGTTAAAAACACTAATTGGACAAGAATTAGCCTAGGGAGGACGAAAATGACCTAATTGTTCATCCAATGACACAAAAACACCTATTGGATGCACAAGATTGGTTAGAAACCCTAATTGTATAAGATTAAGTTTAGGGAGGACAAAAATGACCTAAATATTCAATCAATGACACAAACATACCTATTGGATGCACAAGATTGGTTTAAAACCCTAATTGGACAAGAATAAGCCTAGGGAGGTTGAAAATGACCTAATTGTTCATCCAATCACACTAAACACCTATTGGATGCACAAGATTGGTTAAAAATCCTAATTGGACAAGAATTAGCCTAGGGAGGACGAAAATGACCTAATTGTCCATCCAATGACACAAAAACACCTATTGGATGCACAAGATTGGTTAGAAACCCTTATTGGACAACATTAAGTTTAGGGAGGACGAAAATGACCTAATTGTTCATCCAATGACACAAAAATACCTATTGGATGCACAAGATTGGTTAAAAACCCTAATTAGACAAGAATAAGCCTAGGGAGGACGAAAATGACCTAAATTTTCATCCAATGACACAAAAATACCTATTGGATGCACAAGATTGGTTAAAAACCCTAATTGGACAAGAATAAGCCTAGGGAGGACGAAAATGACCTAATTGTTCATCCAATGACACAAACACACCTATTGGATGCACAAGATTGGTTAGAAACCCTAATTGGACAAGATTAAGTGTAGGGAGGACGAAAATGATCTAAATATTCATCCAATGACACAAAAACACCTATTGGATGCACAAGATTGGTTAAAAACCCTAATTGGACAAGATTAAGTGTAGGGAGGACGAAAATGACCTAAATATTCATCCAATGACACAAAACACCTATTGGATGCACAAGATTGGTTAAAAACACTAATTGGAAAAGAATTAGCCTAGGGAGGACGAAAATGACCTAATTGTTCATCCAATGGCACAAAAACACCTATTGGATGCACAAGATTGGTTAAAAACCCTAATTGGACAAGATAAAGTGCAGGGAGGACAAAAATGACCTAAATGTTCATCCAATGACACAAAACGCCTATTGGATGCACAAGATTGGTTAAAAACCGTAATTGGATAAGATTAAGTGTAGGGAGGACGAAAATGACCTAAATATTCATCCAATGACATAAAACACCTATTGGATGCACAAGATTGGTTAAAAACCCTAATTGGACAAGAATTAGCCTAGGGAGGACGAAAATGACCTAATTGTTCATCCAATGACACAAACACACCTATTGGATGCACAAGATTGGTTAGAAACCCTAATTGGACAAGATTAAGTGTAGGGAGGACCAAAATGACCTAAATATTCATCCAATGACAAAAACACACCTATTGGATGCACAAGATTGGTTTAAAACCCTAATTGGACAAGAATAAGAATAGGGAGGTTAAAAATGACCTATTTGTTCATCCAATCACACAAAACACATATAGGATGCACAAGATTGTTTAAAAAACCTAATTGGACAAGAATTAGCCTAGGGAGGACGAAAATGACCTAATTGTCCATCCAATGACACAAAAACACCTATTGGATGCACAAGAATGGTTAGAAACCCTAATTAGACAAGAATTAGCCTAGGGAGGACGAAAATGACCTAAATGTTCATCCAATGACACAAAACACCTATGGGATGCACAAGATTGGTTAAAAACCGTAAGTGGATAAGATTAAGTTTCAGGAGGACGAAAATGACCTAAATGTTCATCCAATTGCACAAAACACCTATTGGATGCACAAAATTGGTTAAAAATCCTAATTGGACAAGATTAAGTGCAAGGAGGACGAAAATGACATAATTGTTCATCCAATGACACAAAACACCTGTTGGATGTACAAGATTGGTTAAAACCCCTAATTGGACAAGAATTAGCCTAGGGAGGACGAAAATGACCTAATTGTTCATCCAATGACACAAAAACACCTATTGGTTGCACAAGATTGGTTAGAAACCTTAATTGGATAAGATTAAGTTTAGGGAGGACGAAAATGACCTAAATATTCATCCATTGACACAAACATACCTATTGGATGCACAAGATTGGTTTAAAACCCTAATAGGACAAGAATAAGCCTAGGGAGGTTTAAAATGACCTAATTGTTAATCCAATCACACAAAACACCTATTGGATGCACAAGATTGGTTAAAAACCCTAATTGGACAAGAATTAGCCTAGGGAGGACGAAAATGACCTAATTGTCCATCCAATGACACAAAAACACCTATTGGATGCACAAGATTGGTTAGAAACCCTTATTGGACAACATTAAGTTTAGGGAGGACGAAAATTACCTAATTGTTCATCCAATGACACAAAAATACCTATTGGATGCACAAGATTGGTTAAAAACCCTAATTAGCCAAGAATAAGCCTAGGGAGGACGAAAATGACCAAAATGTTCATCCAATGACACAAACACACCTATTGGATGCACAAGATTGGTTAAAAACCCTAATTGGACAAGAATAAGCCTAGGGAGGACGAACATGACCTAATTGTTCATCCAATGACACAAACACACCTATTGGATGCAAAAGATTGGTTAGAAACCCTAATTGGACAAGAATTAGCCTAGGGAGGACGAAAATGACCTAATTATCTATCCAATGACACAAAAACACCTATTGGATGCACAAGATTGGTTAGAAACACTTATTGGACAACATTAAGTTTAGGGAGGATCAAAATGACCTAATTGTTCATCCAATGACACAAAAATACCTATTGGATGCACAAGATTGGTTAAAAACCCTAATTGGACAAGAATAAGCCTAGGGAGGACGAAAATGACCTAATTGTTCATCCAATGACAGAAACACACCTATTGGATGCACAAGATTGGTTAGAAACCCTAATTGGATAAGATTAAGTTTAGGGAGGACGAAAATGACCTAAATATTCATCCAATGACACAAACATACCTATTGGATGCACAAGATTGGTTTAAAACCCTAATTGGACATGAATAAGCCTAGGGAGGTTTCAAATGACCTAATTGTTAATCCAATCACACAAAACACCTATTGGATGCACAAGATTTGTTAGAAACCCTAATTGGACAAGAATTAGCCTAGGGAGGACGAAAATGACCTAATTGTCCATCCAATGACACAAAAACACCTATTGGATGCACAAGATTGGTTAGAAACCCTTATTGGACAACATTAAGTTTAGGGAGGACGAAAATGACCTAATTGTTCATCCAATGACCCAAAAATACCTATTGGATGCACAAGATTGGTTAAAAACCCTAATTAGACAAGAATAAGCCTAGGGAGGACGAAAATGACCTAAATTTTCATCCAATGACACAAAAATACCTATTGGATGCACAAGATTGGTTAAAAACCCTAATTGGACAAGAATAAGCCTAGGGAGGACGAAAATGACCTAATTGTTCATCCTATGACACAAACACACCTATTGGATGCACAAGATTGGTTAGAAACCCTAATTGGACAAGATTAAGTGTAGGGAGGACCAAAATGACCTAAATATTCATCCAATAACAAAAACACACCTATTGGATGCACAAGATTGGTTAGAAACCCTAATTGGACAAGATTAAGTGTAGGGAGGACCAAAATGACCTAAATATTCATCCAATGACAAAAACACACCTATTGGATGCACAAGATTGGTTTAAAACCCTAATTGGACAAGAATAAGAATAGGGAGGTTAAAAATGACCTATTTGTTCATCCAATCACACAAAACACATATAGGATGCACAAGATTGTTTAAAAAACCTAATTGGACAAGAATTAGCTTAGGGAGGACGAAAATGACCTAATTGTCCATCCAATGACACAAAAACACCTATTGGATGCACAAGAATGGTTAGAAACCCTAATTAGACAAGAATTAGCCTAGGGAGGACGAAAATGACCTAAATGTTCATCCAATGACACAAAACACCTATGGGATGCACAAGATTGGTTAAAAACCGTAAGTGGATAAGATTAAGTTTCAGGAGGACGAAAATGACCTAAATGTTCATCCAATTGCACAAAACACCTATTGGATGCACAAAATTGGTTAAAAATCCTAATTGGACAAGATTAAGTGCAAGGAGGACGAAAATGACATAATTGTTCATCCAATGACACAAAACACCTGTTGGATGTACAAGATTGGTTAAAACCCCTAATTGGACAAGAATTAGCCTAGGGAGGACGAAAATGACCTAATTGTTCATCCAATGACACAAAAACACCTATTGGTTGCACAAGATTGGTTAGAAACCTTAATTGGATAAGATTAAGTTTAGGGAGGACGAAAATGACCTAAATATTCATCCATTGACACAAACATACCTATTGGATGCACAAGATTGGTTTAAAACCCTAATAGGACAAGAATAAGCCTAGGGAGGTTTAAAATGACCTAATTGTTAATCCAATCACACAAAACACCTATTGGATGCACAAGATTGGTTAAAAACCCTAATTGGACAAGAATTAGCCTAGGGAGGACGAAAATGACCTAATTGTCCATCCAATGACACAAAAACACCTATTGGATGCACAAGATTGGTTAGAAACCCTTATTGGACAACATTAAGTTTAGGGAGGACGAAAATGACCTAATTGTTCATCCAATGACACAAAAATACCTATTGGATGCACAAGATTGGTTAAAAAGCCTAATTAGACAAGAATAAGCCTAGGGAGGACGAAAATGACCTAAATGTTCATCCAATGACACAAACACACCTATTGGATGCACAAGATTGGTTAAAAACCCTAATTGGACAAGAATAAGCCTAGGGAGGACGAAAATGACCTAATTGTTTATCCAATGACACAAACACACCTATTGGATGCACAAGATTGGTTAGAAACCCTAATTGGACAAGATTAAGTGTAGGGAGGACCAAAATGACCTAAATATTCATCCAATGACAAAAACACACCTATTGGATGCACAAGATTGGTTTAAAACCCTAATTGGACAAGAATAAGCATAGGGAGGTTAAAAATGACCTAATTGTTCATCCAATCTCACAAAACACATATAGGATGCACAAGATTGTTTAAAAACCCTAATTGGACAAGAATTAGCCTAGGGAGGACGAAAATGACCTAATTGTTCATCCAATGACACAAAAACACCTATTGGTTGCACAAGATTGGTTAGAAACCCTAATTGGATAAGATTAAGTTTAGGGAGGACGAAAATGACCTAAATATTCATCCAATGACACAAACATACCTATTGGATGCACAAGATTGGTTTAAAACCCTAATTGGACATGAATAAGCCTAGGGAGGTTTCAAATGACCTAATTGTTAATCCAATCACACAAAACACCTATTGGATGCACAAGATTGGTTAAAAACCCTAATTGGACAAGAATTAGCCTAGGGAGGACGAAAATGACCTAATTGTCCATCCAATGACACAAAAACACCTATTGGATGCACAAGATTGGTTAGAAACCTTAATTGGACAAGATTAAGTTTAGGGAGGTTGAAAATAACCTAATTGTCCATCCTATCACATGAAAAGACCTATTTGATGCACAAAATTGGTTAAAAACCCTAATTGGACAAGAAAAAGTCGAGGGAGGTTGAAAATGACCTAATTGTTCATCCGATCACACAAAACACCTATTGGATGCACAAGATTGGTTAAAAACCCTAATTGGACAAGAATTAGCCTAGGGAGGACGAAAATGACCTAAATGTTCATCCAATGACACAAACACACCTATTGGATGCACAAGATTGGTTAAAAACCCTAATTGGACAAGAATTAGCCTAGGGAGGACGAAAATGACCTAATTGTTCATCCAATGACACAAACACACCTATTGGATGCACAAGATTGGTTAGAAACCCTAATTGGACAAGATTAAGTGTAGGGAGGACCAAAATGACCTAAATATTCATCCAATGACAAAAACACACCTATTGGATGCACAAGATTGGTTTAAAACCCTAATTGGACAAGAATAAGAATAGGGAGGTTAAAAATGACCTAATTGTTCATCCAATCACACAAAACACACCTATTGGATGCACAAGATTGTTTAAAAACCCAAATTGGACAAGAATTAGCCTAGGGAGGTTAAAAATGACCTAATTGTTCATCCAATCACACAAAACACATATAGGATGCACAAGATTGGTTAGAAACCCAAATTAGACAAGAATTAGCCTAGGGAGGACGAAAATGACCTAAATGTTAATCCAATGACACAAAACACCTATAGGATGCACAAGATTGGTTAAAAACCCTAAGTGGACAAGATTAAGTTTCAGGAGGACGAAAATGACCTAAATGTTCATCCAATTGTACAAAACACCTATTGGATGCACAAGATTGGTTAAAAATCCAAATTGGACAAGATTAAGTGCAATGAGGACGAAAATGACCTAATTGTTCATCCAATGACACAAAACACCTATTGGATGCACAAGATTGGTTAAAAACCCTAATTGGACAAGAATTAGCCTAGGGAGGACGAAAATGACCTAATTGTTCATCCAATGACACAAAAACACCTATTGGATGCACAAGATTGGTTAGAAACCCTAATTGGATAAGATTAAGTTTAGGGAAGACGAAAATGACCTAAATATTCATCCAATGACACAAACATACCTATTGGATGCACAAGATTGGTTTAAAAACCTAATTGGACAAGAATAAGCCTAGGGAGGTTGAAAATGACCTAATTGTTCATCCAATCACACTAAACACCTATTGGATGCACAAGATTGGTTAAAAACCCTAATTGGACAAGAATTACCTAGGGAGGACTAAAATGACCTAATTGTCCATCCAATGACACAAAAACACCTATTGGATGCACAAGATTGGTTACAAACCCTTATTGGACAACATTAAGTTTATGGAGGACGAAAATGACCTAAATATTCATCCAATGACACAAACAGACCTATTGGATGCACAAGATTGGTTTAAAACCCTAATTGGACAAGAATAAGCCTAGGGAGGTTTAAAATGACCTAATTGTTAATCCAATCACACAAAACACTTATTGGATGCACAAGATTGGTTAAAAACCCTAATTGGACAAGAATTAGCCTAGGGAGGACGAAAATGACCTAATTGTCCATCCAATGACACAAAAACACCTATTGGATGCACAAGATTGGTTAGAAACCCTTATTGGACAACATTAAGTTTAGGGAGGACGAAAATGACCTAATTGTTCATCCAATGACACAAAAATACCTATTGGATGCACAAGATTGGTTAAAAACCCTAATTAGACAAGAATAAGCCTAGGGAAGACGAAAATGACCTAAATTTTCATCCAATGACACAAACACACCTATTGGATGCACAAGATTGGTTAAAAACCCTAATTGGACAAGAATAAGCCTAGGGAGGACGAACATGACCTAATTGTTCATCCAATGACACAAACACACCTATTGGATGCAAAAGATTGGTTAGAAACCCTAATTGGATAAGAATTAGCCTAGGGAGGACGAAAATGACCTAATTATCTATCCAATGACACAAAAACACCTATTGGATGCACAAGATTGGTTAGAAACACTTATTGGACAACATTAAGTTTAGGGAGGATCAAAATGACCTAATTGTTCATCCAATGACACAAAAATACCTATTGGATGCACAAGATTGGTTAAAAACCCTAATTGGACAAGAATAAGCCTAGGGAGGACGAAAATGACCTAATTATTCATCCAATGACAAAAACACACCTATTGGATGCACAAGATTGGTTTAAAAACCCTAATTGGACAAGAATTAGCCTAGGGAGGACGAAAATGACCTAATTGTCCATCCAATGACACAAAAACACCTATTGGATGCACAAGATTGGTTAGATACCCTAATTAGACAAGAATTAGCCTAGGGAGGACGAAAATGACCTAAATGTTCATCCAATGACACAAAACACCTATGGGATGCACAAGATTGGTTAAAAACCCTAAGTGGACAAGATTAAGTTTCAGGAGGACGACAATGACCTAAATGTTCATCCAATTGCACAAAACACGTATTGGATGCACAAGATTGGTTAAAAATCCTAATTGGAAAAGATTAAGTGCAAGGAGGACGAAAATGATCTAATTGTTCATCCAATGACACAAAACACCTATTGGATGCACAAGATTGGTTAAAAACACTAGTTGGACAAGAATTAGCCTAGGGAGGACGAAAATGACCTAATTGTTCATCCAATGACACAAAAACACCTATTGGATGCAGAAGATTGGTTAGAAACCCTAATTGGATAAGATTAAGTTTAGGGAGGACAAAAATGACCTAAATATTCATCCAATGACACAAACATACCTATTGGATGCACAAGATTGGTTTAAAACCCTAATTGGACAAGAATAAGCCTAGGGAGGTTGAAAATGACCTAATTGTTCATCCAATCACACTAAACACCTATTGGATGCACAAGATTGGTTAAAAACCCTAATTGGACAAGAATTAGCCACGGGAGGACGAAAATGACCTAATTGTCCATCGAATGACACAAAAACACCTATTGGATGCACAAGATTGGTTAGAAACCCTTATTGGACAACATTAAGTTTAGGGAGGACGAAAATGACCTAATTGTTCATCCAATGACACAAAAATACCTATTGGATGCACAAGATTGGTTAAAAACCCTAATTAGACAAGAATAAGCCTAGGGAAGACGAAAATGACCTAAATTTTCATCCAATGACACAAACACACCTATTGGATGCACAAGATTGGTTAAAAACCCTAATTGGATAAGAATAAGCCTAGGGACGACAAAAATGACCTAATTGTTCAACCAATGACACAAACACACCTATTGGATGCACAAGATTGGTTAGAAACCCTAATTGGACAAGATTAAGTGTAGGGCGGACCAAAATGACCTAAATATTCATCCAATGACAAAAACACACCTATTGGATGCACAAGATTGGTTTAAAACCCTAATTGGACAAGAATAAGAATAGGGAGGTTAAAAATGACCTAATTGTTCATCCAATCACACAAAACACATATAGGATGCACAAGATTGTTTAAAAACCCTAATTGGACAAGAATTAGCCTAGGGAGGACGAAAATGACCTAATTGTCCATCCAATGACACAAAAACACCTATTGGATTCACAAGATTGGTTACAAACCCTAATTAGACAAGAATTAGCCTAGGGAGGACGAAAATGACCTAAATGTTCATCCAATGACACAAAACAGTTATGGGATGCACAAAATTGGTTAAAAACCGTAAGTGGATAAGATTAAGTTTCAGGAGGACGAAAATGACCTAAATGTTCATCCAATTGCACAAAACACCTATTGGATGCACAAGATTGGTTAAAAAACCTAATTGGACAAGATTAAGTGCAAGGAGGACGAAAATGACCTAATTGTTCATCCAATGACGCAAAACACCTATTGTATGTACAAGATTGGTTAAAAACCCTAATTGGACAAGAATTAGCCTAGGGAGGACGAAAATGACCTAATTGTTCATCCAATGACACAAAAACACCTATTGGTTGCACAAGATTGGTTAGAAACCCTAATTGGATAAGATTAAGTTTAGGGAGGACGAAAATGACCTAAATATTCATCCAATGACACAAACATACCTATTGGATGCACAAGATTGGTTAAAAACCCTAATTGGACAAGAATTAGCCTAGGGAGGACGAAAATGACCTAATTGTCCATCCAATGACACAAAAACACCTATTGGATGCACAAGATTGGTTAGAAACCCTAATTGGACAAGAATTAGCCTAGGGAGGACGAAAATGACCTAATTGTCCATCCAATGACACAAAAACACCTATTGGATGCACAAGATTGGTTAGAAACCCTTATTGGACAACATTAAGTTTAGGGAGGACGAAAATGACCTAATTGTTCATCCAATGACACAAAAATACCTATTGGATGCACAAGATTGGTTAAAAACCCTAATTAGACAAGAATAAGCCTAGGGAGGACGAAAATGACCTAAATGTTCATCCAACGACACAAACACACCTATTGGATGCACAAGATTGGTTAAAAACCCTAATTGGACAAGAATAAGCCTAAGGAGGACGAAAATGACCTAATTGTTCATCCAATGACACAAACACACCTATTGGATGCACAAGATTGGTTAGAAACCCTAATTGGACAAGATTAAGTGTAGGG
>JBBPBS010000689.1:1455813-1474813 GCA_037974835.1 Cicer judaicum
GACACAAACACACCTATTGGATGCACAAGATTGGTTAAAAACCCTAATTGGACAAGAATAAGCCTAAGGAGGACGAAAATGACCTAATTGTTCATCCAATGACACAAACACACCTATTGGATGCACAAGATTGGTTAGAAACCCTAATTGGACAAGATTAAGTGTAGGGCGGAACAAAATGACCTAAATATTCATCCAATGACAAAAACACACCTATTGGATGCACAACATTCGTTTAAAACCCTAATTGGACAAGAATAAGCATAGGGAGGTTAAAAATGACCTAATTGTTCATCCAATCACACAAAACACATATAGGATGCACAAGATTGTTTAAAAACACTAATTGGACAAGAATTAGCCTAGGGAGGACGAAAATGACCTAATTGTTCATCCAATGACACAAAAACACCTATTGGTTGCACAAGATTGGTTAGAAACCCTAATTGGATAAGATTAAGTTTAGGGAGGACGAAAATGACCTAAATATTCATCCAATGACACAAACATACCTATTGGATGCACAAGATTGGTTTAAAACCCTAATTGGACATGAATAAGCCTAGGGAGGTTTCAAATGACCTAATTGTTAATCCAATCACACAAAACACCTATTGGATGCACAAGATTGGTTAAAAACCCTAATTGGACAAGAATTAGCCTAGGGAGGACGAAAATGACCTAATTGTCCATCCAATGACACAAAAACACCTATTGGATGCACAAGATTGGTTAGAAACCCTTATTGGACAACATTAAGTTTAGGGAGGACGAAAATGACCTAATTGTTCATCCAATGACACAAAAATACCTATTGGATGCACAAGATTGGTTAAAAACCCTAATTAGACAAGAATAAGCCTAGGGAGGACGAAAATGACCTAAATGTTCATCCAATGACACAAACACACCTATTGGATGCACAAGATTGGTTAGAAACCCTAATTGGACAAGATTAAGTGTAGGGAGGACGAAAATGACCTAAATATTCATCCAATGACACAAACACACCTATTAGATACACAAGATTGGTTAAAAACCCTAATTGGACAAGATTAAGTGTCGGGAGGACAAAAATGACATAAATAATCGTCCAATGACACAAAAACACCTATTGGGTGCACAAGATTTGTTAAAAACCCTAATTGGACAAGAATTAACCTAGGGATGACGAAAATGACCAAATTGTTCATCCAATGACACAAAAACACCTATTGGATGCACAAGATTGGTTACAAACCCTTATCGGACAAGATTAAGTGTAGGGAGGACGAAAAGGACCTAAATGTTCATCCAATGACACAAAAACACCTATTGGATGCACAAGATTGGTTAAAAACCCTAATTAGACAAGAATAAGCCTAGGGAGGACGAAAATGACCTAAATGTTCATCCAATGACACAAACACACCTATTGGATGCACAAGATTGGTTAAAAACCCTAATTGGACAAGATTAAGTGTAGGGAGGACGAAAATGACCTAAATGTTCATCCAATGACACAAAACACCTATTGGATGCACAAGATTGGTTAAAAACCCTAATTGGACAAGATTAAGTGTAGGGAGGACGAAAATGACCTAAATTTTCATCCAATGACACAAAACACCTATTGGATGCACAAGATTGGTTAAAAACCCTAATTGGACAAGAATTAGCCTAGGGAGGACGAAAATGACCTAATTGTTCATCCAATGACACAAAAACACCTATTGGTTGCACAAGATTGGTTAGAAACCCTAATTGGATAAGATTAAGTTTAGGGAGGACGAAAATGACCTAAATATTCATCCAATGACACAAACATACCTATTGGATGCACAAGATTGGTTTAAAACCCTAATTGGACATGAATAAGCCTAGGGAGGTTTCAAATGACCTAATTGTTAATCCAATCACACAAAACACCTATTGGATGCACAAGATTGGTTAAAAACCCTAATTGGACAAGAATTAGCCTAGGGAGGACGAAAATGACCTAATTGTCCATCCAATGACACAAAAACACCTATTGGATGCACAAGATTGGTTAGAAACCCTTATTGGACAACATTAAGTTTAGGGAGGACGAAAATGACCTAATTGTTCATCCAATGACACAAAAATACCTATTGGATGCACAAGATTGGTTAAAAAGCCTAATTAGACAAGAATAAGCCTAGGGAGGACGAAAATGACCTAAATGTTCATCCAATGACACAAACACACCTATTGGATGCACAAGATTGGTTAAAAACCCTAATTGGACAAGAATAAGCCTAGGGAGGACGAAAATGACCTAATTGTTCATCCAATGACACAAACACACCTATTGGATGCACAAGATTGGTTAAAAACCCTAATTGGACAAGAATTAGCCTAGGGAGGACGAAAATGACCTAATTGTTCATCCAATGACACAAACACACCTATTGGATGCACAAGATTGGTTAGAAACCCTAATTGGACAAGATTAAGTGTAGGGAGGACCAAAATGACCTAAATATTCATCCAATGACAAAAACACACCTATTGGATGCACAAGATTGGTTTAAAACCCTAATTGGACAAGAATAAGAATAGGGAGGTTAAAAATGACCTATTTGTTCATCCAATCACACAAAACACATATAGGATGCACAAGATTGTTTAAAAAACCTAATTGGACAAGAATTAGCCTAGGGAGGACGAAAATGACCTAATTGTCCATCCAATGACACAAAAACACCTATTGGATGCACAAGAATGGTTAGAAACCCTAATTAGACAAGAATTAGCCTAGGGAGGACGAAAATGACCTAAATGTTCATCCAATGACACAAAACACCTATGGGATGCACAAGATTGGTTAAAAACCGTAAGTGGATAAGATTAAGTTTCAGGAGGACGAAAATGACCTAAATGTTCATCCAATTGCACAAAACACCTATTGGATGCACAAAATTGGTTAAAAATCCTAATTGGACAAGATTAAGTGCAAGGAGGACGAAAATGACATAATTGTTCATCCAATGACACAAAACACCTGTTGGATGTACAAGATTGGTTAAAACCCCTAATTGGACAAGAATTAGCCTAGGGAGGACGAAAATGACCTAATTGTTCATCCAATGACACAAAAACACCTATTGGTTGCACAAGATTGGTTAGAAACCTTAATTGGATAAGATTAAGTTTAGGGAGGACGAAAATGACCTAAATATTCATCCATTGACACAAACATACCTATTGGATGCACAAGATTGGTTTAAAACCCTAATAGGACAAGAATAAGCCTAGGGAGGTTTAAAATGACCTAATTGTTAATCCAATCACACAAAACACCTATTGGATGCACAAGATTGGTTAAAAACCCTAATTGGACAAGAATTAGCCTAGGGAGGACGAAAATGACCTAATTGTCCATCCAATGACACAAAAACACCTATTGGATGCACAAGATTGGTTAGAAACCCTTATTGGACAACATTAAGTTTAGGGAGGACGAAAATGACCTAATTGTTCATCCAATGACACAAAAATACCTATTGGATGCACAAGATTGGTTAAAAACCCTAATTAGACAAGAATAAGCCTAGGGAGGACGAAAATGACCTAAATGTTCATCCAACGACACAAACACACCTATTGGATGCACAAGATTGGTTAAAAACCCTAATTGGACAAGAATAAGCCTAGGGAGGACGAAAATGACCTAATTGTTCATCCAATGACACAAACACACCTATTGGATGCACAAGATTGGTTAGAAACCCTAATTGGACAAGATTAAGTGTAGGGCGGAACAAAATGACCTAAATATTCATCCAATGACAAAAACACACCTATTGGATGCACAACATTCGTTTAAAACCCTAATTGGACAAGAATAAGCATAGGGAGGTTAAAAATGACCTAATTGTTCATCCAATCACACAAAACACATATAGGATGCACAAGATTGTTTAAAAACACTAATTGGACAAGAATTAGCCTAGGGAGGACGAAAATGACCTAATTGTTCATCCAATGACACAAAAACACCTATTGGTTGCACAAGATTGGTTAGAAACCCTAATTGGATAAGATTAAGTTTAGGGAGGACGAAAATGACCTAAATATTCATCCAATGACACAAACATACCTATTGGATGCACAAGATTGGTTTAAAACCCTAATTGGACATGAATAAGCCTAGGGAGGTTTCAAATGACCTAATTGTTAATCCAATCACACAAAACACCTATTGGATGCACAAGATTGGTTAAAAACCCTAATTGGACAAGAATTAGCCTAGGGAGGACGAAAATGACCTAATTGTCCATCCAATGACACAAAAACACCTATTGGATGCACAAGATTGGTTAGAAACCCTTATTGGACAACATTAAGTTTAGGGAGGACGAAAATGACCTAATTGTTCATCCAATGACACAAAAATACCTATTGGATGCACAAGATTGGTTAAAAACCCTAATTAGACAAGAATAAGCCTAGGGAGGACGAAAATGACCTAAATGTTCATCCAATGACACAAACACACTTATTGGATGCACAAGATTGGTTAAAAACCCTAATTGGACAAGAATAAGCCTAAGGAGGACGAAAATGACCTAATTGTTCATCCAATGACACAAACACACCTATTGGATGCACAAGATTGGTTAGAAACCCTAATTGGACAAGATTAAGTGTAGGGAGGACCAAAATGACCTAAATATTCATCCAATGACAAAAACACACCTATTGGATGCACAAGATTGGTTTAAAACCCTAATTGGACAAGAATAAGCATAGGGAGGTTAAAAATGACCTAATTGTTCATCCAATCACACAAAACACATATAGGATGCACAAGATTGTTTAAAAACCCTAATTGGACAAGAATTAGCCTAGGGAGGACGAAAATGACCTAAATGTTCATCCAATGACACAAAACACCTATGGGATGCACAAGATTGGTTAATAACCCTAAGTGGACAAGATTAAGTTTCAGGAGGACGACAATGACCTAAATGTTCATCCAATTGCACAAAACACGTATTGGATGCACAAGATTGGTTAAAAACCCTAATTGGACAAGAATTAGCCTAGGGAGGACGAAAATGACCTAATTGTCCATCCAATGACACAAAAACACCTATTGGATGCACAAGATTGGTTAGAAACCCTAATTGGACAAGAATTAGCCTAGGGAGGACGAAAATGACCTAATTGTCCATCCAATGACACAAAAACACCTATTGGATGCACAAGATTGGTTAGAAACCCTTATTGGACAACATTAAGTTTAGGGAGGACGAAAATGACCTAATTGTTCATCCAATGACACAAAAATACCTATTGGATGCACAAGATTGGTTAAAAACCCTAATTAGACAAGAATAAGCCTAGGGAGGACGAAAATGACCTAAATGTTCATCCAATGACACAAACACACCTATTGGATGCACAAGATTGGTTAAAAACCCTAATTGGACAAGAATAAGCCTAAGGAGGACGAAAATGACCTAATTGTTCATCCAATGACACAAACACACCTATTGGATGCACAAGATTGGTTTAAAACCCTAATTGGACAAGAATAAGCATAGGGAGGTTAAAAATGACCTAATTGTTCATCCAATCACACAAAACACATATAGGATGCACAAGATTGTTTAAAAACCCTAATTGGACAAGAATTAGCCTAGGGAGGACGAAAATGACCTAATTGTTCATCCAATGACACAAAAACACCTATTGGTTGCACAAGATTGGTTAGAAACCCTAATTGGATAAGATTAAGTTTAGGGAGGACGAAAATGACCTAAATATTCAACCAATGACACAAACATACCTATTGGATGCACAAGATTGGTTTAAAACACTAATTGGACAAGAATAAGCCTAGGGAGGTTTGAAATGACCTAATTGTTAATCCAATCACACAAAACACCTATTGGATGCACAAGATTGGTTAAAAACCCTAATTGGACAAGAATTAGCCTAGGGAGGACGAAAATGACCTAATTGTCCATCCAATGACACAAAAACACCTATTGGATGCACAAGATTGGTTAGAAACCCTAATTGGATAAGATTAAGTTTAGGGAAGACGAAAATGACCTAAATATTCATCCAATGACACAAACATACCTATTGGATGCACAAGATTGGTTTAAAACCCTAATTGGACAAGAATAAGCCTAGGGAGGTTGAAAATGACCTAATTGTTCATCCAATCACACTAAACTCCTATTGGATGCACAAGATTGGTTAAAAACCCTAATTGGACAAGAATTAGCCTAGGGAGGACGAAAATGACCTAATTGTCCATCCAATGATACAAAAACACCTATTGGTTGCACAAGATTGGTTAGAAACCTTAATTGGATAAGATTAAGTTTAGGTAGGACGAAAATGACCTAAATATTCATCCAATGACACAAACATACCTATTGGATGCACAAGATTGGTTTAAAACCCAAATAGGACAAGAATAAGCCTAGGGAGGTTTAAAATGACCTAATTGTTAATCCAATCACACAAAACACCTATTGGATGCACAAGATTGGTTAAAAACCCTAATTGGACAAGAATTAGCCTATGGAGGACGAAAATGACCTAATTGTCCATCCAATGACACAAAAACACCTATTGGATGCACAAGATTGGTTAGAAACCCTTATTGGACAACATTAAGTTTAGGGAGGACGAAAATGACCTAATTGTTCATCCAATGACACAAAAAGACCAATTGGATGCACAAGATTGGTTAAAAACCCTAATTGGACAAGAATTAGCCTAGGGAGGACGAAAATGACCTAATTGTCCATCCAATGACACAAAAACACCTATTGGATGCACAAGATTGGTTAGAAACCCTAATTGGACAAGAATTAGCCTAGGGAGGACGAAAATGACCTAATTGTCCATCCAATGACACAAAAACACCTATTGGATGCACAAGATTGGTTAGAAACCCTTATTGGACAACATTAAGTTTAGGGAGGACGAAAATGACCTAATTGTTCATCCAATGACACAAAAATACCTATTGGATGCACAAGATTGGTTAAAAACCCTAATTAGACAAGAATAAGCCTAGGGAAGACGAAAATGACCTAAATTTTCATCCAATGACACAAACACACCTATTGGATGCACAAGATTGGTTAAAAACCCTAATTGGACAAGAATAAGCCTAGGGAGGTTGAAAATGACCTAATTGTTCATCCAATCACACTAAACACCTATTGGATGCACAAGATTGGTTAAAAACCCTAATTGGACAAGAATTAGCCACGGGAGGACGAAAATGACCTAATTGTCCATCGAATGACACAAAAACACCTATTAGATGCACAAGATTGGTTAGAAACCCTTATTGGACAACATTAAGTTTAGGGAGGACGAAAATGACCTAATTGTTCATCCAATGACACAAAAATACCTATTGGATGCACAAGATTGGTTAAAAACCCTAATTAGACAAGAATAAGCCTAGGGAGGACGAAAATGACCTAAATTTTCATCCAATGACACAAAAATACCTATTGGATGCACAAGATTGGTTAAAAACCCTAATTGGACAAGAATAAGCCTAGGGAGGACGAAAATGACCTAATTGTTCATCCAATGACACAAACACACCTATTGGATGCACAAGATTGGTTAGAAACCCTAATTGGACAAGATTAAGTGTAGGGAGGACCAAAATGACCTAAATATTCATCCAATGACAAAAACACACCTATTGGATGCACAAGATTGGTTTAAAACCCTAATTGGACAAGAATAAGAATAGGGAGGTTAAAAATGACCTATTTGTTCATCCAATCACACAAAACACATATAGGATGCACAAGATTGTTTAAAAAACCTAATTGGACAAGAATTAGCCTAGGGAGGACGAAAATGACCTAATTGTCCATCCAATGACACAAAAACACCTATTGGATGCACAAGAATGGTTAGAAACCCTAATTAGACAAGAATTAGCCTAGGGAGGACGAAAATGACCTAAATGTTCATCCAATGACACAAAACACCTATGGGATGCACAAGATTGGTTAAAAACCGTAAGTGGATAAGATTAAGTTTCAGGAGGACGAAAATGACCTAAATGTTCATCCAATTGCACAAAACACCTATTGGATGCACAAAATTGGTTAAAAATCCTAATTGGACAAGATTAAGTGCAAGGAGGACGAAAATGACATAATTGTTCATCCAATGACACAAAACACCTGTTGGATGTACAAGATTGGTTAAAACCCCTAATTGGACAAGAATTAGCCTAGGGAGGACGAAAATGACCTAATTGTTCATCCAATGACACAAAAACACCTATTGGTTGCACAAGATTGGTTAGAAACCTTAATTGGATAAGATTAAGTTTAGGGAGGACGAAAATGACCTAAATATTCATCCATTGACACAAACATACCTATTGGATGCACAAGATTGGTTTAAAACCCTAATAGGACAAGAATAAGCCTAGGGAGGTTTAAAATGACCTAATTGTTAATCCAATCACACAAAACACCTATTGGATGCACAAGATTGGTTAAAAACCCTAATTGGACAAGAATTAGCCTAGGGAGGACGAAAATGACCTAATTGTCCATCCAATGACACAAAAACACCTATTGGATGCACAAGATTGGTTAGAAACCCTTATTGGACAACATTAAGTTTAGGGAGGACGAAAATGACCTAATTGTTCATCCAATGACACAAAAATACCTATTGGATGCACAAGATTGGTTAAAAAGCCTAATTAGACAAGAATAAGCCTAGGGAGGACGAAAATGACCTAAATGTTCATCCAATGACACAAACACACCTATTGGATGCACAAGATTGGTTAAAAACCCTAATTGGACAAGAATAAGCCTAGGGAGGACGAAAATGACCTAATTGTTTATCCAATGACACAAACACACCTATTGGATGCACAAGATTGGTTAGAAACCCTAATTGGACAAGATTAAGTGTAGGGAGGACCAAAATGACCTAAATATTCATCCAATGACAAAAACACACCTATTGGATGCACAAGATTGGTTTAAAACCCTAATTGGACAAGAATAAGCATAGGGAGGTTAAAAATGACCTAATTGTTCATCCAATCTCACAAAACACATATAGGATGCACAAGATTGTTTAAAAACCCTAATTGGACAAGAATTAGCCTAGGGAGGACGAAAATGACCTAATTGTTCATCCAATGACACAAAAACACCTATTGGTTGCACAAGATTGGTTAGAAACCCTAATTGGATAAGATTAAGTTTAGGGAGGACGAAAATGACCTAAATATTCATCCAATGACACAAACATACCTATTGGATGCACAAGATTGGTTTAAAACCCTAATTGGACAAGAATAAGCCTAGGGAGGTTTAAAATGACCTAATTGTTAATCCAATCACACAAAACACCTATTGGATGCACAAGATTGGTTAAAAACCCTAATTGGACAAGAATTAGCCTAGGGAGGACGAAAATGACCTAATTGTCCATCCAATGACACAAAAACACCTATTGGATGCACAAGATTGGTTAGAAACCCTTATTGGACAACATTAAGTTTAGGGAGGACGAAAATGACCTAATTGTTCATCCAATGACACAAAAATACCTATTGGATGCACAAGATTGGTTAAAAACCCTAATTAGACAAGAATAAGCCTAGGGAGGACGAAAATGACCTAAATGTTCATCCAATGACACAAACACACCTATTGGATGCACAAGATTGGTTAAAAACCCTAATTGGACAAGAATAATCCTAAGGAGGACGAAAATGACCTAATTGTTCATCCAATGACACAAACACACCTATTGGATGCACAAGATTGGTTAGAAACCCTAATTGGACAAGATTAAGTGTAGGGAGGACCAAAATGACCTAAATATTCATCCAATGACAAAAACACACCTATTGGATGCACAAGATTGGTTTAAAACCCTAATTGGACAAGAATAAGCATAGGGAGGTTAAAAATGACCTAATTGTTCATCCAATCACACAAAACACATATAGGATGCACAAGATTGTTTAAAAACCCTAATTGGACAAGAATTAGCCTAGGGAGGACGAAAATGACCTAATTGTTCATCCAATGACACAAAAACACCTATTGGTTGCACAAGATTGGTTAGAAACCCTAATTGGATAAGATTAAGTTTAGGGAGGACGAAAATGACCTAAATATTCAACCAATGACACAAACATACCTATTGGATGCACAAGATTGGTTTAAAACACTAATTGGACAAGAATAAGCCTAGGGAGGTTTGAAATGACCTAATTGTTAATCCAATCACACAAAACACCTATTGGATGCACAAGATTGGTTAAAAACCCTAATTGGACAAGAATTAGCCTAGGGAGGACGAAAATGACCTAATTGTCCATCCAATGACACAAAAACACCTATTGGATGCACAAGATTGGTTAGAAACCCTTATTGGACAACATTAAGTTTAGGGAGGACGAAAATGACCTAATTGTTCATCCAATGACACAAAAATACCTATTGGATGCACAAGATTGGTTAAAAAGCCTAATTAGACAAGAATAAGCCTAGGGAGGACGAAAATGACCTAAATGTTCATCCAATGACACAAACACACCTATTGGATGCACAAGATTGGTTAAAAACCCTAATTGGACAAGAATAAGCCTAGGGAGGACGAAAATGACCTAATTGTTCATCCAATGAGACAAACACACCTATTGGATGCACAAGATTTGTTTGAAACCCTAATTGGACAAGAATAAGCCAAGGGAGGACAAAAATGAGCTAAATGTTCATCCAATGACACAAACACACCTATTGGATGCACAAGATTGGTTAGAAACCCTAATTGGACGAGAATATGCCTAGGGAGGACCAAAATAACCTAAACGTTCATCCAATGACACAAACACACCTATTGGATGCACAAGATTGGTTAGAAACCCTAATTGGACAAGAATCAGCCTAGGGAGGACGAAAATGACCTAAATGTTCATCCAATGACACAAACACACCTATTGGATGCACAAGATTGGTTAGAAACCCTAATTGGACAAGAATAAGCCTAGGGAGGACGAAAATGACCTAAATGTTCATCCAATGACACAAAAACACCTATTGGATGCACAAGATTGGTTAGAAACCCTAATTGGACAAGAATTAGCCTAGGGAGGACGAAAATGACCTAATTGTTCATCCAATGACACAAAAGACCAATTGGATGCACAAGATTGGTTAGAAACCCTAATTGGACAAGAATTAGCCTAGGGTGGACGAAAATGACCTAATTGTTCATCCAATGACACAAAAACACATATTGGATGCATAAGATTGGTTAGAAACCCTAATTGGACAAGCATAAGCCTAGGGAGGACGAAAATGACCTAAATGTTCATCCAATGACACAAAAACACCTATTGGATGCACAAGATTGGTTAGAAACCCTAATTGGACAAGATTAAGTTTAGGGGGGACGAAAATGACCTAAATGTTCATCCAATGACACAAAAACACCTATTGGATGCACAAGATTGGTTAAAAACCCTAATTGGACAAGAATAAGCCTAGGGAGGACGAAAATGACCTAATTGTTCATCCAATGACACAAACACACCTATTGGATGCACCAGATTGGTTAGAAACCCTAATTGGACAAGATTAAGTGTAGGGAGGACCAAAATGACCTAAATATTCATCCAATGACAAAAACACACCTATTGGATGCACAAGATTGGTTTAAAACCCTAATTGGACAAGAATAAGAATAGGGAGGTTAAAAATGACCTATTTGTTCATCCAATCACACAAAACACATATAGGATGCACAAGATTGTTTAAAAAACCTAATTGGACAAGAATTAGCCTAGGGAGGACGAAAATGACCTAATTGTCCATCCAATGACACAAAAACACCTATTGGATGCACAAGAATGGTTA
Source organism: Cicer judaicum (assembly GCA_037974835.1). Classification (NCBI taxonomy): domain Eukaryota; kingdom Viridiplantae; phylum Streptophyta; class Magnoliopsida; order Fabales; family Fabaceae; genus Cicer; species Cicer judaicum. Next base: position 1,467,720 of record JBBPBS010000689.1, read on the forward strand.
GAAACCCTAATTAGACAAGAATTAGCCTAGGGAGGACGAAAATGACCTAAATGTTCATCCAATGACACAAAACACCTATGGGATGCACAAGATTGGTTAAAAACCGTAAGTGGATAAGATTAAGTTTCAGGAGGACGAAAATGACCTAAATGTTCATCCAATTGCACAAAACACCTATTGGATGCACAAAATTGGTTAAAAATCCTAATTGGACAAGATTAAGTGCAAGGAGGACGAAAATGACATAATTGTTCATCCAATGACACAAAACACCTGTTGGATGTACAAGATTGGTTAAAACCCCTAATTGGACAAGAATTAGCCTAGGGAGGACGAAAATGACCTAATTGTTCATCCAATGACACAAAAACACCTATTGGTTGCACAAGATTGGTTAGAAACCTTAATTGGATAAGATTAAGTTTAGGGAGGACGAAAATGACCTAAATATTCATCCATTGACACAAACATACCTATTGGATGCACAAGATTGGTTTAAAACCCTAATAGGACAAGAATAAGCCTAGGGAGGTTTAAAATGACCTAATTGTTAATCCAATCACACAAAACACCTATTGGATGCACAAGATTGGTTAAAAACCCTAATTGGACAAGAATTAGCCTAGGGAGGACGAAAATGACCTAATTGTCCATCCAATGACACAAAAACACCTATTGGATGCACAAGATTGGTTAGAAACCCTTATTGGACAACATTAAGTTTAGGGAGGACGAAAATGACCTAATTGTTCATCCAATGACACAAAAATACCTATTGGATGCACAAGATTGGTTAAAAAGCCTAATTAGACAAGAATAAGCCTAGGGAGGACGAAAATGACCTAAATGTTCATCCAATGACACAAACACACCTATTGGATGCACAAGATTGGTTAAAAACCCTAATTGGACAAGAATAAGCCTAGGGAGGACGAAAATGACCTAATTGTTTATCCAATGACACAAACACACCTATTGGATGCACAAGATTGGTTAGAAACCCTAATTGGACAAGATTAAGTGTAGGGAGGACCAAAATGACCTAAATATTCATCCAATGACAAAAACACACCTATTGGATGCACAAGATTGGTTTAAAACCCTAATTGGACAAGAATAAGCATAGGGAGGTTAAAAATGACCTAATTGTTCATCCAATCTCACAAAACACATATAGGATGCACAAGATTGTTTAAAAACCCTAATTGGACAAGAATTAGCCTAGGGAGGACGAAAATGACCTAATTGTTCATCCAATGACACAAAAACACCTATTGGTTGCACAAGATTGGTTAGAAACCCTAATTGGATAAGATTAAGTTTAGGGAGGACGAAAATGACCTAAATATTCATCCAATGACACAAACATACCTATTGGATGCACAAGATTGGTTTAAAACCCTAATTGGACATGAATAAGCCTAGGGAGGTTTCAAATGACCTAATTGTTAATCCAATCACACAAAACACCTATTGGATGCACAAGATTTGTTAGAAACCCTAATTGGACAAGAATTAGCCTAGGGAGGACGAAAATGACCTAATTGTCCATCCAATGACACAAAAACACCTATTGGATGCACAAGATTGGTTAGAAACCGTTATTGGACAACATTAAGTTTAGGGAGGACGAAAATGACCTAATTGTTCATCCAATGACACAAAAATACCTATTGGATGCACAAGATTGGTTAAAAACCCTAATTAGACAAGAATAAGCCTAGGGAGGACGAAAATGACCTAAATGTTCATCCAATGACACAAACACACCTATTGGATGCACAAGATTGGTTAAAAACCCTAATTGGACAAGAATAAGCCTAAGGAGGACGAAAATGACCTAATTGTTCATCCAATGACACAAACACACCTATTGGATGCACAAGATTGGTTAGAAACCCTAATTGGACAAGATTAAGTGTAGGGAGGACCAAAATGACCTAAATATTCATCCAATGACAAAAACACACCTATTGGATGCACAAGATTGGTTTAAAACCCTAATTGGACAAGAATAAGCATAGGGAGGTTAAAAATGACCTAATTGTTCATCCAATCACACAAAACACATATAGGATGCACAAGATTGTTTAAAAACCCTAATTGGACAAGAATTAGCCTAGGGAGGACGAAAATGACCTAATTGTTCATCCAATGACACAAAAACACCTATTGGTTGCACAAGATTGGTTAGAAACCCTAATTGGATAAGATTAAGTTTAGGGAAGACGAAAATGACCTAAATATTCATCCAATGACACAAACATACCTATTGGATGCACAAGATTGGTTTAAAACCCTAATTGGACAAGAATAAGCCTAGGGAGGTTGAAAATGACCTAATTGTTCATCCAATCACACTAAACTCCTATTGGATGCACAAGATTGGTTAAAAACCCTAATTGGACAAGAATTAGTCTAGGGAGGACGAAAATGACCTAATTGTCCATCCAATGATACAAAAACACCTATTGGTTGCACCAGATTGGTTAGAAACCCTAATTGGATAAGATTAAGTTTAGGGAAGACGAAAATGACCTAAATATTCATCCAATGACACAAACATACCTATTGGATGCACAAGATTGGTTTAAAACCCTAATTGGACAAGAATAAGCCTAGCGAGGTTGAAAATGACCTAATTGTTCATCCAATCACACTAAACTCCTATTGGATGCACAAGATTGGTTAAAAACCCTAATTGGACAAGAATTAGTCTAGGGAGGACGAAAATGACCTAATTGTCCATCCAATGATACAAAAACACCTATTGGTTGCACCAGATTGGTTAGAAACCCTTATTGGACAACATTAAGTTTATGGAGGACGAAAATGACCTAATTGTTCATCCAATGACACAAACACACCTATTGGATGCACAAGATTGGTTAAAAACCCTAATTAGACAAGAATAAGCCTACGGAGGATGAAAATGACCTAAATTTTCATCCAATGACACAAACACACCTATTGGATGCACAAGATTGGTTAAAAACCCTAATTGCACAAGAATAAGCCTAGGGAGGACGAAAATGACCTAATTGTTCATCCAATGACACAAACACACCTATTGGATGCACAAGATAGGTTAGAAACCCTAATTGGACAAGATTAAGTGTAGGGAGGACCAAAATGACCTAAATATTCATCCAATGACAAAAACACACCTATTGGATGCACAAGATTGGTTTAAAATCCTAATTGGACAAGAATACGAATAGGGAGGTTAAAAATGACCTAATTGTTCATCCAATCGCACAAAACACATATAGGATGCACAAGATTGTTTAAAAACCCTAATTGGACAAGAATTAGCCTACGGAGGACGAAAATGACCTAATTGTTCATCCAATGACACAAAACACCTATTGGATGCACAAGATTGGTTAAAACCACTAATTGGACAAGAATTAGCCTAGGGAGGACGAAAATGACCTAATTGTTCATCCAATGACACAAAAACACCTATTGGATGCACAAGATTGGTTAGAAACCCTAATTGGATAAGATTAAGTTTAGGGAAGACAAAAATGACCTAATTGTTCATCCAATGACACAAAACACCTATTAGATGCACAAGATTGGTTAGATACCCTAATTGGATAAGATTAAGTGCAATGAGGACGAAAATGACCTAAATGTTCATCCAATGACACAAAACACCTATGGGATGCACAAGATTGGTTAAAAACACTAATTGGACAAGAATTAGCCTAGGGAGGACGAAAATGACCTAATTGTTCATCCAATGACACAAAAACACCTATTGGATGCACAAGATTGGTTAGATACCCTAATTGGATAAGATTAAGTGCAATGAGGACGAAAATGACCTAAATGTTCATCCAATGACACAAGACACCTATGGGATGCACAAGATTGGTTAAAAACCCTAAGTGGACAAGATTAAGTTTCAGGAGGACGAAAATGACCTAAATGTTCATCCAATTGCACAAAACACCTATTGGATGCACAAGATTGGTTAAAAATCCAAATTGGACAAGATTAAGTGCAATGAGGACGAAAATGACCTAATTGTTCATCCAATGACACAAAACACCTATTGGATGAACAAGATTGGTTAAAAACCCTAATTGGACAAGAATTAGCCTAGGGAGGACGAAAATTACCTAATTGTCCATCCAATGATACAAAAACACCTATTGGATGCACATGATTGGTTAGATACCCTTATTCGACAACATTAAGTTTATGGAGGACCAAAATGACCTAATTGTTCATCCAATGACACAAAAACACCTATTGGATGCACAAGATTGGTTAAAAACCCTAATTAGACAAGAATAAGCCTAGGGAGGAAGAAAATGACCTAAATGTTCATCCAATGACACAAACACACCTATTGGATGCACAAGATTGGTTAGAAACCCTAATTGGACAAGATTAAGTGTAGGGAGGACCAAAATGAACTAAATATTCATCCAATGACAAAAACACACCTATTGGATGCACAAGATTGGTTTAAAACCCTAATTGGACAAGAATAAGCATAGGGAGGTTAAAAATGACCTAATTGTTCATCCAATAACACAAAACATATATAGGATGCACAAGATTGTTTAAAAACCCTAATTGGACAAGAATTAGCCTAGGGAGAACGAAAATGACCTAATTGTCCATCTAATGACACAAAAACACCTATTGGATGCACAAGATTGGTTAGAAACCCTAACTAGACAATAATTAGCCTAGGGAGGACGAAAATGACATAAATGTTCAGCCAATGACACAAAACACCTATGGGATCCACAAGATTGGTTAAAAACCGTAAGTGGACAAGATTAAGTTTTAGAAGGACGAAAATGACCTAAATGTTCATCCAATTGCACAAAACACATATTGGATGCACAAGATTGGTTAAAAATCCTAATTGGACAAGAATTAGCCTAGGGAGGACGAAAATGACCTAATTGTTCATCCAATGGCACAAAAACACCTATTGGATGCACAAGATTGGTTAAAAACCCTAATTGGATAAGATTAAGTTTAGGGAAGACGAAAATGACCTAAATATTTATCCAATAACACAAACATACCTATTGGATGCACAAGATTGGTTTAAAACCCTAATTGGACAAGAATAAGCCTAGGGAGGTTGAAAATGACCTAATTGTTCATCCAATCACACTAAACACCTATAGGATGCACAAGATTGGTTAAAAACCCTAATTGGACAAGAATTAGCCTAGGGAGGACGAAAATGACCTAATTGTCCATCCAATGACACAAAAACACCTATTGGATGCACAAGATTGGTTAAAAACCCTTATTGGACAACATTAAGTTTATGGAGGACGAAAATGACCTAATTGTTCATCCAATGACACAAAAACACCTATTGGATGCACAAGATTGGTTAAAAACCCTAATTAGACAAGAATAAGCCTAGGGAGGACGAAAATGACCTAAATGTTCATCCAATGACACAAACACACCTATTGGATGCACAAGATTGGTTAAAAACCCTAATTGGACAAGAATAAGCCTAGGGAGGACGAAAATGACCTAATTGTTCATCCAATGACACAAACACACCTATTGGATGCACAAGAATTGTTAGAAACCTTAATTGGACAAGATTAAGTGTAGGGAGGACGAAAATGACATAAATATTCATCCAATGACACAAACACACCTATTGGATGCACAAGATTGGTTAGAAACCCTATTGGACAAGATTAAGTGTAGGGAGGACCAAAATGACCTAAATATTGATCCAATGACAAAAACACACCTATTGGATGCACAAGATTGGTTTAAAACCCTAATTGGACAAGAATAAGCATAGGGAGGTTAAAAATGACCTAATTGTTCATCCAATCACACAAAACACATATAGGATGCACAAGATTGTTTAAAAACCCTAATTGGACAAGAATTAGCCTAGGGAGGACGAAAATGACCTAATTGTCCATCCAATGACACAAAAACACCTATTGGATGCACAAGATTGGTTAGAAACCCTAATTACACAAGAATTAGCCTAGGGAGGACGAAAATGACCTAAATGTTCATCCAATGACACAAAACACCTATGGGATGCACAAGATTGGTTAAAAACCGTAAGTGGACAAGATTAAGTTTCAGGAGGACGAAAATGATCTAAATGTTCATCCAATTGCACAAAACACCTATTGGATGCACAAGATTGGTTAAAAATCCTAATTGGACAAGATTAAGTGCAAGGAGGACGAAAAGGACCTAAATGTTCATTCAATGACACAAAAACACCTATTGGATGCACAAGATTGGTTAAAAACCCTAATTGGACAAGAATAAGCCTAGGGAGGACGAAAATGACCTAATTGTTCATCCAATGACACAAACACACCTATTGGATGCACCAGATTGGTTAGAAACCCTAATTGGACAAGATTAAGTGTAGGGAGGACCAAAATGACCTAAATATTCATCCAATGACAAAAACACACCTATTGGATGCACAAGATTGGTTTAAAACCCTAATTGGACAAGAATAAGCATAGGGAGGTTAAAAATGACCTAATTGTTCATTCAATCACACAAAACACATATAGGATGCACAAGATTGTTTAAAAACCCTAATTGGACAAGAATTAGCCTAGGGAGAACGAAAATGACCTAATTGTCCATCCAATGACACAAAAACACCTATTGGATGCACAAGATTGTTTAAAAACCCTAATTGGACATGAATAAGCCTAGGGAGGACGAAAATGACCTAATTGTTCATCCAATGACACAAAAATACCTATTGGATGCACAAGATTGGTTAAAAACCCTAATGAGACAAGAATAAGCCTAGGGAGGACGAAAATGACCTAAATGTTCATCCAATGACACAAACACACCTATTGGATGCACAAGATTGGTTTAAAACCCTAATTGGACAAGAATAAGCCTAGGGAGGTTGAAAATGACCTAATTGTTCATCCCATCACACTAAACACCTATTTGAATCACAAGATTGGCTAAAAACCCTAATTGGACAAGAATTAGCCTAAGGAGGACGAAAATGACCTAATTGTCCATCCAATGACACAAAAACACCTATTGGATGCACAAGATTGGTTAGATACCCTTATTGGACAAGA
>JBBPBS010000689.1:1475700-1507435 GCA_037974835.1 Cicer judaicum
CTAAATGTTCATCCAATGACACAAACACACCTATTTGATGCACAAGATTGGTTAAAAACCCTAATTGGACAAGAATAGGCCTAGGGAGGACGTAAATGACCTAATTGTTCATCCAATGACACAAACGATCTTACTGGATGCACAAGATTGGTTAGAAACCCTAATTGGACAAGATTAATCCTAGGGAGGTCGAAAATGACCTAAATGTTCGTCCAATGACACAAAAACAACTACTGGATGCACAAGATTGGTTAAAAACCCTAATTTGAAAAGATTAACCCTAGGGAGGACGAAAATGACCTAAATGATCATCCAATGACACAAACACACCAATTGGATGCACGAGATTGGTTAGAAACCCTAATTGGACAAGAATAAGCCTATGGAGGATGAAAATGACCTAATTCTTCATCTAAAGACACAAACACTGCTATTGGTTGCACACGATTTCTTTGAAACCCTAATTGGACAAGAATAAGCCTATGGAGGACGAAAATGGCCTAATTGTTCATCCAATGACACAAACACACGTATTGGATGCACAAGATTTGTTAGAAACCCTAATACGACAAGCATAAGCCTAGGGAGGACGAAAATAACCTAAATGTTCATCCAATGACACAAACACACCTATTGGATGCACAAGATTGGTTTAAAACCCTAATTGGACAAGGATAAGGCTAGGGAGGACGAAAATGACCTAATTGTGAATCCAATGACACAAACACACCTATTGGATGCACAAGATTGGTTAGAAACCCTAATATGACAAGAATAAGCCTAAGGAGGACGAAAATGACCAAATTGTTGATCCAATGACACAAACGAACTTATTCATTGCACAAGATGGGTTAGAAACCTCAATATGACAAGATTAAGCCTAGGGAGGACGAAAATGACCTAAATGTTCATCCAATGACACAAATACACCTATTGGATGCACAAGATTGGTTAAAAATTCTAATTGTACAACGTTAAGCCTAGGGAGGTCGAAAATGACCTAAATGTTTATCCAATCACACAAACATAACTATTGGATGCACAAGATTGGTTAGAAACCCTAATTGGAAGAGATTAATCCTAGGGAGGTCGAAAATGACCAAAATGTTCATCCAGTGACACAAAAACAACTAATGGATGTACAAGATTGGTTGAAAACCCTAATTAGAAAAGATTAACCCTAGGGAAGATGAAAATGACCTAAATGTTCATCAATGACACAAACACACCAATTGGATGCACGAGATTGGTTAGAAACCCTAATTGGACAAGAATAATCCTAGGGAGGACGAAAATGACCTAATTCTACATCCAATGACACAAACACACCTATTGGATGCACATGATTGGTTTAAAAACCCTAATTGGACAAGAATTAGCCTAGAGAGGACGAAAATGATCTAATTGTCCATCCAATGACACAAAAACACCTATTGGATGCACAAGATTGGTTAAAAAACCTAATTAGACAAGAATTAGCCTAGGGAGGACGAAAATGACCTAAATGTTCTGCCAATGACACAAAACACCTATTGGATGCACAAGATTGGTTAAAAACCCTAATTGGACAAGAATTAGCCTAGGGAGGATGAAAATGACCTAAATGTTCATCCAATGACATAAAAACACCTATTCGATGCACAAAATTTGATAAAAACCCTAATTGGAAAAGAATTAGCCTGGGGAGGACAAAAATGACCTAATTGTTCATCCAATGACACAAAAACACCTATTTGATGCACAAGATTGGTTAAAAACCCTAATTGGGTAAGATTAAGTGTAGGGAGCACGAAAATGACCTAATTATTCATCCAATGACACAAACACATCAATTGGATGCACAAAATTGGTTAACAATCCTAATTGGACAAGAATAAGCCTAGGGAGGTTGAAAATGACCTAATTGTTCATCCAATGACACAAAACACCTATTGGATACACAAGATTGGTTAAAAACCCTAATTGGACAAGAATTAGCTTAGGGAGGACGAAAATGACCTAATTATTCATCCAATGACACTAAAACTCCTATTGGATGCACAAGATTGGTTAGAAACTCTAATTGGACAAGATTAAGTGTAGGGAGGACGAAAATGACCTAATTGTTCATCCAATGACACAAAAACACCTATTGGATGCACAAGATTGGTTAGAAACCCTAATTGGACAAGATTATGTTTAGGGAGGACGAAAATGACGTAATTGTTCGTCCAATGACACAAAACACCAATTGGATGCACAAGATTGGTTAAAAGCCCTAATTGGACAAGATTAAGTGTAGGGAGGACGAAAATGACCTAAATATTCATCCAATGACACAAACAAACCAATTGGATGCAGAAAATTGGTTAAAAACCCAAATTGGACAAGAATAAGCCTAGGGAGGTTGGAAATGATCTAATTGTTCATCCAATGACAGGAAACACCTATTGGATGCACAAGATTGGTTAAAAACCCTAATTGGACAAGAATTAGCTTAGGGAGGACGAAAATGACCTAATTGTTAATCCAATGACACAAAAACACCTATTGGATGCACATGATTAATTACAAACCCTTATTGGACAAGATTAAGTGTAAGGAGGACGAAAAGGACCTAAATGTTCATTCAATGACACAAAAACACCTATTGGATGCACAAGATTGGTTAAAAAAACAAATTAGACAAGAATAAGCCTAGGGTGGACGAAAATGACCTAAATGTTCATCCAATGACACAAACACACCTATTTGATGCACAAGATTGGTTAAAAACCCTAATTGGACATGAATAAGCCTAGGGAGGACGAAAATGACCTAATTGTTCATCCAATGACACAAACACACCTATTGGATGCACAAGATTGGTTAGAAACCCTTATTGGACAAGATTAAGTGTAGGGAGGACCAAAATGACCTAAATATTCATCCAATGACAAAAACACACCTATTAGATGCACAAGATTGGTTTAAAACCCTAATTGGACAAGAATAAGCATAGGGAGGTTAAAAATGACCTAATTGTTCATCCAATCACACAAAACACATATAGGATGCACAAGATTGTTTAAAAACCCTAATTGGACAAGAATTAGCCTAGGGAGAACGAAAATGACCTAATTGTCCATCCAATGACACAAAAACACCTATTGGATGCAGAAGATTGGTTAGAAACCCTAATTAGACAAGAATTAGCCTAGGGAGGACGAAAATGACCTAAATGTTCATCCAATGACACAAAACACCTATGGGATGCACAAGATTGGTTAAAAACCCTAATTGGACAAGATTAAGTGCAAGGAGGACGAAAATTACCTAATTGGTCATCCAATGACACAAACACACCTATTGGATGCACAAGATTGGTTAGAAACCCTAATTGGACATGAATAAGCCTAGGGAGGACAAAAATGACCTAATTGTTCATCCAATGACACAAACACACCTATTGGATGCACAAGATTGGTTAGAAACCCTTATTGGACAAGATTAAGTGTAGGGAGGACCAAAATGACCTAAATATTCATCCAATGACAAAAACACACCTATTAGATGCACAAGATTGGTTTAAAACCCTAATTGGACAAGAATAAGCATAGGGAGGTTAAAAATGACCTAATTGTTCATCCAATCACACAAAACACATATAGGATGCACAAGATTGTTTAAAAACCCTAATTGGACAAGAATTAGCCTAGGGAGAACGAAAATGACCTAATTGTCCATCCAATGACACAAAAACACCTATTGGATGCAGAAGATTGGTTAGAAACCCTAATTAGACAAGAATTAGCCTAGGGAGGACGAAAATGACCTAAATGTTCATCCAATGACACAAAACACCTATGGGATGCACAAGATTGGTTAAAAACCCTAATTGGACAAGATTAAGTGCAAGGAGGACGAAAATTACCTAATTGGTCATCCAATGACACAAACACACCTATTGGATGCACAAGATTGGTTAGAAACCCTAATTGGACAAAATTAGCCTAGGGAGGACGAAAATGACCTAATTGTTCATCCAATGACACAAACACACCTATTGGGTGCACAAGATTGGTAAGAAACCCTAATTGGATAAGATTAACTTTAGGGAGGACGAAAATGACCTAATTGTTCATCCAATGACACAAACACACCTATTGGATGCGCAAGATTCGTTAGCAACCCTAATTTGAAAAGATTAACCCTAGGGAGGACGAAAATGACCTAAATGATCATCCAATGACACAAACACACCAATTGGATGCACGAGATTGGTTAGAAACCCTAATTGGACAAGAATAAGCCTATGGAGGATGAAAATGACCTAATTCTTCATCTAAAGACACAAACACTGCTATTGGTTGCACATGATTTCTTTGAAACCCTAATTGGACAAGAATAAGCCTATGGAGGACGAAAATGGCCTAATTATTCATCCAATGACACAAACACACGTATTGGATGCACAAGATTTGTTAGAAACCCTAATACGACAAGAATAAGCCTAGGGAGGACGAAAATAACCTAAATGTTCATCCAATGACACAAACACACCTATTGGATGCACAAGATTGGTTTAAAACCCTAATTGGACAAGGATAAGGCTAGGGAGGACGAAAATGACCTAAATGTTCGTCAAATGATACAAACACACCTATTGGATGCACAAGATTGGTTAGAAACCCTAATTGGACAAGAATAAGCCTAGGGAGGCCGAAGATGACCTAATTGTGAATCCAATGACACAAACACACCTATTGGATGCACAAGATTGGTTAGAAACCCTAATATGACAAGAATAAGCCTAAGGAGGACGAAAATGACCAAATTGTTGATCCAATGACACAAACGAACTTATTCATTGCACAAGATGGGTTAGAAACCTCAATATGACAAGATTAAGCCTAGGGAGGACGAAAATGACCTAAATGTTCATCCAATGACACAAATACACCTATTGGATGCACAAGATTGGTTAAAAATTATAATTGTACAACGTTAAGCCTAGGGAGGTCGAAAATGACCTAAATGTTCATCCAATCACACAAACATAACTATTGGATGCACAAGATTGGTTAGAAACCCTAATTGGAAGAGATTAATCCTAGGGAGGTCGAAAATGACCAAAATGTTCGTCCAGTGACACAAAAACAACTAATGGATGTACAAGATTGGTTGAAAACCCTAATTAGAAAAGATTAACCCTAGGGAAGATGAAAATGACCTAAATGTTCATCAATGACACAAACACACCAATTGGATGCACGAGATTGGTTAGAAACCCTAATTGGACAAGAATAATCCTAGGGAGGACGAAAATGACCTAATTCTACATCCAATGACACAAACACACCTATTGGATGCACATGATTGGTTTAAAAACCCTAATTGGACAAGAATTAGCCTAGAGGGGACGAAAATGATCTAATTGTCCATCCAATGACACAAAAACACCTATTGGATGCACAAGATTGGTTAAAAAACCTAATTTGACAAGAATTAGCCTAGGGAGGACGAAAATGACCTAAATGTTCTGCCAATGACACAAAACACCTATTGGATACACAAGATTGGTTAAAAACCCTAATTGGACAAGAATTAGCCTAAGGAGGATGAAAATGACCTAAATGTTCATCCAATGACATAAAAACACCTATTCGATGCACAAAATTTGATAAAAACCCTAATTGGAAAAGAATTAGCCTGGGGAGGACAAAAATGACCTAATTGTTCATCCAATGACACAAAAACACCTATTTGATGCACAAGATTGGTTAAAAACCCTAATTGGGTAAGATTAAGTGTAGGGAGGACGAAAATGACCTAATTATTCATCCAATGACACAAACACATCAATTGGATGCACAAAATTGGTTAAAAACCCTAATTGGACAAGAATAAGCCTAGGGAGGTTGAAAATGACCTAATTGTTCATCCAATGACACAAAACACCTATTGGATACACAAGATTGGTTAAAAACCCTAATTGGACAAGAATTAGCTTAGGGAGGACGAAAATGACCTAATTGTTCATCCAATGAAACTAAAACTCCTATTGGATGCACAAGATTGGTTAGAAACTCTAATTGGACAAGATTAAGTGTAGGGAGGACGAAAATGACCTAATTGTTCATCCAATGACACAAAAACACCTATTGGATGCACAAGATTGGTTAGAAACCCTAATTGGACAAGATTATGTTTAGGGAGGACGAAAATGACGTAATTGTTCGTCCAATGACACAAAACACCAATTGGATGCACAAGATTGGTTAAAAGCCCTAATTGGACAAGATTAAGTGTAGGGAGGACGAAAATGACCTAAATATTCATCCAATGACACAAACAAACCAATTGGATGCAGAAAATTGGTTAAAAACCCAAATTGGACAAGAATAAGCCTAGAGAGGTTGGAAATGATCTAATTGTTCATCCAATGACACGAAACACCTATTGGATGCACAAGATTGGTTAAAAACCCTAATTGGACAAGAATTAGCTTAGGGAGGACGAAAATGACCTAATTGTTAATCCAATGACACAAAAACACCTATTGGATGCACATGATTAATTACAAACCCTTATTGGACAAGATTAAGTGTAAGGAGGACGAAAAGGACCTAAATGTTCATTCAATGACACAAAAACACCTATTGGATGCACAAGATTGGTTAAAAAACATAATTAGACAAGAATAAGCCTAGGGTGGACGAAAATGACCTAAATGTTCATGCAATGACACAAACACACCTATTTGATGCACAAGATTGGTTAAAAACCCTAATTGGACATGAATAAGCCTAGGGAGGACGAAAATGACCTAATTGTTCATCCAATGACACAAACACACCTATTGGATGCACAAGATTGGTTAGAAACCCTTATTGGACAAGATTAAGTGTAGGGAGGACCAAAATGACCTAAATATTCATCCAATGACAAAAACACACCTATTGGATGCACAAGATTGGTTTAAAACCCTAATTGGACAAGAATAAGCATAGGGAGGTTATAAATGACCTAATTGTTCATCCAATCACACAAAACACATATAGGATGCACAAGATTGTTTAAAAACCCTAATTGGACAAGAATTAGCCTAGGGAGAACGAAAATGACCTAATTGTCCATCCAATGACACAAAAACACCTATTGGATGCAGAAGATTGGTTAGAAACCCTAATTAGACAAGAATTAGCCTAGGGAGGACGAAAATGACCTAAATGTTCATCCAATGACACAAAACACCTATGGGATGCACAAGATTGGTTAAAAACCCTAATTGGACAAGATTAAGTGCAAGGAGGACGAAAATGACCTAATTGGTCATCCAATGACACAAACACACCTATTGGATGCACAAGATTGGTTAGAAACCCTAATTGGACAAAATTAGCCTAGGGAGGACGAAAATGATCTAATTGTTCATCCAATGACACAAAAACACCTATTGGGTGCACAAGATTGGTAAGAAACCCTAATTGGATAAGATTAAGTTTAGGGAGGACGAAAATGACCTAGATGTTCATCCAATGACACAAAACACCTATTGGATGCACAAGATTGGTTAAAAAGCCTAATTGGACAAGAATTAGCCTAGGGAGGACGAAAATGTCCTAATTGTTCATCCAATGACACAAACACACCTATTGGATCCATAAGATTGGTTAAAAACCCTAATTAGACAAGAATTAGCTTAGGGAGGACAAAAATGACCTAATTGTTCATCCGATGACACAAAAACACCTATTGGATGCACAAGATTGGTTACAAACCCTTATTGGAAAAGATTAAGTGTAGGGAGGACGAAAAGGACCTAAATGTTCATCCAATGACACAAAAACACCTATTGGATGCACATGATTGGTTAAAAACCCTAATTAGACAAGAATAAGCCTAGGGAGGACGAAAATGACCTAAATGTTCATCCTATGACACAAACACACCTATTGGATGCATAAGATTGGTTAAAAACCCTAATTGGACAAGAATAAGCCTAGGGAGGACGAAAATGACCGAATTGTTCATCCAATGACACAAACACACCTATTGGATGCACAAGATTGGTTAGAAACCCTAATTGGACAAGATTAAGTGTAGCGAGGACGAAAATGACCTAAATATTCATCCAGTGACACAAACACACCTATTGGATGCACAAGATTGGTTTAAAACCCTAATTGGACAAGAATAAGCCTAGGGAGGTTGAAAATGACCTAATTGTTCATCCAATCACACTAAACACCTATTTGAATCACAAGATTGGCTAAAAACCCTAATTAGACAAGATTGACACAAAACACCTATGGGATGCACAAGATTGGTTAAAAACCCTAAGTGGACAAGATTAAGTTTCGGGAGGACGAAAATGACCTAAATGTTCATCCAATTGCACAAAACACCTATTGGATGCATAAGATTGGTTAAAAATCCTTATTGGATAAGATTAAGTGTTGGGAGGACGAAAATAACCTAATTGTTCATCCGATGACACGAAACACCTATTGGATGCACAAGATTGGTCAAAAATCCTAATTGGACAAGAATTAGCCTAGGGAGGACGAATATAACCTCATTGTTCATCCAATGACACAAAAACACCTATTGGATGCACAAGATTTGTTAGAATCCTAATTGGACAAGATTAAGTTTAGGGAGGACGAAAATGACCTAAATGTTCATCCAATGACACAAAACAACAATTGGATGCACAAGATTGGTTAAAAACCCTAATTGGACAAGATTAAGTGTAGGGAGGACGAAAATGACCTAATTGTTCATCCAATGACACAAACACACCTATTGAATGCAAAAGATTGGTTGAAAACTCTAATTGTACAAGATTAAGCCTAGGGAGGACGAATATAACCTAATTGTTCATCCAATGACACAAACACACCTATTGGATGCAAAAGATTGGTTGAAAAGTCTAATTGTACAAGATTAAGCCTAGGGAGGACGAAAATGACCTAATTGTTCATCCAATGACACAAACACACCTATTGGATGCACATGATTTCTTTGAAACCGTAATTGGACAAGAATAAGCCTAGGGAGGAAGAAAATGACCAAATTGTTCATCCAATGACACAAACACACGTATTGGATGCACAAGATTTGTTAGAAACCCTAATTCGACAAGAATAAGCCTAAGGAGGACGAAAATAACCTAATTGTTCATCCAATGACACAAACACACCTATTGGATGCGCAAGATTCGTTAGCAACCCTAATTGGACAAGAATAAGCCTAGGGAGGTGGAACATGACCTAAAAGTTCATCCAATGACACAAACACACCTATTGGATGCCCAAGAATTGTTAAAACCATCCAATCACACAAACACACCTATAGGATGCACAAGATTGGTTAAAAACCCTAATTGGACAAGATAAAGCCTAGGGAGGACAAAAATGACCTTAATGTTCATCCAATGCCACAAACACACCTATTGGATGCACAAGATTGGTTCAAAACCCTAATTGGACATGAATAAGGCTAGGGAGGACGAAAAAGACCTAAATTGTGAATCCAATGACACAAACACACGTATTGGATCCACAAGATTTGTTAGAAACCCTAATTGGACAAGAATAAGCCTAGGGAGGTCGAAAATGACCTAAATGTTCATCAAGTGAGACAAACTCACCTATTGGATGCACAAGATTGGTTAGAAACCCTAATTGGAATAGAATAAACCTAGGGAGGTCGAAAATGACCTAATTGTTCATCCAATGACACAAACACACCTATTGGATGCACAAGATTGGTTAGAAACTCTAATTAGACAAGAATAGGCCTAGGGAGGACGAAAATGACCTAATTGTTCATCCAATGACACAAACGATCTTACTGGATGCACAAGATTGGTTAGAAACCCTAATTGGACAAGATTAATCCTAGGGAGGTCGAAAATGACCTAAATGTTCGTCCAATGACACAAAAACAACTACTGGATGCACAAGATTGGTTAAAACCCCTAATTTGAAAAGATTAACCATAGGGAGGACGAAAATGACCTAAATGATCATCCAATGACACAAACACACCAATTGGATGCACGAGATTGGTTAGAAACCCTAATTGGAAAAGAATAAGCCTATGGAGGATGAAAATGACCTAATTCTTCATCTAAAGACACAAACACTGCTATTGGTTGCACATGATTTCTTTGAAACCCTAATTGGACAAGAATAAGCCTATGGAGGACGAAAATGGCCTAATTGTTCATCCAATGACACAAACACACGTATTGGATGCACAAGATTTGTTAGAAACCCTAATACGACAAGAATAAGCCTAGGGAGGACGAAAATAACCTAAATGTTCATCCAATGACACAAACACACCTATTGGATGCACAAGATTGGTTTAAAACCCTAATTGGACAAGGATAAGGCTAGGGAGGACGAAAATGACCTAAATGTTCGTCAAATGATACAAACACACCTATTGGATGCACAAGATTGGTTAGAAACCCTAATTGGACAAGAATAAGCCTAGGGAGGCCGAAGATGACCTAATTGTGAATCCAATGACACAAACACACCTATTGGATGCACAAGATTGGTTAGAAACCCTAATATGACAAGAATAAGCCTAAGGAGGACGAAAATGACCAAATTGTTGATCCCATGACACAAACGAATTTATTCATTGCACAAGATGGGTTAGAAACCTCAATATGACAAGATTAAGCCTAGGGAGGACGAAAATGACCTAAATGTTCATCCAATGACACAAATACACCTATTGGATGCACAAGATTGGTTAAAAATTCTAATTGTACAACGTTAAGCCTAGGGAGGTCGAAAATGACCTAAATGTTCATCCAATCACACAAACATAACTATTGGATGCACAAGATTGGTTAGAAACCCTAATTGGAAGAGATTAATCCTAGGGAGGTCGAAAATGACCAAAATGTTCGTCCAGTGACACAAAAACAACTAATGGATGTACAAGATTGGTTGAAAACCCTAATTAGAAAAGATTAACCCTAGGGAAGATGAAAATGACCTAAATGTTCATCAATGACACAAACACACCAATTGGATGCACGAGATTGGTTAGAAACCCTAATTGGACAAGAATAATCCTAGGGAGGACGAAAATGACCTAATTCTACATCCAATGACACAAACACACCTATTGGATGCACATGATTGGTTTAAAAACCCTAATTGGACAAGAATTAGCCTAGAGAGGACGAAAATGATCTAATTGTCCATCCAATGACACAAAAACATCTATTGGATGCACAAGATTGGTTAAAAAACCTAATTAGACAAGAATTAGCCTAGGGAGGACGAAAATGACCTAAATGTTCTGCCAATGACACAAAACACCTATTGGATGCACAAGATTGGTTAAAAACCCTAATTGGACAAGAATTAGCCTAGGGAGGATGAAAATGACCTAAATGTTCATCCAATGACATAAAAACACCTATTCGATGCACAAAATTTGATAAAAACCCTAATTGGAAAAGAATTAGCCTGTGGAGGACAAAAATGACCTAATTGTTCATCCAATGACACAAAAACACCTATTTGATGCACAAGATTGGTTAAAAACCCTAATTGGGTAAGATTAAGTGTAGGGAGGACGAAAATGACCTAATTATTCATCCAATGACACAAACACATCAATTGGATGCACAAAATTGGTTAAAAACCCTAATTGGACAAGAATAAGCCTAGGGAGGTTGAAAATGACCTAATTGTTCATCCAATGACACAAAACACCTATTGGATACACAAGATTGGTTAAAAACCCTAATTGGACAAGAATTAGCTTAGGGAGGACGAAAATGACCTAATTGTTCATCCAATGACACTAAAACTCCTATTGGATTCACAAGATTGGTTAGAAACTCTAATTGGACAAGATTAAGTGTAGGGAGGACGAAAATGACCTAATTGTTCATCCAATGACACAAAAACACCTATTGGATGCACAAGATTGGTTAGAAACCCTAATTGGACAAGATTATGTTTAGGGAGGACGAAAATGACGTAATTGTTCGTCCAATGACACAAAACACCAATTGGATGCACAAGATTGGTTAAAAGCCCTAATTGGACAAGATTAAGTGTAGGGAGGACGAAAATGACCTAAATATTCATCCAATGACACAAACAAACCAATTGGATGCAGAAAATTGGTTAAAAACCCAAATTGGACAAGAATAAGCCTAGGGAGGTTGGAAATGATCTAATTGTTCATCCAATGACACGAAACACCTATTGGATGCACAAGATTGGTTAAAAACCCTAATTGGACAAGAATTAGCTTAGGGAGGACGAAAATGACCTAATTGTTAATCCAATGACACAAAAACACCTATTGGATGCACATGATTAATTACAAACCCTTATTGGACAAGATTAAGTGTAAGGAGGACGAAAAGGACCTAAATGTTCATTCAATGACACAAAAACACCTATTGGATGCACAAGATTGGTTAAAAAACCTAATTAGACAAGAATAAGCCTAGGGTGGACGAAAATGACCTAAATGTTCATCCAATGACACAAACACACCTATTTGATGCGCAAGATTGGTTAAAAACCCTAATTGGACATGAATAAGCCTAGGGAGGACGAAAATGACCTAATTGTTCATCGAATGACACAAACACACCTATTGGATGCACAAGATTGGTTAGAAACCCTTATTGGACAAGATTAAGTGTAGGGAAGACCAAAATGATCTAAATATTCATCCAATGACAAAAACACACCTATTGGATGCACAAGATTGGTTTAAAACCCTAATTGGACAAGAATAAGCATAGGGAGGTTATAAATGACCTAATTGTTCATCCAATCACACAAAACACATATAGGATGCACAAGATTGTTTAAAAACCCTAATTGGAAAAGAATTAGCCTAGGGAGAACGAAAATGACCTAATTGTCCATCCAATGACACAAAAACACCTATTGGATGCAGAAGATTGGTTAGAAACCCTAATTAGACAAGAATTAGCCTAGGGAGGACGAAAATGACCTAAATGTTCATCCAATGACACAAAACACCTATGGGATGCACAAGATTGGTTAAAAACCCTAATTGGACAAGATTAAGTGCAAGGAGGACGAAAATGACCTAATTGGTCATCCAATGACACAAACACACCTATTGGATGCACAAGATTGGTTAGAAACCCTAATTGGACAAAATTAGCCTAGGGAGGACGAAAATGATCTAATTGTTCATCCAATGACACAAAAACACCTATTGGGTGCACAAGATTGGTAAGAAACCCTAATTGGATAAGATTAAGTTTAGGGAGGACGAAAATGACCTAGATGTTCATCCAATGACACAAAACACCTATTGGATGCACAAGATTGGTTAAAAACCCTAATTGGACAAGAATTAGCCTAGGGAGGACGAAGATGTCCTAATTGTTCATCCAATGACACAAACACACCTATTGGATCCATAAGATTGGTTAAAAACCCTAATTAGACAAGAATTAGCTTAGGGAGGACAAAAATGACCTAATTGTTCATCCGATGACACAAAAACACCTATTGGATGCACAAGATTGGTTACAAACCCTTATTGGAAAAGAATAAGTGTAGGGAGGACGAAAAGGACCTAAATGTTCATCCAATGACACAAAAACACCTATTGGATGCACATGATTGGTTAAAAACCCTAATTAGACAAGAATAAGCCTAGGGAGGACGAAAATGACCTAAATGTTCATCCTATGACACAAACACACCTATTGGATGCATAAGATTGGTTAAAAACCCTAATTGGACAAGAATAAGCCTAGGGAGGACGAAAATGACCGAATTGTTCATCCAATGACACAAACACACCTATTGGATGCACAAGATTGGTTAGAAACCCTAATTGGACAAGATTAAGTGTAGGGAGGACGAAAATGACCTAAATATTCATCCAGTGACACAAACACACCTATTGGATGCACAAGATTGGTTTAAAACCCTAATTGGACAAGAATAAGCCTAGGGAGGTTGAAAATGACCTAATTCTTCATCCAATCACACTAAACACCTATTTGAATCACAAGATTGGCTAAAAACCCTAATTAGACAAGATTGACACAAAACACCTATGGGATGCACAAGATTGGTTAAAAACCCTAAGTGGACAAGATTAAGTTTCGGGAGGACGAAAATGACCTAAATGTTCATCCAATTGCACAAAACACCTATTGGATGCATAAGATTGGTTAAAAATCCTTATTGGATAAGATTAAGTGTTGGGAGGACGAAAATAACCTAATTGTTCATCCGATGACACGAAACACCTATTGGATGCACAAGATTGGTCAAAAATCCTAATTGGACAAGAATTAGCCTAGGGAGGACGAAAATAACCTCATTGTTCATCCAATGACACAAAAACACCTATTGGATGCACAAGATTTGTTAGAACCCTAATTGGACAAGATTAAGTTTAGGGAGGACGAAAATGACCTAAATGTTCATCCAATGACACAAAACAACAATTGGATGCACAAGATTGGTTAAAAACCCTAATTGGACAAGATTAAGTGTAGGGAGGACGAAAATGACCTAATTGTTCATCCAATGACACAAACACACCTATTGGATGCAAAAGATTGGTTGAAAACTCTAATTGTACAAGATTAAGCCTAGGGAGGACGAATATAACCTAATTGTTCATCCAATGACACAAACACACCTATTGGATGCAAAAGATTGGTTGAAAAGTCTAATTGTACAAGATTAAGCCTAGGGAGGACGAAAATGACCTAATTGTTCATCCAATGACACAAACACACCTATTGGATGCACATGATTTCTTTGAAACCGTAATTGGACAAGAATAAGCCTAGGGAGGAAGAAAATGACCAAATTGTTCATCCAATGACACAAACACACGTATTGGATGCACAAGATTTGTTAGAAACCCTAATTCGACAAGAATAAGCCTAAGGAGGACGAAAATAACCTAATTGTTCATCCAATGACACAAACACACCTATTGGATGCGCAAGATTCGTTAGCAACCCTAATTGGACAAGAATAAGCCTAGGGAGGTGGAACATGACCTAAAAGTTCATCCAATGACACAAACACACCTATTGGATGCCCAAGAATTGTTAAAAACCTTAATTGGACAAGTTTAAGCCTATGGAGGAAGAAAATGACCTAAATGTCCATCCAATCACACAAACACACCTATAGGATGCACAAGATTGGTTAAAAACCCTAATTGGACAAGATAAAGCCTAGGGAGGACAAAAATGACCTTAATGTTCATCCAATGCCACAAACACACCTATTGGATGCACAAGATTGGTTCAAAACCCTAATTGGACATGAATAAGGCTAGGGAGGACGAAAAAGACCTAAATTGTGAATCCAATGACACAAACACACCTATTGGATCCACAAGATTTGTTAGAAACCCTAATTGGACAAGAATAAGCCTAGGGAGGTCGAAAATGACCTAAATGTTCATCAAGTGAGACAAACTCACCTATTGGATGCACAAGATTGGTTAGAAACCCTAATTGGACAAGAATAAACCTAGGGAGGTCGAAAATGACCTAATTGTTCATCCAATGACACAAACACACCTATTGGATGCACAAGATTGGTTAGAAACTCTAATTAGACAAGAATAGGCCTAGGGAGGACGAAAATGACCTAATTGTTCATCCAATGACACAAACGATCTTACTGGATGCACAAGATTGGTTAGAAACCCTAATTGGACAAGATTAATCCTAGGGAGGTCGAAAATGACCTAAATGTTCGTCCAATGACACAAAAACAACTACTGGATGCACAAGATTGGTTAAAAACCCTAATTTGAAAAGATTAACCCTAGGGAGGACGAAAATGACCTAAATGATCATCCAATGACACAAACACACCAATTGGATGCACGAGATTGGTTAGAAACCCTAATTGGAAAAGAATAAGCCTATGGAGGATCAAAATGACCTAATTCTTCATCTAAAGACACAAACACTGCTATTGGTTGCACATGATTTCTTTGAAACCCTAATTGGACAAGAATAAGCCTATGGAGGACGAAAATGGCCTAATTGTTCATCCAATGACACAAACACACGTATTGGATGCACAAGATTTGTTAGAAACCCTAATACGACAAGAATAAGCCTAGGGAGGACGAAAATAACCTAAATGTTCATCCAATGACACAAACACACCTATTGGATGCACAAGATTGGTTTAAAACCCTAATTGGACAAGGATAAGGCTAGGGAGGACGAAAATGACCTAAATGTTCGTCAAATGATACAAACACACCTATTGGATGCACAAGATTGGTTAGAAACCCTAATTGGACAAGAATAAGCCTAGGGAGGCCGAAGATGACCTAATTGTGAATCCAATGACACAAACACACCTATTGGATGCACAAGATTGGTTAGAAACCCTAATATGACAAGAATAAGCCTAAGGAGGACGAAAATGACCAAATTGTTGATCCAATGACACAAACGAACTTATTCATTGCACAAGATGGGTTAGAAACCTCAATATGACAAGATTAAGCCTAGGGAGGACGAAAATGACCTAAATGTTCATCCAATGACACAAATACACCTATTGGATGCACAAGATTGGTTAAAAATTCTAATTGTACAACGTTAAGCCTAGGGAGGTCGAAAATGACCTAAATGTTCATCCAATCACACGAACATAACTATTGGATGCACAAGATTGGTTAGAAACCCTAATTGGAAGAGATTAATCCTAGGGAGGTCGAAAATGACCAAAATGTTCGTCCAGTGACACAAAAACAACTAATGGATGTACAAGATTGGTTGAAAACCCTAATTAGAAAAGATTAACCCTAGGGAAGATGAAAATGACCTAAATGTTCATCAATGACACAAACACACCAATTGGATGCACGAGATTGGTTAGAAACCCTAATTGGACAAGAATAATCCTAGGGAGGACGAAAATGACCTAATTCTACATCCAATGACACAAACACACCTATTGGATGCACATGATTGGTTTAAAAACCCTAATTGGACAAGAATTAGCCTAGAGAGGACGAAAATGATCTAATTGTCCATCCAATGACACAAAAACACCTATTGGATGCACAAGATTAGTTAAAAAACCTAATTAGACAAGAATTAGCCTAGGGAGGACGAAAATGACCTAAATGTTCTGCCAATGACACAAAACACCTATTGGATGCACAAGATTGGTTAAAAACCCTAATTGGACAAGAATTAGCCTAGGGAGGATGAAAATGACCTAAATGTTCATCCAATGACATAAAAACACCTATTCGATGCACAAAATTTGATAAAAACCCTAATTGGAAAAGAATTAGCCTGGGGAGGACAAAAATGACCTAATTGTTCATCCAATGACACAAAAACACCTATTTGATGCACAAGATTGGTTAAAAACCCTAATTGGGTAAGATTAAGTGTAGGGAGGACGAAAATGAACTAATTATTCATCCAATGACACAAACACGTCAATTGGATGCACAAAATTGGTTAAAAACCCTAATTGGACAAGAATAAGCCTAGGGAGGTTGAAAATGACCTAATTGTTCATCCAATGACACAAAACACCTATTGGATACACAAGATTGGTTAAAAACCCTAATTGGACAAGAATTAGCTTAGGGAGGACGAAAATGACCTAATTGTTCATCCAATGACACTAAAACTCCTATTGGATCCACAAGATTGGTTAGAAACTCTAATTGGACAAGATTAAGTGTAGGGAGGACGAAAATAACCTAATTGTTCATCCAATGACACAAACACACCTATTGGATGCGCAAGATTCGTTAGCAACCCTAATTGGACAAGATTATGTTTAGGGAGGACGAAAATGACGTAATTGTTCGTCCAATGACACAAAACCCCAATTGGATGCACAAGATTGGTTAAAAGCCCTAATTGGACAAGATTAAGTGTAGGGAGGACGAAAATGACCTAAATATTCATCCAATGACACAAACAAACCAATTGGATGCAGAAAATTGGTTAAAAACCCAAATTGGACAAGAATAAGCTTAGGGAGGTTGGAAATGATCTAATTGTTCATCCAATGACACGAAACACCTATTGGATGCACAAGATTGGTTAAAAACCCTAATTGGACAAGAATTAGCTTAGGGAGGACGAAAATGACCTAATTGTTAATCCAATGACACAAAAACACCTATTGGATGCACATGATTAATTACAAACCCTTATTGGACAAGATTAAGTGTAAGGAGGACGAAAAGGAACTAAATGTTCATTCAATGACACAAAAACACCTATTGGATGCACAAGATTGGTTAAAAAACCTAATTAGACAAGAAGAAGCCTAGGGT
This sequence comes from Cicer judaicum, assembly GCA_037974835.1. Lineage (NCBI taxonomy): Eukaryota > Viridiplantae > Streptophyta > Magnoliopsida > Fabales > Fabaceae > Cicer > Cicer judaicum. The sequence goes on from JBBPBS010000689.1 coordinate 1,494,016, forward strand.
GGACGAAAATGACCTAAATGTTCATCCAATGACACAAACACACCTATTTGATGCACAAGATTGGTTAAAAACCCTAATTGGACATGAATAAGCCTAGGGAGGACGAAAATGACCTAATTGTTCATCCAATGACACAAACACACCTATTGGATGCACAAGATTGGTTAAAAACCATAATTGGAAATGAATAAGGCTAGGGAGGACGATAATGACATAAATGTTCATCCAATGACTCAAACGATCTGATTGGAGGCACAAGATTGGTTAGAAACCCTAATTTGACAAGATTAAGCCTAGGGAAGACGAAAATGACCTAAATGTTCATCTAATGACACAAACACACCAATTGGAGGCACAAGATTCGTTGAAAACTCTAATTGTACTTGATTAAACCTAGGGAGGTCGAAAATGACCTAAATGTTCATCCAATCACACAAACATAACTATTGGATGCAGAAAATTGGTTAAAAAACCAAATTGGACAAGAATAAGCCTAGGGAGGTTGGAAATGATCTAATTGTTCATCCAATGACACGAAACACCTATTGGATGCACAAGATTGGTTAAAAACCCTAATTGGACAAGAATTAGCTTAGGGAGGACGAAAATGACCTAATTGTTAATCCAATGACACAAAAACACCTATTGGATGCACATGATTAATTACAAACCCTTATTGGACAAGATTAAGTGTAAGGAGGACGAAAAGGACCTAAATGTTCATTCAATGACACAAAAACACCTAATGGATGCACAAGATTGGTTAAAAAACCTAATTAGACAAGAATAAGCCTAGGGTGGACGAAAATGACCTAAATGTTCATCCAATGACACAAACACACCAATTGGATGTACGAGATTGGTTAGGAATCCTAATTGGACGAGAATAAGCCTAGGGAGGAGGAAAATGACCTAAATGTCCATCCAATCACACAAACACACCTATAGGATGCACAAGATTGGTTAAAAACCCTAATTGAACAAGATAAAGCCTAGGGAGGACAAAAATGACCTTAATGTTCATCCAATGACACAAACACACCTATTGGATGCACAAGATTGGTTCAAAACCCTAATTGGACATGAATAAGGCTAGGGAGGACGAAAAAGACCTAAATTGTGAATCCAATGACACAATCACACCTATTGGATCCACAAGATTTGTTAGAAACCCTAATTGGACAAGAATAAGCCTAGGGAGGTCGAAAATGACCTAAATGTTCATCAAGTGAGACAGACTCACCTATTGGATGCACATGATTGGTTAGAAACCCTAATTGGACAAGAATAAACCTAGGGAGGTCGAAAATGACCTAATTGTTCATCCAATGACACAAACACACCTATTGGATGCACAAGATTGGTTAGAAACTCTAATTAGACAAGAATAGGCCTAGGGAGGACGAAAATGACCTAATTGTTCATCCAATGACACAAACGATCTTATTGGATGCACAAGATTGGTTAGAAACCCTAATTGGACAAGATTAATCCTAGGGAGGTCGAAAATGACCTAAATGTTCGTCCAATGACACAAAAACAACTACTGGATGCACAAGATTGGTTAAAAACCCTAATTTGAAAAGATTAACCCTAGGGAGGACGAAAATGACCTAAATGATCATCCAATGACACAAACACACCTATTGGATGCACGAGATTGGTTAGAAACCCTATTTGGGTAAGAATAAGCCTATGGAGGATGAAAATGACCTAATTCTTCATCCAATGACACAAACACACCTATTGGATGCACAACATTGGTTAGAAACCCTAATTGGACAAGAATAAGCCTAGGGAGGTTGAAAATGACCTAATTGTTCATCAAATGACCCAAACACTGCTATTGGTTGCACATGATTTCTTTGAAACCCTAATTGGACAAGAATAAGCCTATGGAGGACGAAAATGACCTAATTGTTCATCCAATGACACAAACACACGTATTGGATGCACAAGATTTGTTAGAAACCCTAATACGACAAGAATAAGCCTAGGGAGGACGAAAATAACCTAAATGTTCATCCAATGACACAAACACACCTATTGGATGCACAAGATTGGTTTAAAACCCTAATTGGACAAGGATAAGGCTAGGGAGGACGAAACTGACCTAAATGTTCGTCAAATGATACAAGCACACCTATTGGATGCACAAGATTGGTTAGAAACCCTAATTGGACAAGAGTAAGCCTAGGGAGGCCGAAGATGACCTAATTGTGAATCCAATGACACAAACACACCTATTGGATGCACAAGATTGGTTAGAAACCCTAATATGACAAGAATAAGCCTAAGGAGGACGAAAATGACCAAATTGTTGATCCAATGACACAAACGAACTTATTCAATGCACAAGATGGGTTAGAAACCTCAATATGACAAGATTAAGCCTAGGGAGGACGAAAATGACCTAAATGTTCATCCAATGACACAAATACACCTATTGGATGCACAAGATTGGTTAAAAATTCTAATTGTACAACGTTAAGCCTAGGGAGGTCGAAAATGACCTAAATGTTCATCCAATCACACAAACATAACTATTGGATGCAACAGATTGGTTAGAAACCCTAATTGGAAGAGATTAATCCTAGGGAGGTCGAAAATGACCTAAATGTTCGTCTAGTGACACAAAAACAACTAATGGATGTACAAGATTGGTTGAAAACCCTAATTAGAAAAGATTAACCCTAGGGAAGATGAAAATGACCTTAATGTTCATCAATGACACAAACACACCAATTGGATGCACGAGATTGGTTAGAAACCCTAATTGGACAAGAATAATCCTAGGGAGGACGAAAATGACCTAATTCTACATCCAATGACACAAACACACCTATTGGATGCACAAGATTGGTTAGAAACCTTAATTGGACAAGAATAAGCCTAGGGAGGTCTAAAATGACCTAGTTGTTCATCCAATGACCCAAACACTCCTGTTGGATGCACATGATTTCTTTGAAACCCTAATTGGACAAGAATAAGCCTAGGGAGGACGAAAATGACCTAATTGTTCATCCAATGACACAAACACACGTATTGGATGCACAAGATTATGCCTAGGGAGGACAAAAATGACCAAAATGTCCATCCAATCACACAAACACACCTATAGGATGCACAAGATTGGTTGAAAACCCTAATTAGAAAATATTAACCCTAGGGAGGAGGAAAATGACCTAAATGATCATCCAATGACACAAACACACCAATTGGATGCACGAGATTGGTTAGAAACCCTAATTGCACAAGAATAAGCCTATGGAGGATGAAAATGAACTAATTCTTCATCCAATGACACAAACACACCTCTGGGACGCACAAGATTGGTTAGAAACCCTAATACGACAAGAATAAGCCTATGGAGGAACAAAATGACCTAATTTTATATCCAATGACACAAACACACGTAATGGACGCACAAGATTCGTTATAAACCCTAATTCGACAAGAATGTGCCTAGGGAGGACGAAAAAAACCTAATCATTCATCCAACGACATAAACACACCTATTGGATGCACAAGAATTGTTAAAAACCCTAATTTGACATGATTAAGCCTAGGGAAGACAAAAATGACCTAAATGTTCATCCAATGACACAAACACACCTATTGGATGCACAAAATTGGTTAAAAACCCTAATTGGACAAGATTAAGCCTAGGGAAGACAAAAATGACCTAAATGTTCATCCAATGACACAAACACACCTATTGGATGCACAAGAATGGTTCAAAACCCTAATTGGACACGAATAAGGCTAGGGAGGACGAAAATGACCTAAATTGTGAATCCAATGACACAAACACACCTATTGGATGCACAAGATTGGTTAGAAACCCTAATTGGACAAGAATAAACCTAGGGAGGTCGAAAATAACCTAATTGTTCATCCAATGACACAAACACACCTATTGGATGCACAAGATTGGTTAGAAACTCTAATTAGACAAGAATAGGCCTAGGGAGGACGAAAATGACCAAATTGTTCATCCAATGACACAAACGATCTTATTGGATGCACAAGATTGGTTAGAAACCCTAATTGGACAAGATTAATCCTAGGGAGGTCGAAAATGACCTAAATGTTCATCCAATGACACAAAAACAACTACTGGATGCACAAGATTGGTTAGAAACCCTAATTGGAAAAGATTAACCCTAGGGTGGTTGAAAATGACCTAAATGTTCATCAAATGACACAAAAACAACTAATGGATGCACGAGATTGGACAGAAACCGTAACTGGACAAGAATATGCCTAGGGGGGACGAAAATAACCTAATTCTTCATCCAATGACATAAACACACCTATTGGATGCACAAGATTGGTTAGAAACACTAATTCGACAAGAGTATGCCTAGAGAGGTCGAAAATGACCTATTTTTTCATCCAATGACCCAAACACTCCTATTGGATGCACAAGATTTCTTTGAAACCCTAATTGGACAAGAATAAGCCTACTGAGGACGAAAATGACCTAATTGTTCGTCCAATGACACAAACACACGTATTGGATGCACAATTTTTGTTAGAAACCCTAATTCGACAAGAATAACCCTAGGGATGTCGAAAATAACCTAATTGTTCATCCAATGACACAAACATACCTATTGGATGCACAAGATTGGTTGACAACTCTAATTGTACAAGATTAAGCCTTGGGAGGTCGAAAATGACCTAAATGTTCATCCAATGACACAAACATAACTATTGGATGCACAAGATTGGTTAGAAACCCTAATTGGACAAGATTAATCCTAGGGAGGTCGAACATGACCTAATTGTTAATTCAATGACCCAAACACTCCTATTGGATGCACAAGAATGGTTAGAAACCCTAATTGGACAAGAATAAGCCTAGGGAGGTCGAAAACGATCTAAAAGTTCATCCAATGACACAAAGACACCTCTTGCAGGCACAAGATTGGTTAGAAACCCTAATTTTGACGAGATTAAGCCTAGAGATGTTGAAAATGACCTAAATGTTCATCCAATTACACAAAGATAACTATTGGATGGACAAGATTGGTTAGAAACCCTAATTGGACAAGATTAATCCTAGGGAGGACGAAAGTGACCTAATTGTTCATCCAATGTCACAAACACACCTATTGGATGCAAAAGATTAGTTTGAAACCCTAATTGGACAAGAATAAGCCTAGGGAGGACGAAAGTGACCTAATTGTTCATCCAATGACACAAACACACCTATTGGATGCACAAGATTGGTTAGAAACCCTAATTGGACACGAATAAGCCTAGGGTGGTCGAACATGACCTAATTGTTAATTCAATGACCCAAACACTCCTATTGGATGCACAAGATTGGTTAGAAACGCTAATTGGACACGAATAAGCCTAGGGAGGTCGAAAACGATCTAAAAGTTCATCCAATGACACAAAGACACCTATTGCAGGCACAAGATTGGTTAGAAACCCTAATTTGACGAGATTAAGCCTAGGGATGTTGAAAATGACCTAAATGTTCAAAACCCTAATTGGACACGAATAAGTCTAGGGAGGACGAAAATGACCTAAATTGTGAATCCAATGACATAAACACACCTATTGGATGCACAAAATTGGTTAGAAACCCTAATTAGACATGAATAAACCTAGGGAGGTCGAAAATGACCTAAATGTTCGTCCAGTGACACAAAGACAACTACTGGATACACAAGATTGGTTAAAAACGATAATTAGAAAAGATTAACCCTAGGGAGGACGAAAATGACCTAAATGCTCATCCAATGACACAAACACACCAATTGGATGCACGAGATTGGTTAAAAACCCTAATTGGACAAGATTAAGCCTAGGGAGGACAAAAATGACCTAAATGTTCATCCAATGACACAAACACACCTATTGGATACACAAGATTGGTTAGAAACCCAAATTCGACAAGAATAAACCTAGGGAGGTCGAAATTGACCTAATTGTTCATCCAATGACACAAACACACCTACTAGATGCACAAGATTGGTTAGAAACCCTAATTGGACAAGAATAAGCCTAGGGAGGTCAAAAATGACCTAAATGTTTATCAAATGTCACAAACTCACCTATTGGATACAAAAGATTGGTTAGAAACCCAAATTCGACAAGAATAAACCTAGGGAGGTCGAAACTGACCTAATTGTTCATCCAATGACACAAACACACCTATTGGATGCACAAGATTGGTTAGAAACCTTAATTAGACAAGAATAGGCCTAGGGAGGACGAAAATGACCTAATTGTTCATCCAATGACACAAACGATCTTATTGGATGCACAAGATTGGTTAGAAACCCTAATTTGACAAGATTAAGCCTAGGGAGGACGAAAATGACCTAAATGTTCATCCAATGACCCAAACACACCTATTGGATGCACAAGATTGGTTGAAAACTCTAATTGTACAAGATTAAGCCTAAGGAGGTCGAAAATGACCTAAATGTTCATCCAATGACACAAACAGACCAATTGGATGCACGAGATTGGTTTGAAACCCTAATTGGATAAGAATAAGCCTAGCGAGGATGAAAATGACCTAATTCTTCATCCAATGACACAAACACACCTATTGGATGCACAAGATTGGTTAGAAACCCTAATTGGACAAGAATAAGCCTAGGGAGGTCGAAAATGACCTAATTGTTCATCCAATGACCCAAACACTCCTATTGGATGCACAGGATTTTTTGAAACCCTAATTGGGCAAGAATATGTCTAGGGAGGACGAAAATGACCTAATTGTTCATCCAATGACACAAACACACGTATTGGATGCACAAATTATGTTAGAAACCCTAATTCGACAAGAATAAGCCTAGGGTGGTCGAAAATAACCTAATTGTTCATCCAATGACACAAACACACCTATTGGATGCACAAGATTCATTAGAAACCCGAATTGGACAAGAATAAGCCTAGGGAGGTCGAAAATGACCTAAAAGTTCATCCAATGACACAAACACACCTATTGGATGCACAAGAATTGTTAAAAACCCTAATTGGACATGATTAAGCCTAGGGAGGTCAAAAATGACCTAAATGTCCATCCAATCACACAAACACACCTATTGGATGAACAAGATTTGTTAGAAACCCTAATTCGACAAGAATATGCCTAGGGAGGACGAAAAAAACCTAATCGTTCATCCAATGACACAAACACACCTATTGGATGCACAACATTCGTTAGAAACCCTAATTGGAGAAGAATAAACCTAGGGAGGTCGAAAATGACCTAAAAGTTCATCCAACGACACAAACACACCTATTGGATGCACAAGATTGGTTAGAAACCCTAATTTTACAAGATTAATCCTAGGGAGGTCGAAAATGACCTAAATGTTCGTCCAATGACACAAAAACAACTACTGGAAGCACAAGATTGGTTAGAAACCCTAATTGGACAAGAATAAGCGTAGGGAGGTCGAAAATAACGTAATTGTTCATCCAATGACACAAACACACCTATTGGATGCACGAGATTGGTTTGAAACCCTAATTGGACAAGAATAAGCCTAGGGAGGTCGAAAATGTCCAAATTGTTCATCCAATGACACAACCACACCTATTGGATGCACAAGATTGGTTAGAAACCCTAATTGGACAAGAATAAACCTAGGGAGGTTGAAAATGATCTAATTGTTCCTCGAATGACACAAACACACCTATTGGATGCACAAGATTGCTTAGAAACCCTAATTGGATAAGAATAAGCCTAGGGAGGACGAAAATGACCTAATTGTTGATCCAATGACACAAACGAACTTATTCAATGCACAAGATTGGTAAGAAACACCAATTTGACAAGATTAAGCCTAAGGATGACGAAAATGACCTTAATGTTCATCCAATGACACAAACACACCTATTGGATCCCCAAGATTGATAGAAAACTCTAATTGTACAAGATTAAGCCTAGGGAGGTCGAAAATGACCTTAATGTTCATCCAATGACACAAACATAACTATTGAATGAACAAGATGGGTTAGAAACCCAAATTTGACAAGATTAATCCTAGGGAGGTCGAAAATGACCTAATGGTTCGTCAAGTGACACAAAAACAACAACTGGATGCACAAGATTGGTTGGAAACCCTAATTAGATAAGATTACCCCTAGGGAGGACGAAAATGACCTATATGTTCATCAAATGACACAAACACACCAATTGGACGCACGAGATTGGTTTGAAACCCTAATTGGACATGAATAAACCTAGGGAGGTCGAAAATGACCTAAATGTTCGTCCAGTGACACAAAGACAACTACTGGATACACAAGATTGGTTAAAAACCATAATTAGAAAAGATTAACCCTAGGGAGGACGAAAATGACCTAAATGCTCATCCAATGACACAAACACACCAATTGGATGCACGAGATTGGTTAAAAACCCTAATTGGACAAGATTAAGCCTACGGAGGACAAAAATGACCTAAATGTTCATCGAATGACACAAACACACCTATTGGATGCACAAGATTGGTTCAAAACCCTAATTGGACACGAATAAGGCTAGGGAGGACAAAAAATGGCCTAAATTGTGAATCCAATGACACAAACACACCTACTGGATGCACAAGATTGGTTAGAAACCCTAATTGGACAAGAATAAGCCTAGGGAGGTCGAAAATGACCTAAATGTTCATCAAATGTCACAAACTCAGCTATTGGATACACAAGATTGGTTAGAAACCTTAATTCGACAAGAATAAACCTAGGGAGGTCGAAATTGACCTCATTGTTCATCCAATGACACAAACACACCTATTGGATGCACAAGATTGGTTAGAAACCTTAATTAGACAAGAATAGGCCTAGGGAGGACGAAAATGACCTAATTGTTCCTCCAATGACACAAACAATCTTATTGGATGCACAAGATTGGTTAGAAACCCTAATTTGACAAGATTAAGCCAAGGGAGGACGAAAATGACCTAAATGTTCATCCAATGACCCAAACACACCTATTGGATGCACAAGATTGGTTGAAAACTCTTATTGTACAAGATTAAGCCTAAGGAGGTCGAAAATGACCTAAATCTTCATCGAATGACCCAAACACTCCTATTGGATGGACAGGATTTCTTTGAAACCTTAATTGGACAAGAATAAGCCTAGGTAGGACGAAAATGACCTAATTGTTCATCCAATGACACAAACACACGTATTGGATGCACAAGATTTGTTAGAAACCCTAATTCGACAAGAATAAGCCTAGGGAGGACGAAAATAACCTAATTGTTCATCCAATGACACAAATACACCTATTGGATGCACAAGATTCGTTAGAAACCCTAATTGGACAAGAATAAGCCTAGGGAGGTCGAAAATGACCTAAAAGCTCATCCAATGACACAAACACACCTATTGGAAGCACAAGAATTGTTAACAACCCTAATTGGACATGATTAAGCCAAGGGAAGACAAAAATGACCTAAATGTTCATCTAACGACACAAACACACCTATTGGATGCACAAGATTGGTTGACAACTCTAATTGTACAAGATTAAGCCTTGGGAGGTCGAAAATGACCTAAATGTTCATCCAATGACACAAACATAACTATTGGATGCACAAGATTGGTTAGAAACCCTAATTGGACAAGATTAATCCTAGGGAGGTCGAAAATGACCTAAATGTTTGTCTAGTGACACAAAAACAACTAGTGGATGCACAAGATTGGTTGAAAACCCAAATTAGAAAAGATTAACCCTAGGGAGGACGAAAATGACCTAAATGTTCATCCAATGACACAAACACACCAATTGGAAGCACGAGATTGGTTAAAAACCCTAATTCGTCAAGATTAAGCCTAGGGAGGACAAAAATGACCTAAATGTTCATCAAATGACACATACACACCTATTGGATGCACAAGATTGGTTCAAAACCCTAATTGGACACGAATAAGGCTAGGGAGGACGAAAATGACCTAAATTGTGAATCAAATGTCACAAACACACATACTGGATGCACAAGATTGGTTAGAAACCCTAATTGGACAAGAATAAGCCTAGGGAGGTCGAAAATGACCTAAATGTTCATCAAATGACACAAACTCACCTATTGGATACACAAGATTGGTTAGAAACCCTAATTTGACAAGAATAAACCTAGGGAGGTCGAAATTGACCTAATTGTTCATCCAATGACACAAACACACCTATTGGATGCACAAGATTGGTTTGAAACCCTAATTTGACAAGAATAGGCCTAGGGAGGACGAAAATGACCTAATTGTTCATCCAATGACACAAACGATCTTATTGGATGCACAAGATTGGTTAGAAACCCTAATTTGACCAGATTAAGCCTAGGGAGAACGAAAATGACCTAAATATTCATCCAACGACACAAACACACCTATTGGATGCACAAGATTGGTTGAAAACTCTAATTGTACAACATTAAGCCTAGGGAGGTCGAAAATGACGTAAATGTTCATCCAATGACACAAACATAACTATTGGATCCACAAGATTGGTTAAAAACACTAATTGGGCAAGATTAATCCTAGGGAGGTCGAAAATGACCTAAATGTTCGTCCAGTGACACAAAAACAACTACTAGATGCACAAGATTGGTTGAAAACCCTAATTAGAAAAGATTAACCCTAGGGAGGACGAAAATGACCTAAATGTTCATCCAATGACACAAACACACCAACTGGATGCACGAGATTGGTTTGAAACCCTAATTGGATAAGAATAAGCCTAGGGAGGATGAAAATGACCTAATTCTTCATCCAATGACACTAACACACCTATTGGATGCACAAGATTGGTTAGAAACCCTAATTGGACAAGAATAAGCCTAGGAAGGTCGAAAATGACGTAATTGTTCATCCAATGACCCAAACACTCCTATTGGATGGACATGATTTCTTTGAAACCCTAATTGGACAAGAATAAGCCTAGGGAGGACGAAAATGACCTAATTGTTCATCCAATGACACAAACACACCTATTGGATGCAAAAGATTAATTTGAAACCCTAATTGGACAAGAATAAGCCTAGGGAGGACGAAACTGACCTAATTGTTCATCCAATGACACACACACACCTATTGGATGCACAAGATTTGTTAGAAACCCTAATTGGACACGAATAAGCCTAGGGTGGTCGAACATGACCTAATTGTTAATTCAATGACCCAAACACTCCTATTGGATGCACAAGATTGGTTAGAAACCCTAATTGGACAAGAATAAGCCTAGGGAGGTCGAAAACGATCTAAAAGTTCATCCAATGACACAAAGACACCTATTGCAGGCACAAGATTTGTTAGAAACCCTAATTTGATGAGATTAAGCTTAGGGATGTTGAAAATGACCTAAATGTTCATCCAATTACACAAAGATAACTATTGCATGCACAAGATTGGTTAGAAACCCTAATTGGACAAGATTAATCCTAGGGAGGTCGAAAATGACCTAAATGTTCATCCAATGACACAAACACACCTATTGGATGCACAAGAATTGTAAAACACCATAACTGGACAAGATTAAGCCTACGGAGGACGAAAATGACCTAAATGTCCATCCAATCAGACAAACACACCTATTGGATGCACAAGATTGGTTAAAAACCCTAATTGGACAAGATTAAGCCTAGGGAGGACGAAAGTGACCTAATTGTTCATCCAATGACACAAACACACCTATTGGATGCACAAGATTGGTTAGAAACCCTAATTGGACACGAATAAGACTAGGAAGGTTGAAAGTGACCTAAATGTTCATCCAATGACACAAACACACCTATTGGATGCAAAAGATTGGTTGAAAACTCTAATTGTACAAGATAAAGCCTAGGGAGGACGAAAATGACCTAATTGTTCATCCAATGACATAAATACAATATTGGATGCACAGGGTTTCTTTGAAACCCTAATTGGAAAAGAATAAGCCTAGGGAGGACGAAAATGACCAAATTGTTCATCCAATGACACAAACACACCTATTGGATGCACAAGAATTGGTAAAAACCCTAAAAGGACAAGATAAAGCCTAGGGAGGACAAAAATGACCTAAATGTCCATCCAATCACACAAACACACCTATTGGATGCACAAGATTGGTTAAAAACCCTAATTGGACAAGATTAAGCCTAGGGAGGACAAAAATGACCTAAATGTTCATCCAAAGACACAAACACACCTATTGGATGCACAAGATTGGTTCAAAACCCTAATTGGACACGAATAAGGCTAGGGAGGACGAAAATGACCTAAATTGTGAATCCAATGACACAAACACAGCTATTGGATGCACAAGATTGGTTAGAAACCCTAATTGGACAAGAATAAGCCTAGGGAGGTCGAACATGACGTAAATGTTCATCAAATGACACAAACTCACCTATTGGATGCATAAGATTGGTTAGAAACCCTAATTGGACAAGAATAAACCTAGGGAGGTCGAAAATGACCTAATTGTTCATCCAATGACACAAACACACCTATTGGATGCACAAGATTGGTTGAAAACTTTAATTGTACAAGATTAAGCCTAGGGAGGTTGAAATTGACCTAAATGTTCGTCAAATGACACAAACTCACCTATTGGATGCATAAGATTAGTTAGAAACCCTAATTGGGCAAGATTAATCCTAGGGAGGTCGAAAATGACCTAAATGTTCGTCCAGTGTCACCAAAACAACTACTGGATGCCCAAGATTGGTTGAAAACCCTAATTAGAAAAGATTAACCCTAGGGAGGACGAAAATGACCTAAATGTTCATCCAATAACACAAACACACCAATTGGATGCACGAGATTGGTTTGAAACCCTAATTGGACAAGAATAACCCTAGGGAGGACCAAAATGACCTAATTGTGAATCCAATGATACAAACACACCTATTGGATACACAAGATTGGTTAGAAACCCTAATTGGACAAGAATAAGCCCAGGGAGGTCGAAAATGACCTAACTGTTCATCCAATGATTCAAACACTCCTATTGGATGCACAAGATTCCTTTGAAACCTAATTGGACAAGAATAAGCCTAGGGAGGACGAAAATGACCAAATTGTTCATCCAATGACACAAACACACGTATTGGATGCACAAGATTTGTTAGAAACCCTAATTCAACAAGAATAAGCCTAGGGAGGACGAAAATAACCAAATTGTTCATCCAATGATACAAACACACCTATTGGATGCACAAGATTCGTTAGCAACCATAATTGGACAAGAATAAATGACCTAAAAGTTCCTCCAATGACACAAACACACCTATTGGATGCACAAGAATTGTTAAAAACCCTAATTAGACAAGATAAAGCCTAGGGAGGACAAAAATGACCTAAATGTCCATCCAATTGTTCATCCAATGACCCAAACACTCCTATTGGATGCACAGAATTTCTTTGAAACCCTAATGGGACAAGAATAAGC
>JBBPBS010000689.1:1520373-1541768 GCA_037974835.1 Cicer judaicum
ACGCACGAGATTGGTTTGAAACCCTAATTGGACAAGAATAAGTCTAAGGAGGACGAAAATGACCTAATTCTTCATCCAATGACACAAACACACCTATTGGATGCACAAGACTAGTTAGAAACCCTAATTGGACAAGAATAAGCCTAGGGAGGTTGAAAATGACTTAATCGTTCATCCAATGACCCAAACACTCCTATTGGATGCACAAGATTGGTTAGAAACCCTAATTGGACACGAATAAGCCTAGGGTGGTCGAACATGACCTAATTGTTAATTCAATGACCCAAACACTCCTATTGGATGCACAAGATTGGTTAGAAACCCTAATTGGACAAGAATAAGCCTAGGGAGGTCGAAAACGATCTAAAAGTTCATCCAATGACACAAAGACACCTATTGCAGGCACAAGATTTGTTAGAAACCCTAATTTGATGAGATTAAGCTTAGGGATGTTGAAAATGACCTAAATGTTCATCCAATTACACAAAGATAACTATTGCATGCACAAGATTGGTTAGAAACCCTAATTGGACAAGATTAATCCTAGGGAGGTCGAAAATGACCTAAATGTTCATCCAATGACACAAACACACCTATTGGATGCACAAGAATTGTAAAACACCATAACTGGACAAGATTAAGCCTACGGAGGACGAAAATGACCTAAATGTCCATCCAATCAGACAAACACACCTATTGGATGCACAAGATTGGTTAAAAACCCTAATTGGACAAGATTAAGCCTAGGGAGGACGAAAGTGACCTAATTGTTCATCCAATGACACAAACACACCTATTGGATGCACAAGATTGGTTAGAAACCCTAATTGGACACGAATAAGACTAGGAAGGTTGAAAGTGACCTAAATGTTCATCCAATGACACAAACACACCTATTGGATGCAAAAGATTGGTTGAAAACTCTAATTGTACAAGATAAAGCCTAGGGAGGACGAAAATGACCTAATTGTTCATCCAATGACATAAATACAATATTGGATGCACAGGGTTTCTTTGAAACCCTAATTGGAAAAGAATAAGCCTAGGGAGGACGAAAATGACCAAATTGTTCATCCAATGACACAAACACACCTATTGGATGCACAAGAATTGGTAAAAACCCTAAAAGGACAAGATAAAGCCTAGGGAGGACAAAAATGACCTAAATGTCCATCCAATCACACAAACACACCTATTGGATGCACAAGATTGGTTAAAAACCCTAATTGGACAAGATTAAGCCTAGGGAGGACAAAAATGACCTAAATGTTCATCCAAAGACACAAACACACCTATTGGATGCACAAGATTGGTTCAAAACCCTAATTGGACACGAATAAGGCTAGGGAGGACGAAAATGACCTAAATTGTGAATCCAATGACACAAACACAGCTATTGGATGCACAAGATTGGTTAGAAACCCTAATTGGACAAGAATAAGCCTAGGGAGGTCGAACATGACGTAAATGTTCATCAAATGACACAAACTCACCTATTGGATGCATAAGATTGGTTAGAAACCCTAATTGGACAAGAATAAACCTAGGGAGGTCGAAAATGACCTAATTGTTCATCCAATGACACAAACACACCTATTGGATGCACAAGATTGGTTGAAAACTTTAATTGTACAAGATTAAGCCTAGGGAGGTTGAAATTGACCTAAATGTTCGTCAAATGACACAAACTCACCTATTGGATGCATAAGATTAGTTAGAAACCCTAATTGGGCAAGATTAATCCTAGGGAGGTCGAAAATGACCTAAATGTTCGTCCAGTGTCACCAAAACAACTACTGGATGCCCAAGATTGGTTGAAAACCCTAATTAGAAAAGATTAACCCTAGGGAGGACGAAAATGACCTAAATGTTCATCCAATAACACAAACACACCAATTGGATGCACGAGATTGGTTTGAAACCCTAATTGGACAAGAATAACCCTAGGGAGGACCAAAATGACCTAATTGTGAATCCAATGATACAAACACACCTATTGGATACACAAGATTGGTTAGAAACCCTAATTGGACAAGAATAAGCCCAGGGAGGTCGAAAATGACCTAACTGTTCATCCAATGATTCAAACACTCCTATTGGATGCACAAGATTCCTTTGAAACCTAATTGGACAAGAATAAGCCTAGGGAGGACGAAAATGACCAAATTGTTCATCCAATGACACAAACACACGTATTGGATGCACAAGATTTGTTAGAAACCCTAATTCAACAAGAATAAGCCTAGGGAGGACGAAAATAACCAAATTGTTCATCCAATGATACAAACACACCTATTGGATGCACAAGATTCGTTAGCAACCATAATTGGACAAGAATAAATGACCTAAAAGTTCCTCCAATGACACAAACACACCTATTGGATGCACAAGAATTGTTAAAAACCCTAATTAGACAAGATAAAGCCTAGGGAGGACAAAAATGACCTAAATGTCCATCCAATTGTTCATCCAATGACCCAAACACTCCTATTGGATGCACAGAATTTCTTTGAAACCCTAATGGGACAAGAATAAGCGTAGGGAGGACGAAAATGACCTAATTGTTCATCCAATGACACAAACACACGTATTGGATGCACAAAATTTGTTAGAAACCCTAATTGGACAACAATAAGCCTAGGGAGGTCGAAAATGACCAAAAAGTTCATCCAATGACTCAAACTCACCTATTGGATGCACAAGAATTGTTAAAAACCCTAATTGGACATGATTAAGCGTAGGGAGGACAAAAATGACCTAAATGTTCATCCAATGACATAAACACACCTATTGGAGGCATAAGATTGGTTTAAAACCCTAATTGGACAAGAATAAGGCTAGGGAGGACGAAAATGACCTATATGTTCATCAAATGAAACAAACACACCTATTGGATGCATAAGATTGGTTAGAAACGCTAATTGGACAAGAATAAGCCTAGGTAGGCCGAAAATGACCTAATTGTTCATCCAATGACACAAACACACGTATTGGATGCACAAGATTTGTTAGAAACCCTAATTGGACAAGAAGAAGCCTAGGGAGGACGAAAATAACCTAATTGTTCATCCAATGACACAAACACACCTATTGGATGCAGAAGATTCGTTAGAAACCCTAACTGGACAAGAATAAGCCTAGGGAGGCCGAAAATGACGTAATTGTTCGTCCAATGACACAAACACACCTATTGGATGCACAAGATTGGTTAGAAACCCTAATTGGACAAGAATAAGCCTAGGAAGGACGAAAATGACCATATTGTTCATTCAATGACACAAACACACGTATTGGATGCACAAGATTTGTTAGAAACCCTAATTCGACAAGAATAAGCCTAGGGAGGACGAAAATAACCTAATTGTTGATCTAATGACACAAACACACCTATTGGATGCACAAGATTGGTTAGAAACCCTAATTGGACAAGAATAAACCTAGGGAGGTTGAAAATGATCTAATTGTTCCTCGAATGACACAAACACACCTATTGGATGCACAAGATTGCTTAGAAACCCTAATTGGACAAGAATAAGCCTAGGGAGGAAGAAAATGACCTAATTGTTGATCCAATGACACAAACGAACTTATTCAACGCACAAGATTGGTAAGAAACACCAATTTGACAAGATTAAGCCTAGGGATGACGAAAATAACCTTAATGTTCATCCAATGACACAAACACACCTATTGGATCCCCAAGATTGATTGAAAACTCTAATTGTACAAGATTAAGCCTAGGGAGGTCGAAAATGACCTTAATGTTCATCCAATGACACAAACATAACTATTGGATGCACAAGATGGGTTAGAAACCCAAATTTGACAAGAT
The DNA here is from genome assembly GCA_037974835.1 of Cicer judaicum. Taxonomy (NCBI): domain Eukaryota; kingdom Viridiplantae; phylum Streptophyta; class Magnoliopsida; order Fabales; family Fabaceae; genus Cicer; species Cicer judaicum. Next base: position 1,524,206 of record JBBPBS010000689.1, read on the forward strand.
TAATCCTAGGGAGGTCGAAAATGACCTAATGGTTCGTCAAGTGACACAAAAACAACTACTGGATGCACAAGATTTGTTGGAAACCCTAATTAGATAAGATTACCCCTAGGGAGGACGAAAATGACCTATATGTTCATCAAATGACATAAACACACCAATTGCACGCACGAGATTGGTTTGAAACCCTAATTGGACAAGAATAAGTCTAAGGAGGACGAAAATGACCTAATTCTTCATCCAATGACACAAACACACCTATTGGATGCACAAGACTAGTTAGAAACCCTAATTGGACAAGAATAAGCCTAGGGAGGTTGAAAATGACTTAATCGTTCATCCAATGACCCAAACACTCCTATTGGATGCACAAGATTGGTTAGAAACCCTAATTGGACACGAATAAGCCTAGGGTGGTCGAACATGACCTAATTGTTAATTCAATGACCCAAACACTCCTATTGGATGCACAAGATTGGTTAGAAACCCTAATTGGACAAGAATAAGCCTAGGGAGGTCGATAACGATCTAAAAGTTCATCCAATGACACAAAGACACCTATTGCAGGCACAAGATTGGTTAGAAACCCTAATTTGACGAGATTAAGCCTAGGGATGTTGAAAATGACCTAAATGTTCATCCAATTACACAAAGATAACTATTGGATGCACAAGATTGGTTAGAAACCCTAATTGGACAAGATTAATCCTAGGGAGGTCGAAAACGACCTAAATGTTCATCCAATGACACAAACACACCTATTGGATGCACAAGAATTGTTAAAAACCCTAATTGGACAAGATTAAGCCTAGGGAGGACGAAAATGACCAAAATGTCCATCCAATCAGACAAACACACCTATTGGGTGCACAACATTGGTTAAAAACCCTAATTGGACAAGATTAAGCCTAGGGAGGACGAAAGTGACCTAATTGTTCATCCAATGACACAAACACACCTATTGGATGCAAAAGATTAGTTTGAAACCCTAATTGGACAAGAATAAGCCTAGGGATGACGAAAGTGACCTAATCGTTCATCCAATGACACAAACACACCTATTGGATGCACAAGATTGGTTAGAAACCCTAATTGGACACGAATAAGCCTAGGGTGGTCGAACATGACCTAATTGTTAATTCAATGACCCAAACACTCCTATTGGATGCACAAGATTGGTTAGAAACCCTAATTGGACAAGAATAAGCCTAGGGAGGTCGAAAACGATCTAAAAGTTCATCCAATGACACAAAGACACCTATTGCAGGCACAAGATTGGTTAGAAACCCTAATTTGACGAGATTAAGCCTAGGGATGTTGAAAATGACCTAAATGTTCATCCAATTACACAAAGATAACTATTGGATGCACAAGATTGGTTAGACACCCTAATTGGACAAGATTAATCCTAGGGAGGTCGAAAACGACCTAAATGTTCATCCAATGACACAAACACACCTATTGGATGCACAAGAATTGTTAAAAACCCTAATTGGACAAGATTAAGCCTAGGGAGGACGAAAATGACCAAAATGTCCATCCAATCAGACAAACACACCTATTGGGTGCACAACATTGGTTAAAAACCCTAATTGGACAAGATTAAGCCTACGGAGGACGAAAGTGACCTAATTGTTCATCCAATGACACAAACACACCTATTGGATGCAAAAGATTAGTTTGAAACCCTAATTGGACAAGAATAAGCCTAGGGATGACGAAAGTGACCTAATTGTTCATCCAATGACACAAACACACCTATTGGATGCACAAGATTGGTTAGAAACCCTAATTGGACACGAATAAGCCTAGGGTGGTCGAACATGACCTAATTGTTAATTCAATGACCCAAACACTCTTATTGGATGCACAAGACTGGTTAGAAACCCTAATTGGACAAGAATAAGCCTAGGGAGGTCGAAAACGATCTAAAAGTTCATCCAATGACACAAAGACACCTATTGCAGGCACAAGATTGGTTAGAAACCCTAATTTGACGAGATTAAGCCTAGGGATGTTGAAAATGACCTAAATGTTCATCCAATTACACAAAGATAACTATTGGATGCACAAGATTGGTTAGAAACCCTAATTGGACAAGATTAATCCTAGGGAGGTCGAAAATGACCTAAATGTTCATCCAATGACACAAACACACCTATTGGATGCACAAGAATTGTTAAAAACCCTAATTGGACAAGATTAAGCCTAGGGAGGACGAAAATGACCTAAATGTCCATCCAATCAGACAAACACACCTATTGGATGCACAACATTGGTTAAAAACCCTAATTGGACAAGATTAAGCCTAGGGAGGACGAAAATGACCTAAATGTTCATCCAATGACACAAACACACCTATTGGATGCACAAGATTGGTTCAAAACCCTAATTGGACACAAATAAGGCTAGGGAGGACGAAAATGACCTAAATTGGGAATCCAATGACACAAACACACCTATTGGAAGCACAAGATTGGTTACAAACCCTATCTAGACAAGAATAAACCTAAGGAGGTCGAAATTGACCTAATTGTTCATCCAATGACACAAACACACCTATTGGATGCACAAGATTGGTTAGAAACCCTAATTAGACAAGAATAGGCCTAGGGAGGACGAAAATGACCTAAATGTTCATCCAATGACACAAACACACCTATTGGATGCACAAGATTGGTTCAAAACCCTAATTGGACACGAATAAGGCAAGGGAGGACGAAAATGACCAAAATTGTGAATCCAATGACACAAACACACCTTTTCGATGCACAAAATTGGTTAGAAACCCTAATTGGACTTGAATAAACCTAGGGAGGTCGAAAATGACTTAAATGTTCGTCCAGTGACACAAAGACAACTACTGGATACACAAGATTGGTTAAAAACCATAATTAGAAAAGATTAACCCTAGGGAGGACGAAAATGACCTAAATGCTCATCCAATGACACAAACACACCAATTGGATGCACGAGATTGGTTAAAAACCCTAATTGGACAACATTAAGCCTAGGGAGGACAAAAATGACCTAAATGTTCATCCAATGACACAAACACACCTATTGGATGCACAAGATTGGTTCAAAACCCTAATTGGACACGAATAAGGCTAGGGAGGACAAAAATGGCCTAAATTGTGAATCCAATGACACAAACACACCTACTGGATGCACAAGATTGGTTAGAAACCCTAATTAGACAAGAATAAGCCTAGGGAGGTCGAAAATGACCTAAATGTTCATCAAATGTCACAAACTCAGCTATTGGATACACAAGATTGGGTAGAAACCCTAATTCGACAAGAATAAACCTAGGGAGGTCGAAATTGACCTCATTGTTCATCCAATGACACAAACACACCTATTGGATGCACAAGATTGGTTAGAAACCTTAATTAGACAAGAATAGGCCTAGGGAGGACGAAAATGACCTAATTGTTCATCCAATGACACAAACAATCTTATTGGATGCACAAGATTAGTTAGAAACCCTAATTTGACAAGATTAAGCCTAGGGAGGACGAAAATGACCTAAATGTTCATCCAATGACCCAAACACACCTATTGGATGCACAAGATTGGTTGAAAACTCTAATTGTACCAGATTAAGCCTAAGGAGGTCGAAAATGACCTAAATGTTCATCCAATGACATAAACAGAACAATTGGATGCACGAGATTGGTTTGAAACCCTAATTGGATAAGAATAAGCCTAGGGAGGATGAAAATGACCTAATTCTTCATTCAATGACACAAACACACCTATTGGATGCACAAGATTGGTTAGAAACCCTAATTGGACAAGAATAAGCCTAGGAAGGTCGAAAATGACCTAATTGTTCTTCCAATCACCCAAACACTCCCATTGGATGGATAGGATTTCTTTGAAACCTTAATTAGACAAGAATAAGCCTAAGGAGGACGAAAATGACCTAATTGTTCATCCAATGACACAAACACACGTATTGGATGCACAAGATTTGTTAGAAACCCTAATTCAACAAGTATAAGCCTAGGGAGGACGAAAATAACCTAATTGTTCATCCAATGACACAAACACACCTATTGGATGCACAAGATTCATTAGAAACCCTAATTGGACAAGAATAAACCTAGGGAGGTCGAAAATGACCTAAAAGCTCATCCAATGACACAAACACACCTATTGGAAGCACAAGAATTGTTAAAAACGCTAATTGGACATGATTAAGCCAAGGGAAGACAAAAATGACCTAAATGTTCATCCAACGACACAAACATAACTATTGGATGCACAAGATTGGTTAAACACACTAATTGGGCAAGATTAATCCTAGGGAGGTCGAAAATGACCTAAATGTTCGTCCAATGACACAAAAACAACTACTAGATGCACAAGATTGGTTGAAAACCCTAATTAGAAAAGATTAACCTTAGGGAGGACGAAAATGACCTAAATATTCATCCAATGACACAAGCACACCTATTGGATGCACAAGATTGGTTGAAAACTCTAATTGTACAAGATTAAGCCTAGGGAGGTCGAAAATGACCTAAATGTTCATCCAATGACACAAACATAACTATTGGATGCACAAGATTGGTTAAAAACACTAATTGGGCAAGATTAATCCTAGGGAGGTCGAAAATGACCTAAATGTTCGTCCAATGACACAAAAACAACTACTAGATGCACAAGATTGGTTGAAAACCCTAATTAGAAAAGATTAACCCTAGGGAGGACGAAAATGACCTAAATGTTCATCCAATGACACAAACACACCAATTGGATGCACGAGATTGGTTTGAAACCCTAATTGGATAAGAATAAGCCTAGGGAGGATGAAAATGACCTAATTCTTCATCCAATGACACTAACACACTTATTGGATGCACAAGATTGGTTAGAAACCCTAATTGGACAAGAATAAGCCTAGGAAGGTCGAAAATGACGTAATTGTTCATCCAATGACCCAAACCCTCCTATTGGATGGACATGATTTCTTTGAAACCCTAATTGGACAAGAATAAGCCTAGGGAGGACGAACATGACCTAATTGTTCATCCAATGACACAAACACACCTATTGGATGCACAAGATTGGTTAGAAACCCTAATTGGACAAGAATAAGCCTAGGGAGGTCGAAAACGATCTAAAAGTTCATCCAATGACACAAAGACACCTATTGCAGGCACAAGATTGGTTAGAAACCCTAATTTGATGAGATTAAGCCTAGGGATGTTGAAAATGACCTAAATGTTCATCCAATTACACAAAGATAACTATTGGATGCACAAGATTGGTTAGAAACCCTAATTGGACAAGATTAATCCTAGGGAGGACAAAAATGACCTAAATGTCCATCCAATCACACAAACACACCTATTGGATGCACAAGATTGGTTAAAAACCCTAATTGGACAAGATTAAGCCTAGGGAGGACAAAAATGACCTAAATGTTCATCCAAAGACACAAACACACCTATTGGATGCACAAGATTGGTTAGAAACCCTAATTGGACAAGAATAAGCCTAGGAAGGTCGAAAATGACGTAATTGTTCATCCAATGACCCAAACCCTCCTATTGGATGGACATGATTTCTTTGAAACCCTAATTGGACAAGAATAAGCCTAGGGAGGACGAACATGACCTAATTGTTCATCCAATGACACAAACATAACTACTAGATGCACAAGATTGGTTGAAAACCCTAATTAGAAAAGATTAACCTTAGGGAGGACGAAAATGACCTAAATATTCATCCAATGACACAAGCACACCTATTGGATGCACAAGATTGGTTGAAAACTCTAATTGTACAAGATTAAGCCTAGGGAGGTCGAAAATGACCTAAATGTTCATCCAATGACACAAACATAACTATTGGATGCACAAGATTGGTTAAAAACACTAATTGGGCAAGATTAATCCTAGGGAGGTCGAAAATGACCTAAATGTTCGTCCAATGACACAAAAACAACTACAAGATGCACAAGATTGGTTGAAAACCCTAATTAGAAAAGATTAACCCTAGGGAGGACGAAAATGACCTAAATGTTCATCCAATGACACAAACACACCAATTGGATGCACGAGATTGGTTTGAAACCCTAATTGGATAAGAATAAGCCTAGGGAGGATGAAAATGACCTAATTCTTCATCCAATGACACTAACACACTTATTGGATGCACAAGATTGGTTAGAAACCCTAATTGGACAAGAATAAGCCTAGGAAGGTCGAAAATGACGTAATTGTTCATCCAATGACCCAAACCCTCCTATTGGATGGACATGATTTCTTTGAAACCCTAATTGGACAAGAATAAGCCTAGGGAGGACGAACATGACCTAATTGTTCATCCAATGACACAAACACACCTATTGGATGCACAAGATTGGTTAGAAACCCTAATTGGACAAGAATAAGCCTAGGGAGGTCGAAAACGATCTAAAAGTTCATCCAATGACACAAAGACACCTATTGCAGGCACAAGATTGGTTAGAAACCCTAATTTGATGAGATTAAGCCTAGGGATGTTGAAAATGACCTAAATGTTCATCCAATTACACAAAGATAACTATTGGATGCACAAGATTGGTTAGAAACCCTAATTGGACAAGATTAATCCTAGGGAGGACAAAAATGACCTAAATGTCCATCCAATCACACAAACACACCTATTGGATGCACAAGATTGGTTAAAAACCCTAATTGGACAAGATTAAGCCTAGGGAGGACAAAAATGACCTAAATGTCCATCCAATGACACAAACACACCTATTGGATGCAAAAGATTAGTTTGAAACCCTAATTGGACAACAATAAGCCTAGGGAGGACGAAAGTGACCTAATTGTTAATCCAATGACACAAACACACCTATTGGATGCACAAGATTGGTTAGAAACCCTAATTGGATGAGATTAAGCCTAGGGATGTTGAAAATGACCTAAATGTTCATCCAATTACACAAAGATAACTATTGGATGCACAAGATTGGTTAGAAACCCTAATTGGACAAGATTAATCCTAGGGAGGACAAAAATGACCTAAATGTCCATCCAATCACACAAACACACCTATTGGATGCACAAGATTGGTTAAAAACCCTAATTGGACAAGATTAAGCCTAGGGAGGACAAAAATGACCTAAATGTTCATCCAAAGACACAAACACACCTATTGGATGCACAAGATTGGTTAGAAACCCTAATTGGACAAGAATAAGCCTAGGAAGGTCGAAAATGACGTAATTGTTCATCCAATGACCCAAACCCTCCTATTGGATGGACATGATTTCTTTGAAACCCTAATTGGACAAGAATAAGCCTAGGGAGGACGAACATGACCTAATTGTTCATCCAATGACACAAACACACCTATTGGATGCACAAGATTGGTTAGAAACCCTAATTGGACAAGAATAAGCCTAGGGAGGTCGAAAACGATCTAAAAGTTCATCCAATGACACAAAGACACCTATTGCAGGCACAAGATTGGTTAGAAACCCTAATTTGATGAGATTAAGCCTAGGGATGTTGAAAATGACCTAAATGTTCATCCAATTACACAAAGATAACTATTGGATGCACAAGATTGGTTAGAAACCCTAATTGGACAAGATTAATCCTAGGGAGGACAAAAATGACCTAAATGTCCATCCAATGACACAAACACACCTATTGGATGCAAAAGATTAGTTTGAAACCCTAATTGGACAACAATAAGCCTAGGGAGGACGAAAGTGACCTAATTGTTAATCCAATGACACAAACACACCTATTGGATGCACAAGATTGGTTAGAAACCCTAATTGGACAAGAATAAGCCTAGGGAGGTCGAAAACGATCTAAAAGTTCATCCAATGACACAAAGACACCTATTGCAGGCACAAGATTGGTTAGAAACCCTAATTTGATGAGATTAAGCCTAGGGATGTTGAAAATGACCTAAATGTTCATCCAATTACACAAAGATAACTATTGGATGCACAAGATTGGTTAGAAACCCTAATTGGACAAGATTAATCCTAGGGAGGACAAAAATGACCTAAATGTCCATCCAATCACACAAACACACCTATTGGATGCACAAGATTGGTTAAAAACCCTAATTGGACAAGATTAAGCCTAGGGAGGACAAAAATGACCTAAATGTTCATCCAAAGACACAAACACACCTATTGGATGCACAAGATTGGTTCAAAACCCTAATTGGACACGAATAAGGCTACGGAAGACGAAAATGACTTAAATTGTGAATCCAATGACACAAACACACCTATTGGATGCACAAGATTGGTTAGAAACCCTAATTGGACAAGAATAAGCCTAGGGAGGTCGAAAATGACCTAATTGTTCATCCAATGACACAAACACACCTATTGGATGCACAAGATTGGTTGAAAACTTTAATTGTACAAGATTAAGCATAGGGAGGTCGAAATTAACCTAAATGTTCGTCCAATGACACAAACTCACCTATTGGATGCATAAGATTAGTTAGAAACCCTAATTGGGCAAGATTAATCCTAGGGAGGTCGAAAATGACCTAAATGTTCGTCCAGTGTCACCAAAACAACTACTGGATGCACAAGATTGGTTGAAAACCCTAATTAGAAAAAATTAACCCTAGGAAGGACGAAAATGACCTAAATGTTCATCCAATAACACAAACACACCAATTGGATGCACGAGATTGGTTTGAAACCCTAATTGGACAAGAATAAGCCTAGGGAAGACCAAAATGACCTAATTGTGAATCCAACGATACAAACACACCTATTGGATGCACAAGATTGGTTAGAAACCCTAATTGGACAATAATAAGCCTAGGGAGGTCGAAAATGACCTAACTGTTCATCCAATGAATCAAACACTCCTATTGGATGCACAAGATTTCTTTGAAACCTAATTGGACAAGAATAAGCCTAGGGAGGACGAAAATTACCTAATTGTTCATCCAATGACACAAACACACGTATTGGACGCACAAGATTTGTTAGAATCCCTAATTCGACAAGAATAAGCCTAGGGAGGACGAAAATAACCTAATTGTTCATCTAATGACACAAACACACCTATTGGATGCACAAGACTCGTTAGAAACCCTAATTGAACAAGAATAAGCCTAGGGAGGTCGAAAATGACCTAAAAGTTCATCCAATGACACAAACACACCTATTGGATGCACAAGAATTGTTAAAAACCCTAATTGTACATGATTATGCCTAGCGGGGACAAAAATGACCTAAATGTTCATCCAATGAAACAAACACACCTATTGGATGCACAAGATTGGTTTAAAACCCTAATTGGACAAGAATAAGGCTAGGGAGGACGAAAATGACCTAAATGTTCATCAAATGATACAAACACACCTGTTGGATGCACAAGATTGGTTAGAAACCTTAATTGGACAAGAATAAGCATAGGGAGGTCGAAAATGACCTAATTGTTCATCCAATAACACAAACACACCTATTGGATGCACAAGATTGGTTAGAAACCCTAATTGGACAAGATTAAGCCTAGGGACGTCGAAAATGACCTAATTGTTCATCCAATGACACAAACACACCTATTGGATGCACAAGATTGGTTAGAAACCCTAATTGGACAAGAATAAGCCAAGGGAAGACGAAAATGACCTAAATGTTCGTCCAATGACATAAACGTACTTATTCGATACACAAGATTGGTTATAAATCCGAATTGGACAAGAATAAGCCTTGAGAGGTCGAAAATGACCTAGTGCTTCATCCAATGACACAAAAACACCTATTTGATGCACAAGATTGATTAGAAACCCTAATTGAACAAGAATAAGACTAGGAAGATCGAAAATGACCTAATTGTTCATCCAATGACACAAACACACCTATTGGATGCACATGATTTTTTTGAAACCCTAATTGGACAAGAATAAGTCTAGGGAGGACGAAAATGACCAAATTGTTCATCCAATGACACAAACACACGTATTGGATGCACAAGATTCGTTAGCAACCCTAATTGGACAAGAATAAATGACCTAAAAGTTCATCCAATGACACAAACACACCTATTGGATGCACAAGAATTGTTAAAAACCTTAATTGGACAAGATAAAGCCTAGGTAGGACAAAAATGACCTAAATGTCCATCCAATTGTTCATCCAATGACCCAAACACTCCTATTGGATGCACAGAATTTCTTTGAAACCCTAATTGAACAAGAATAATCCTAGGGAGGAAGAAAATGACCTAATTGTTCATCCAATGACACAAACACACGTATTGGATGCACAAAATTTGTTAGAAACCCTAATTGGACAACAATACGCCTAGGGAGGTCGAAAATGACCAAAAAGTTCATCCAATGACACAAACACACATATTGGATGCACAAGAATTGTTAAAAACCCTAATTGGACATGATTAAGCCGAGGGAGGACAAAAATGACCTAAATGTTCATGCAATGACACAAACACACCTATTGGAGGCATAAGATTGGTTTAAAACCCTAATTGGACAAGAATAAGGCTTGGGAGGCAAAAATGACCTATATGTTCATCAAATGAAACAAACACACCTATTGGATGCACAAGATTGGTTAGAAACGCTAATTAGACAAGAATAAGCCTAGGTAGGCCGAAAATGACCTAATTGTTCATCCAATGACACAAACACACGTATTGGATGCACAACACTTGTTACAAAACCCTAATTGGACAAGAAGAAGCCTAGGGAAGACGAAAATAACCTAATTGTTCATCCAATGACACAAACACACCTATTGGATGCAGAAGATTCGTTAGAAACCTTAATTGGACAAGAATAAGCCTAGGGAGGCCGAAAATGACGTAATTGTTCATCCAATGACACAAACACACCTATTGGATGCACAAGATTGGTTAGAAACCCTAATTGGACAAGAGTAAGCCTAGGAAGGACGAAAATGACCAAATTGTTCATTCAATGACACAAACACACGTATTGGATGCACAAGATTTGTTAGAAACCCTAATTTGAAAAGAATAAGCCTAGGGAGGACGAAAATAACCTAATTGTTCATCTAATGACACAAACACACCTATTGGATGCACAAGATTCGTTAGAAACCCTAATTGGACAAGAATAAGCCTAGGGAGGTCGAAAATGACCTAAAAGTGCATCCAATGACACAAACACACCTATTGGATGCATAAGAATTGTTAAAAACCCTAATTGGACATGATAAAGATCAGCGAAGACAAAAATGACCTAAATGTTCATCCAATGACACAAACACACCTATTGGATGCACAAGATTGGTTAAAAATCCTAAATGGACAAGAATAAGCCTAGGGAGGTCTAAAATGACCTAATCATTCATCCAATGACCCAAACACTCCTATTGGATGCACAAGATTGGTTAGAAACCGTAATTGGACAAGAATAAGCCTAGGGAGGCCGAAAATGACCTAATTGTGAATCCAACGACACAAACACGCTTATTGGATGCACAAAATTTGTTAGAAACCCTAATTGGACAAGAATAAGCGTAGGGAGGTCGAAAGTGACATAATTGTTCATCCAATGACACAAACACACCTATTGGATGCACATGATATGTTTGAAACCCTAATTGGACAAGAATAAGCCTAGGGAGGTCGAAAATGACCTAAATGTTCGTCCTGTGACACAAAAACAACTATTGGATGCACAAGATTGGTTAGAAACCCTAATTGGACAAGAATAAGCCTAGGGAGAACGAAAATGACATAATTCTTCATCCAATGACACCAACACACCTATTGGATGCACAAGATTGGTTACAAACCCTAATTGGACAACAATAAGCCTAGGGAGGTCGAAAATGACCTAATCGTTCATCCAATGACCCAAACACTCCTATTGGATGCACAAGATTGGTTAGAAACCATAATTGGACAAGAATAAGCCTAGGGAGGTCGAAAATGACCTAATTGTTCATCCAATGACCCAAACACTACTATTGGATGCACATAATTTCATTGAAACCCTAATTGGACAAGAATAAGCTTAGGGTGGACGAAAATGACCTAATTGCTCATCCAAAGACACAAACACTCCTATTGGATGCACAAGATTGGTTAGAAACCCTAATTGGACAAGAATAAGCCTACGGAGGACGAAAATGACCTAATTGTTCATCCAATGACACAAACACACGTATTGGATGCACAAGATTTGTTAGAAACCCTAATTCGACAAGAATAAGCCTAGGGAGGACGAAAATAACCTAATTGTTCATCTAATGACACAAACACACCTATTGGATGCACAAGATTCGTTAGAAACCCTAATTGGACAAGAATAAGCCTAGGGAGGTCGAAAATGACCTAAAACTTCATCCAATGACTCAAACACACCTATTGGATGCATAAGAATTGTTAGAAACCCTAATTGGACAAGAATAAGTCTAGGGAGGTCGAAAATGACATAATCGTTCATCCAATGACCCAAACACTCCTATTCGATGTACAAGATTGGTTAGAAACCCTAATTGGACAAGAATAAGGCTAAGGTGGACGAAAATGACCTAATTGTTCATCCAATGACCCAAATACTCCTATTGTGAATCCAAGAATAAGCGTAGGGAGGTCGAAAGTGACATAATTGTTCATCCAATGACACAAACACACCTATTGGATGCACATGATATGTTTGAAACCCTAATTGGACAAGAATAAGCCTAGGGAGGTCGAAAATGATCGAAATGTTCATCAAATGACACAAACACACCTATTGGATGCATAAGATTGGTTAGAAACCCTAATTGGACATGAATAAGCCTAGGGAGGACGAAAATGACCTAATTGTTCATCCAATGACACAAACACACGTATTGGATGCACAAGATTGGTTAGAAACCCTAATTTAGCAAGAAGAAGCCTAGGGAGGACGAAAATAACCTAATTGTTCATCCAATGACACAAACACACCTATTGGATGCACAAGATTCGTTAGAAACCCTAATTGGACAAGAATAAGCCTAGGGAGGCCGAAAATGACCTAATTGTTCATCAAATGATACAAACACACCTATTCGATGCACAAGATTTGTTAGAAACCCTAATTCGACAAGAATAAGCCTAGCGAGGACGAAAATAACCTAATTGTTCATCTAATGACACAAACACACCTATTGGACGCACAAGATTCGTTAGAAACCCTAATTGGACAAGAATAAGCCTAGGGAGGTCGAAAATGACCTAAAACTTTATCCAATGACACAAACACACCTATTGGATGCATAAGAATTGTTAAAAACCCTAATTGGACATGAATAAGCCTAGGGAGGACAAAAATGACATAATTCTTCATCCAATGACACAAATATACCTATTGGATGCACAAGATTGGTTAGAAACCCTAATTGGACAAGAATAAGGCTAAGGAGGACGAAAATGACCTAATTGTTCATCCAATGACCCAAGCACTACTATTGGATGCACAAGATTGTTTAGAAACCCTTATAGGAAAACTATAAGCCTAGGGAAGCCGAAAATGACCTAATTGTGAATCCAACTACACAAATACGCGTATTGGATGCACAAGATTTGTTAGAAACCCTAATTGGACAAGAATAAGCGTAGGGAGGTCGAAAGTGACATAATTTTTCATCCAACGACACAAACACACCTTTTGGATGCACAAGATTTGTTTGAAACCCTAATTGGACAAGAATAAACCTAGGGAGGTCGAAAATGGCCTAATTGTTAATCCAATGACCCAAACACTCCTATTGGATGCACAAGATTGGTTAGAAACCCTAATTCGACAAGAATAAGCCTAGGGAGGACGAAAATAACCTAATTGTTCATCTAATGACACAAACACACCTATTGGATGCACAAGATTCGTTAGAAACCCTAATTGGACAAGAATAAGCCTAGGGAGTTCGAATATGACCTAAAAGTGCATCCAATGACACAAACACACCTATTGGATGCATTAGAATTGTTAAAAACCCTAATTGGACATGATTAAGCCTAATTGTTCATCCAATGACACAAACATTCCTATTGGATGCACAAGATTGGTTAAAAACCCTAATTGGACAAGAAGAAGGCTAAGGAGGACGAAAATGACCTAAATGTTCATCAAATGATACAAACACACGTATTCGATGCACAAATCCTATGGAGGTCGAGAATGACCTAAATATTCGTCCAGTGACATAAAAACAACTATTGGATCAACAAGATTGGTTGGAAACCCTAATTAGAAAAGATTAACCCTAGGGAGGACGAAAATGACCTAAATGTTCATCGAATGACACAAACACACCAATTGGATGCACGATATTGGTTAGAAACCCTAATTGGACATGAATAAGCCTAGGGAGGACGAAAATGACATAATTCTTCATCCAATGACAAAAACACACCTATTGGAAGCACAAGATTGGTTAGAAACCCTAATTGGACAAGAATAAGCCTTGGGAGGTCGAAAATAACCGAATTGTTCATCCAATGACTTAAACACTCCTATTGGATGCACAAGATTGGTTAGAAACCCTAATTGGACAAGAATAAGCCTATGAAGGACGAAAATGACCTAATTGTTCATCCAATGACACACACACACGTATTGGATGCACAAGATTTGTTAGAAACCCTAATTCGACAAGAATAAGCCTAGGGAGCACGAAAATAACCTAATTGTTCATCTAATGACACAAACACACCTATTGGATGCACAAGATTCGTTAGAAACTCTAATTGGACAAGAATAAGCCTAGGGAGGTCGAAAATGACCTAAAAGTTCATCCAATGACACAAACATACCTATTGGATGCACAAGATTGGTTAGAAACCCTAATTGGACAACAATAAGTCTAGGGAGGTCGAAAATGACATAATCGTTCATCCAATGACCCAAACACTCCTATTGGATGCACAAGATTGGTTAGAAACCCTAATTGGACAAGAATAAGGCTAAGGAGGACGAAAATAACCTAATTGTTCATCCAATGACCCAAACACTCCTATTGGATGCACAAGATTGTTTAGAAACCCTAATTGGACAACTAAAAGCCTAGGGAGGCCGAAAATGACCTAATTGTAAATCCAACGACACAAACACGCCTATTGGATGCACAAGATTTATTAGAAACCCTAATTGGACAAGAATAAGCGTAGGGAGGTCGAAAGTGACATAATTGTTCATCCAATGACACAAACACACCTAATGGATGCACAAGATTTGTTTGAAACCCTAATTCGACAAGAATAAGCCTAGGGAGGACGAAAGTTACCTAATTGTTCATCCAATGACACAAACACACCTATTGGATGCACAAGATTGGTTAGAAACCCTAATTGAACAAGAATAAGTCTAGGGAGGTCGAAAATGACCTAATTTTTAATCCAATGACCCAAACACTCTTATTGGATGCACAAGATTGGTTAGCAACCCTAATTGGACAAGAATAAGCCTAGGGAGGTCGAAAACGACCTCAAATTCATCCAATGACACAAAGACACCTATTGCAGCCACAAGATTGGTTAGAAACCCTAATTTGACAAGATTAAGCCTTGGGAGGACGAAAATGACCTAAATGTTCATCCAATGACACAAACACACCTATGGAGGCACAAGTTTTGTTGAAAACTCTAATTGTACAAGATTAAGCCTAGGGAGGTCGAAAATGACCTAAATGTTCATCCAATGACACAAACATAACTATTGGATGCACAAGATTGGTTAGAAACCCTAATTGGAAAAAATTAATCCTAGGGAGGTCGAAAATGACCTAATTGTTAATCCAATTACCCAAACACTCCTATTGGATGCACAAGATTGGTTAGAAACCCTAATTGGACAAGAACAAGCCTAGGGAGGACGAAAATGGCCTAAATGTTCATCCAATGACACAAACACACCAATTGGATGCACAAGATTGGTTGAAAACTCTAATTGTACAAGATTAAGCCTAGGGAGGTCGAAAATGATCTAAATGATCATCCAATGACACAAACATAACTATTGGATGCACAAGAATGGTTAGAGACCTTAATTGGACAAGATTAATCCTAGGGAGGTCGAAAATGACCTAAATGTTGGTCCAGTGACACAAAAACAACTAATGGATGCACAAGATTGGTTGAAAATCCTAATTAGAAAAGATTAACCCTAGCGAGGACGAAAATGACCTAAATGTTCATCCAATGACACAAACACACCAATTGGATGCACGAGATTGGTTAGAAACCCTAATTGGACAAGAACAAGCCTAGGGAGGACGAAAATGACCTAATTCTTCATCCAATGACACAAACACACCTATTGGATGCACAAGATTGGTTAGAAACCTTAATTGGACAAGAATAAGCCTAGGGAGGTCGAAAATGACCTAATTGTTCATCCAAAGAACCAAACACTCCTATTGGATGCACATGATTTCTTTGAAACCCTAGTTGGACAAGAATAAGCCTAGGGATGACGAAAATGACCTAATTGTTCATCCAATGACACAAACACACGTATCGGATGCACAAGATTTCTTAGAAACCCTAATTCGACAAGAATAAGCATTGGGAGGACGAAAATAACCTTATTGTTCATCCAATGACACAAATACACCTATTGGATGCACAGGATTCGTTAGAAACCCTAATTGGACAAGAATAAGCCTAGGGAGGTCGAAAATGACCTAAAAGATCATCCAATGACACAAACACACCTATTGGATGCACAAGAATTGTTAAAAACTCTAACTGGACAAGATTCAGCCTAGGGATGACAAAAATGACCTAAATGTTCATCCCATCACGCAAACACACCTATTGCATACACAAGATTGGCTAAAAACCCTAATTGGACAAGATTAAACCTAGGGAGGACAAAAATGACCTAAATGTTCATCCAATGACACAAACACACCTATCTGATGCACAAGATTGGTTCAAAACCCTAATTGGACAAGAATAAGGCTAGGGAGGACGAAAATGACCTAATTGTGAATCCAATGACACAAACACGCCTAATGGATGCATGAGATTCGTTAGAAACTCTAATTGGACAAGAATAAGCCTAGGGAGGTCGAAAATGACCTAAAAGTTCATCCAATGACACAAACATACCTATTGGATGCACAAGATTGGTTAGAAACCCTAATTGGACAAGAATAAGTCTAGGGAGGTCGAAAATGACATAATCGTTCATCCAATTACCCAAACACTCCTATTGGATGCACAAGATTGGTTAGAAACCCTAATTGGACAAGAATAAGGCTAAGGAGGACGAAAATAACCTAATTGTTCATCCAATGACCCAAACACTCCTAATGGATGCACAAGATTGTTTAGAAACCCTAATTGGACAACTATAAGCCTAGGGAGGCCGAAAATGACCTAATTGTGAATCCAACGACACAAACACGCCTATTGGATGCACAAGATTTATTAGAAACCCTAATTGGACAAGAATAAGCGTAGGGAGGTCGAAAGTGACATAATTGTTCATCCAATGACACAAACACACCTAATGGATGCACAAGATTTGTTTGAAACCCTAATTCGACAAGAATAAGCCTAGGGAGGACGAAAGTTACCTAATTGTTCATCCAATGACA
>JBBPBS010000689.1:1547157-1563399 GCA_037974835.1 Cicer judaicum
AACCCTAATTGGACAAGAATAAGCCTAGGGAGGTCGAAAACGACCTCAAATTCATCCAATGACACAAAGACACCTATTGCAGCCACAAGATTGGTTAGAAACCCTAATTTGACAAGATTAAGCCTTGGGAGGACGAAAATGACCTAAATGTTCATCCAATGACACAAACACACCTATGGAGGCACAAGATTTGTTGAAAACTCTAATTGTACAAGATTAAGCCTAGGGAGGTCGAAAATGACCTAAATGTTCATCCAATGACACAAACATAACTATTGGATGCACAAGATTGGTTAGAAACCCTAATTGGACAAAATTAATCCTAGGGAGGTCGAAAATGACCTAAAAGTTAATCCAATTACCCAAACACTCCTATTGGATGCACAAGATTGGTTAAAAACCCTAATTGGACAAGAATAAGCCTAGGGAGGACGAAAATGGCCTAAATGTTCATCCAATGACACAAACACACCAATTGGATGCACAAGATTGGTTGAAAACTCTAATTGTACAAGATTAAGCCTAGGGAGGTCGAAAATGACCTAAATGATCATCCAATGACACAAACATAACTATTGGATGCACAAGAATGGTTAGAAACCTTAATTGGACAAGATTAATCCTAGGGAGGTCGAAAAGGACCTAAATGTTCGTCCAGTGACACAAAAACAACTAATGGATTCACAAGATTGGTTGAAAATCCTAATTAGAAAAGATTAACCCTAGGGAGGACGAAAATGACCTAAATGTTCATCCAATGACACAAACACACCAATTGGATGCACGAGATTGGTTAGAAACCCTAATTGGACAAGAATAAGCCTAGGGAGGATGAAAATGACCTAATTCTTCATCCAATGACACAAACACACCTATTGGATGCACAAGATTGGTTAGAAACCTTAATTGGACAAGAATAAGCCTAGGGAGGTCGAAAATGACCTAATTGTTCATCCAAAGAACCAAACACTCCTATTGGATGCACATGATTTCTTTGAAACCCTAGTTGGACAAGAATAAGCCTAGGGATGACGAAAATGACCTAATTGTTCATCCAATGACACAAACACACGTATCGGATGCACAAGATTTCATAGAAACCCTAATTCGACAAGAATAAGAATTGGGAGGACGAAAATAACCTTATTGTTCATCCAATGACACAAATACACCTATTGGATGCACATGATTCGTTAGAAACCCTAATTGGACAAGAATAAGCCTAGGGAAGTCGAAAATGACCTAATTGTTCATCCAAAGAACCAAACAATCCTATTGAATGCACATGATTTCTTTGAAACCCTAGTTGGACAAGAATAAGCCTAGGGATGACGAAAATGACCTAATTGTGAATCCAATGACACAAACACACGTATTGGATGCACAAGATTGGTTAGAAACCCTAATTGCACAAGAATAAGCGTAGGGAGGTCGAAAATGACGTAATTTTTCATCCATCGACACAAACACACCTATTGGATGCACAAGATTTGTTTGAAACCCTAATTGGACAAGAATAAGCCTAGGGAGGACGAAAATGGCCTAAACGTTAATCAAATGACACAGACACACCTATTGGATGCAAAAGATTGGTTAGAAACCCTAATTGGACAAGAATAAACCTAGGGAGGCCGAAAATGACGTAATTGTTCATCCCATGACACAAACACACCTATTGGATGCACAAGATTGGTTAGAAACCCTAATTGAACAAGAATAAGCCTAGGGAGGTCGAAAATGACCTAATTGTTAATCCAATGACCCAAACACTCCTATTGGATGCACAAGATTGGTTAGCAACCCTAATTGGACAAGAATAAGCCTAGGGAGGTCGAAAACGACCTCAAATTCATCCAATGACACAAAGACACCTATTGCAGCCACAAGATTGGTTAGAAACCCTAATTTGACAAGATTAAGCCTTGGGAGGACGAAAATGACCTAAATGTTCATCCAATGACACAAACACACCTATGGAGGCACAAGATTTGTTGAAAACTCTAATTGTACAAGATTAAGCCTAGGGAGGTCGAAAATGACCTAAATGTTCATCCAATGACACAAACATAACTATTGGATGCACAAGATTGGTTAGAAACCCTAATTGGAAAAAATTAATCCTAGGGAGGTCGAAAATGACCTAATTGTTAATCCAATTACCCAAACACTCCTATTGGTTGCACAAGATTGGTTAAAAACCCTAATTGGACAAGAACAAGCCTAGGGAGGACGAAAATGGCCTAAATGTTCATCCAATGACACAAACACACCAATTGGATGCACATGATTGGTTGAAAACTCTAATTGTACAAGATTAAGCCTAGGGAGGTCGAAAATGATCTAAATGATCATCCAATGACACAAACATAACTATTAGATGCACAAGAATGGTTAGAGACCTTAATTGGACAAGATTAATCCTAGGGAGGTCGAAAATGACCTAAATGTTCGTCTAGTGACACAAAAACAACTAATGGATGCACAAGATTGGTTGAAAATCTTAATTAGAAAAGATTAACCCTAGGGAGGACGAAAATGACCTGAATGTTCATCCAATGACACAAACACACCAATTGGATGCACGAGATTGGTTAGAAACCCTAATTGGACAAGAACAAGCCTAGGGAGGACGAAAATGACCTAATTCTTCATCCAATGACACAAACACACCTATTGGATGCACAAGATTGGTTAGAAACCTTAATTGGACAAGAATAAGCCTAGGGAGGTCGAAAATGACCTAATTGTTCATCCAAAGAACCAAACACTCCTATTGGATGCACATGATTTCTTTGAAACCCTAGTTGGACAAGAATAAGCCTAAGGATGACGAAAATGACCTAATTGTTCATCCAATGACACAAACACACGTATCGGATGCACAAGATTTCTTAGAAACCCTAATTCGACAAGAATAAGCATTGGGAGGACGAAAATAACCTTATTGTTCATCCAATGACACAAATACACCTATTGGATGCACAGGATTCGTTAGAAACCCTAATTGGACAAGAATAAGCCTAGGGAGGTCGAAAATGACCTAAAAGATCATCCAATGACACAAACACACCTATTGGATGCACAAGAATTGTTAAAAACTCTAACTGGACAAGATTCAGCCTAGGGATGACAAAAATGACCTAAATGTTCATCCCATCACGCAAACACACCTATTGCATACACAAGATTGGCTAAAAACCCTAATTGGACAAGATTAAACCTAGGGAGCACAAAAATGACCTAAATGTTCATCCAATGACACAAACACACCTATCTGATGCACAAGATTGGTTCAAAACCCTAATTGGACAAGAATAAGGCTAGGGAGGACGAAAATGACCTAATTGTGAATCCAATGACACAAACACGCCTAATGGATGCATGAGATTGGTTAGAAACCCTAATTGGACAAGAATAAGCCTAGGGAGGACGAAAATGACATAATTCTTCATCCAATGACACAAACACACCTATTTGATGCACAAGATTGGTTAGAAACCCTAAATGGACAAGAATAAGCCTAGGGAGGTTGAAAATGACCTAATCGTTAATCCAATGACCCAAACACTCCTATTGGATGCACATGATTGGTTCGAAACCGTAATTGGACAAGAGTAAGCCTAAGGAGGTCGAAAATGACCTAATTGTTCATCCAATGACCCAAACACTACTATTGGATGCACAGGATTTCTTTGAAACCCTAATTCGACAAGAATAAGCCTAGGGAGGACGAAAATGACCCAGTTGTTCATCCAATGACCCAAACACTCCTATTGGATGCACAGGATTTTTTGAAACCCTAATTGGGCAAGAATATGTCCAGGGAGGACGAAAATGACCTAATTTTTATCCAATGACACAAACACACGTATTGGATACACAAGATTTGTTAGAAACCCTAATTGGACAAGAATAAGCCTAGGGAGGACGAAAATAACCTAGTTGTTCATCCAATGACACAAATACACCTATTGGATGCACAAGATTCGTTAGAAACCCTAATTGGACAAGAATAAGCCTAGGGAGGTCGAAAATGACATAATCGTTCATCCAATGACCCAAACACTCCTATTGGGTGCACAAGATTGGTTAGAAACCCTAATTGGACAAGAATAAGGCTAAGGAGGACGAAAATGACCTAATTGTTCATCTAATGACCCAAACACTCCTATTGGATGCACAAGATTGTTTAGAAACCCTAATTGGACAACTATAAGCCTAGGGAGGCCGAAAATGACCTAATTGTGAATCCAACGACACAAACACGCCTATTGGATGCACAAGATTTGTTAGAAACCCTAATTGGACAAGAATAAGCGTAGGGAGGTCGAAAGTGACATAATTGTTCATCCAATGACACAAACACACCTAATGGATGCACAAGATTTGTTTGAAACCCTAATTCGACAAGAATAAGCCTAGGGAGGACGAAAGTTACCTAATTGTTCATCCAATGACACAAACACACCTATTGGATGCACAAGATTGGTTAGAAACCCTAATTGAACAAGAATAAGCCTAGGGAGGTCGAAAATGACCTAATTTTTAATCCAATGACCCAAACACTCCTATTGGATGCACAAGATTGGTTAGCAACCCTAATTGGACAAGAATAAGCCTAGGGAGGTCGAAAACGACCTCAAATTCATCCAATGACACAAAGACACCTATTGCAGCCACAAGATTGGTTAGAAACCCTAATTTGACAAGATTAAGCCTTGGGAGGACGAAAATGACCTAAATGTTCATCCAATGACACAAACACACCTATGGAGGCACAAGATTTGTTGAAAACTCTAATTGTACAAGATTAAGCTTAGGGAGGTCGAAAATGACCTAAATGTTCATCCAATGACACAAACATAACTATTGGATGCACAAGATTGGTTAGAAACCCTAATTGGAAAAAATTAATCCTAGGGAGGTCGAAAATGACCTAATTGTTAATCCAATTACCCAAACACTCCTATTGGATGCACAAGATTGGTTAAAAACCCTAATTGGACAAGAACAAGCCTAGGGAGGACGAAAATGGCCTAAATGTTCATCCAATGACACAAACACAACAATTGGATGCACAAGATTGGTTGAAAACTCTAATTGTACAAGATTAAGCCTAGGGAGGTCGAAAATGACCTAAATGATCATCCAATGACACAAACATAACTATTGGATGCACAAGAATGGTTAGAAACCTTAATTGGACAACATTAATCCTAGGGAGGTCGAAAATGACCTATATGTTCGTCCAGTGACACAAAAACAACTAATGGATGCACAAGATTGGTTGAAAATCCTAATTAGAAAAGATTAACCCTAGGGAGGACGAAAATGACCTAAATGTTCATCCAATGACACAAACACACCAATTGGATGCACGAGATTGGTTAGAAACCCTAATTGGACAAGAATAAGCCTAGGGAGGACGAAAATGACCTAATTCTTCTTCCAATGAGACAAACACACCTATTGGATGCACAAGATTGGTTAGAAACCTTAATTGGACAAGAATAAGCCTAGGGAGGTCGAAAATGACCTAATCGTTCATCCAATGACCCTGACACTCCTATTGGATGCACAAGATTGGTTAGAAACCGTAATTGGACAAGAATAAGCCTAAGGAGGTCGAAAATGACCTAATTGTTCATCCAATGACCCAAACACTACTATTGGATGCACAGGATTTCTTTGAAACCCTAATTTGACAAGAATAAGCCTAGGGAGGACGAAAATGACCTAGTTGTTCATCCAATGACCCAAACACTCCTATTGGATGCACAGGATTTTTTGAAACCCTAATTGGACAAGAATAAGTCTAGGGAGGACGAAAATGACCTAATTGTTTATCCAATGACACAAACACACGTATTGGATGCACAAGATTTGTTAGAAACCCTAATTGGACAAGAATAAGCCTAGGGAGGACGAAAATAACCTAGTTGTTCATCCAATGACACAAATACACCTATTGGATGCACAAGATTCGTTAGAAACCCTAATTGGACAAGAATAAGCCTAGGGAGGTCGAAAATGACCTAAAAGATCATCCAATGACATAAACACACCTATTGGATGCAAATAATTGTTAAAAACTTTAATTAGACAAGATTAAGCCTAGGGATGACAAAAATGACCTAAATGCTCATCCAATGACACAAACACACCTATTGGATGCACAAGATTGGTTCAAAACCCTAATTGGACAAGAATAAGGCTAGGGAGGACGAAAATGACCTAATTGTTCATCCAATGACACAAACACACCTATTGGTTGCACAAGATTCGTTAGAAACCCTAATTGGACAAGAATAATCCTAGGGAGGCCGAAAATGACCTAATTGTGAATCCAATGACACAAACACACGTATTGGATGCACAAGATTGGTTAGAAACCCTAATTGCACAAGAATAAGCGTAGGGAGGTCGAAAATGACGTAATTGTTCATCCAATGACACAAACAAACCTATTGGATGCACAAGATTTGTTTGAAACCCTAATTGGACAAGAATAAGCCTAGGGAGGTTGAAAATGTCCTAATTGATCATCCAATGACACAAACACACCTATTGGATGCAAAAGATTGGTTAGAAACCCTAATTGGACAAGAATAAGCCTAGGTAGGACGAAAATGACCGGATTGTTGATCCAATGACACAAACGAACTTATTCAATGCACAAGATTGGTTAGAAACCCCAATTTGACAAGATTAAGCATAGGGACGACAAAAATGACCTATATGTTCATCCAATGACACAAACACACCTATTGGATTCACAAGATTGGTTGAAAACTCTAATTGTACAAGATTAAGCCTAGGGAGGTCGAAAATGACCTAAATGTTCATCCAATGACACAAACATAACTATTGGATGCACAAGATTGGTTGGAAACCCTAATTAGAAAAGATTAACCCTAGAGAGGACGAAAATGACCTAAATAATCATCCAATGACACAAACACACCAATCGGATGCACGAGATTGGTCAGAAACCCTAATTGGCCAAGAATAAGCCTAGGGAGGACAAAAATGACCTGATTCTTCATCCAATGACACAAACACACCTATTGGATGCACTAGATTGGTTAGAAACCCTAATTGGACAAGAATAAGCCTAGGGAGGTCGAAAATGACCTCATCATTCATCCAATGACCCAAACACTGCTATTGGATGCACAGGATTGGTTAGAAACCCTAATTGGACAAGAATAAGCCTAGGGAAGTCGAAAATGACATAAAAGTTCATCCAACGATACAAACACACCTATCGGATGTAAAAGATTAATTTAAAACCCTAATTGGACAAGAGTAAGCCTAGGGAGGACGAAAGTGACCTAATTGTTCATCCAATGACACAAACACACCTATTGGATGCACAAGATTGGTTAGAAACCCTAATTGGACAAGAATAAGCCTAGGGAGGTCGAAAATGACCTAATTGTTCATCCAAAGAACCAAACACTCCTATTGGATGCACATGATTTCTTTGAAACCCTAGTTGGACAAGAATAAGCCTAGGGACGACGAAAATGACCTAATTGTTAATCCAATGACACAAACACACGTATTGGATGCACAAGATTGGTTAGAAACCCTAATTGCACAAGAATAAGCGTAGGGAGGTCAAAAATGACGTAATTGTTCATCCAACGACACAAACACCCCTATTGGATGCACAAGATTTGTTTGAAACCCTAATTGGACAAGAATAAACCTAGGGAGGTCGAAAATGGCCTAATTGTTAATCCAATGACCCAAACACTCCTATTGGATGCACAAGATTGGTTAGAAACCCTAATTCGACAAGAATAAGCCTAGGGAGGACGAAAATAACCTAATTGTTCATCTAATGACACAAGCACACCTATTGGATGCACAAGATTCGTTAGAAACCCTAATTGGACAAGAATAAGCCTAGGGAGTTCGAATATGACCTAAAACTGCATCCAATGTCACAAACACACCTATTGGATGCATTAGAATTGTTAAAAACCCTAATTGGACATGATTAAGCCTAATTGTTCATCCAATGACACAAACATACCTATTGGATGCACAAGATTGGTTAAAAACCCTAATTGGACAAGAATAAGGCTAAGGAGGACGAAAATGACATAAATGTTCATCAAATGATACAAACACACGTATTCGATGCACAAATCCTAGGGAGGTCGAAAATGACCTAAATGTTCGTCCAGTGACACAAAAACAACTATTGGATGAACAAGAATGGTTGGAAACCCTAATTAGAAAAGATTAACCCTAGGGAGGACGAAAATGACCTAAATGTTCATCGAATGACACAAACACACCAATTGGATGCACGACATTGGTTAGAAACCCTAATTGGACATGAATAAGCCTAGGGAGGACGAAAATGACATAATTCTTCATCCAATGACAAAAACACACCTATTGGAAGCACCAGATTGGTTAGAAACCCTAATTGGACAAGAATATGCCTTGGGAGGTCGAAAATAACCGAATTGTTCATCCAATGACCCAAACACTCCTATTGGATGCACAAGATTGGTTAGAAACCCTAATTGGACAAGAATAAGCCTATGAAGGACGAAAATGACCTAATTGTTCATCCAATGACACAAACCCACGTATTGGATGCACAAGATTTGTTAGAAACCCTAATTCGACAAGAATAAGCCTAGGGAGCACGAAAATAACCTAATTGTTCATCTAATGACACAAACACACCTATTGGATGCACAAGATTCGTTAGAAACTCTAATTGGACAAGAATAAGCCTAGGGAGGTCGAAAATGACCTAAAAGTTCATCCAATGACACAAACACACCTATTGGATGCATAAGAATTGTTAAAAACCCTAATTGGACATGAATAAGCCTAGGGAGGACGAAAAGGACATAATTTTTCATCCAATGACACAAACATACCTATTGGATGCACAAGATTGGTTAGAAACCCTAATTGGACAAGAATAAGTCTAGGGATGTCGAAAATGACCTAATCGTTCATCCAATGACCCAAACACTCCTATTGGATGCACAAGATTGGTTAGAAACCCTAATTGGACAAGAATAAGGCTAAGGAGGACGAAAATGACATAATTGTCCATCCAATGACCCAAACACTCCTATTGGATGCACAAGATTGTTTAGAAACCCTAATTGGACAACTATAAGCCTAGGGAGGCAGAAAATGACGTAATTGTGAATCCAACGACACAAACACGCCTATTGGATGCACAAGATTTGTTAGAAACCCTAATTGGACAAGAATAAGCGTAGGGAGGTCGAAAGTGACATAATTGTTCATCCAATGACACAAACACACCTAATGGATGCACAAGATTTGTTTGAAACCCTAATTCGACAAGAATAAGCCTAGGGAGGACGAAAGTTACCTAATTGTTCATCCAACGACACAAACACACCTGTTGGATGCACAAGATTGGTTAGAAACCCTAATTGAACAAGAATAAGCCTAGGGAGGTCGAAAATGACCTAATTGTTAATCCAATGACCCAAACACTCCTATTGGATGCACAAGATTGGTTAGCAACCCTAATTGGACAAGAATAAGCCTAGGGAGGTCGAAAACGACCTCAAATTAATCCAATGACACAAAGACACCTATTGCAGCCACAAGATTGGTTAGAAACCCTAATTTGACAAGATTAAGCCTTGGGAGGATGAAAATGACCTAAATGTTCATCCAATGACACAAACACACCTATGGAGGCACAAGATTTGTTGAAAACTCTAATTGTACAAGATTAAGCCTAGGGAGGTCGAAAATGACCTAAATGTTCATCCAATGACACAAACATAACAATTGGATGCACAAGATTGGTTAGAAACCCTAATTGGACAAAATTAATCCTAGGGAGGTCGAAAATGACCTAATTGTTAATCCAATTACCCAAACACTCCTATTGGATGCACAAGATTGGTTAGAAACCCTAATTGGACAAGAATAAGCCTAGGGAGGACGAAAATGGCCTAAATGTTCATCCAATGACACAAACACACCAATTGGATGCACAAGATTGGTTGAAAACTCTAATTGTACAAGATTAAGCCTAGGGAGGTCGAAAATGACCTAAATGATCATCCAATGACACAAACATAACTATTGGATGCACAAGAATGGTTAGAAACCTTAATTGGACAAGATTAATCCTAGGGAGGTCGAAAATGACCTAAATGTTCGTCCAGTGACACAAAAACAACTAATGGATGCACAAGATTGGTTGAAAATCCTAATTAGAAAAGATTAACCCTAGGGAGGACGAAAATGACCTAAATGTTCATCCAATGACACAAACACACCAATTGGATGCACGAGATTGGTTAGAAACCCTAATTGGACAAGAATAAGCCTAGGGAGGACGAAAATGACCTAATTATTCATCCAATGACACAAACACACCTATTGGATGCACAAGATTGGTTAGAAACCTTAATTGGACAAGAATAAGCCTAGGGAGGTCGAAAATGACCTAATTGTTCATCCAAAGAACCAAACACTCCTATTGGATGCACATGATTTCTTTGAAACCCTAGTTGGACAAGAATAAGCCTAGGGATGACGAAAGTGACCTAATTGTTCATCCAATGACACAAACACACCTATTGGATGCACAAGATTGGTTAGAAACCCTAATTGGACAAGAATAAGCCTAGGGAGGTCGAAAATGACCTAATTGTTCATCCAAAGAACCAAACACTCCTATTGGATGCACATGATTTCTTTGAAACCCTAGTTGGACAAGAATAAGCCTAGGGACGACGAAAATGACCTAATTGTTAATCCAATGACACAAACACACGTATTGGATGCACAAGATTGGTTAGAAACCCTAATTGCACAAGAATAAGCGTAGGGAGGTCAAAAATGACGTAATTGTTCATCCAACGACACGAACACCCCTATTGGATGCACAAGATTTGTTTGAAACCCTAATTGTTCGTCCAGTGACACAAAAACAACTAATGGATGCATAAGATTGGTTGAAAATCCTAATTAGAAAAGATTAACCCTAGGGAGGACGAAAATAACCTAAATGTTCATCGAATGACACAAACACACCAATTGGATGCACGAGATTGGTTAGAAACCCTAATTGGACAAGAATAAGCCTAGGGAGGACGAAAATGACCTAATTCTTCATCCAATGACACAAACACACCTATTGGATGCACAAGATTGGTTAGAAACCTTAATTGGACAAGAATAAGCCTAGGGAGGTCGAAAATGACCTAATTGTTCATCCAAAGAACCAAACACTCCTATTGGATGCACATGATTTCTTTGAAACCCTAGTTGGACAAGAATAAGCCTAGGGATGACGAAAATGACCTAATTGTTCATCCCATCACGCAAACACACCTATTGGATACACAAGATTGGCTAAAAACCGTAATTGGTTAGAAACCCTAATTGGACATGAATAAGCATAGGGAGGACGAAAATGACATAATTCTTCATCCAATGACCCAAACACTCCTATTAGATGCACAAGATTGGTTAGAAACCGTAATTGGACAAGAATAAGCCTAAGGAGGTCGAAAATGACCTAATTGTTCATCCAATGACCCAAACACTACTATTGGATGCACAGGATTTCTTTGAAACCCTAATTTGACAAGAATAAGCCTAGGGAGGACGATAATGACCTAGTTGTTCATCCAATGACCCAAACACTCCTATTGGATGCACAGGATTTTTTGAAACCCTAATTGGGCAAGAATAAGTCTAGGGAGGACGAAAATGACCTAATTGTTTATCCAATGACACAAACACACGTATTGGATGCACAAGATTTGTTAGAAACCCTAATTGGACAAGAATAAGCCTAGGGAGGACGAAAATAACCTAGTTGTTCATCCAATTACACAAATACACCTATTGGATGCACAAGATTCGTTAGAAACCCTAATTGGACAAGAATAAGCCAAGGGAGGTCGAAAATGACATAATCGTTCATCCAATGACCCAAACACTCCTATTGGATGCACAAGATTGGTTAGAAACCCTAATTGGACAAGAATAAGGCTAAGGAGGAGGAAAATGACCTAATTCTTCATCCAATGACCCAAACACTCCTATTGGATGCACAAGATTGTTTAGAAACCCTAATTGGACAACTATAAGCCTAGGGAGGCCGAAAATGACGTAATTGTGAATCCAACGACACAAACACGCCTATTGGATGCACAAGATTTGTTAGAAACCCTAATTGGACAAGAATAAGCGTAGGGAGGTCGAAAGTGACATAATTGTTCATCCAATGACACAAACACACCTAATGGATGCACAAGATTGGTTAGAAACCCTAAATGGACAAGAATAAGCCTAGGGAGGTTGAAAATGACCTAATCGTTCATCCAATGACCCAAACACTCCTATTGGATGCACAAGATTGGTTAGAAACCGTAATTGGACAAGAATAAGCCTAAGGAGGTCGAAAATGACCTAATTGTTCATCCAATGACCCAAACACTACTATTGGATGCACTGGATTTCTTTGAAACCCTAATTTGACAAGAATAAGCCTAGGGAGGACGAAAATGACCTAGTTGTTCATCCAATGACCCAAACACTCCTATTGGATGCACAGGATTTTTTGAAACCCTAATTGGGCAAGAATACGTCTAGGGAAGACGAAAATGACCTAATTGTTTATCCAATGACACAAACACACGTATTGGATGCATAAGATTTGTTAGAAACCCTAATTGGACAAGAATAAGCCTAGGGAGGACGAAAATAACCTAATTGTTCATCCAAAGAACCAAACAATCCTATTGAATGCACATGATTTCTTTGAAACCCTAGTTGGACAAGAATAAGCCTAGGGATGACGAAAATGACCTAATTGTGAATCCAATGACACAAACACACGTATTGGATGCACAAGATTGGTTAGAAACCCTAATTGCACAAGAATAAGCGTAGGGAGGTCGAAAATGACGTAATTTTTCATCCATCGACACAAACACACCTATTGGATGCACAAGATTTGTTTGAAACCCTAATTGGACAAGAATAAGCCTAGGGAGGACGAAAATGGCCTAAACGTTAATCAAATGACACAGACACACCTATTGGATGCAAAAGATTGGTTAGAAACCCTAATTGGACAAGAATAAACCTAGGGAGGCCGAAAATGACGTAATTGTTCATCCCATGACACAAACACACCTATTGGATGCACAAGATTGGTTAGAAACCCTAATTGAACAAGAATAAGCCTAGGGAGGTCGAAAATGACCTAATTGTTAATCCAATGACCCAAACACTCCTATTGGATGCACAAGATTGGTTAGCAACCCTAATTGGACAAGAATAAGCCTAGGGAGGTCGAAAACGACCTCAAATTCATCCAATGACACAAAGACACCTATTGCAGCCACAAGATTGGTTAGAAACCCTAATTTGACAAGATTAAGCCTTGGGAGGACGAAAATGACCTAAATGTTCATCCAATGACACAAACACACCTATGGAGGCACAAGATTTGTTGAAAACTCTAATTGTACAAGATTAAGCCTAGGGAGGTCGAAAATGACCTAAATGTTCATCCAATGACACAAACATAACTATTGGATGCACAAGATTGGTTAGAAACCCTAATTGGACAAAATTAATCCTAGGGAGGTCGAAAATGACCTAAAAGTTAATCCAATTACCCAAACACTCCTATTGGATGCACAAGATTGGTTAAAAACCCTAATTGGACAAGAATAAGCCTAGGGAGGACGAAAATGGCCTAAATGTTCATCCAATGACACAAACACACCAATTGGATGCACAAGATTGGTTGAAAACTCTAATTGTACAAGATTAAGCCTAGGGAGGTCGAAAATGACCTAAATGATCATCCAATGACACAAACATAACTATTGGATGCACAAGAATGGTTAGAAACCTTAATTGGACAAGATTAATCCTAGGGAGGTCGAAAAGGACCTAAATGTTCGTCCAGTGACACAAAAACAACTAATGGATTCACAAGATTGGTTGAAAATCCTAATTAGAAAAGATTAACCCTAGGGAGGACGAAAATGACCTAAATGTTCATCCAATGACACAAACACACCAATTGGATGCACGAGATTGGTTAGAAACCCTAATTGGACAAGAATAAGCCTAGGGAGGATGAAAATGACCTAATTCTTCATCCAATGACACAAACACACCTATTGGATGCACAAGATTGGTTAGAAACCTTAATTGGACAAGAATAAGCCTAGGGAGGTTGAAAATGACCTAATTGTTCATCCAAAGAACCAAACACTCCTATTGGATGCACATGATTTCTTTGAAACCCTAGTTGGACAAGAATAAGCCTAGGGATGACGAAAATGACCTAATTGTTCATCCAATGACACAAACACACGTATCGGATGCACAAGATTTCATAGAAACCCTAATTCGACAAGAATAAGAATTGGGAGGACGAAAATAACCTTATTGTTCATCCAATGACACAAATACACCTATTGGATGCACATGATTCGTTAGAAACCCTAATTGGACAAGAATAAGCCTAGGGAAGTCGAAAATGACCTAATTGTTCATCCAAAGAACCAAACAATCCTATTGAATGCACATGATTTCTTTGAAACCCTAGTTGGACAAGAATAAGCCTAGGGATGACGAAAATGACCTAATTGTGAATCCAATGACACAAACACACGTATTGGATGCACAAGATTGGTTAGAAACCCTAATTGCACAAGAATAAGCGTAGGGAGGTCGAAAATGACGTAATTTTTCATCCATCGACACAAACACACCTATTGGATGCACAAGATTTGTTTGAAACCCTAATTGGACAAGAATAAACCTAGGGAGGTCGAAAATGGCCTAATTGTTAATCCAATGACCCAAACACTCCCATTGGATGCACAAGATTGGTTAGAAACCCTAATTGGACAAGAATAAGCCTAGGGAGGACGAAAATAACCTAGTTGTTCATCCAATTACACAAATACACCTATTGGATGCACAAGATTCGTTAGAAACCCTAATTGGACAAGAATAAGCCTAGGGAGGTCGAAAATGACATAATCGTTCATCCAATGACCCAAACACTCCTATTGGATGCACAAGATTGGTTAGAAACCCTAATTGGACAAGAATAAGGCTAAGGAGGAGGAAAATGACCTAATTGTTCATCCAATGACCCAAACACTCCTATTGGATGCACAAGATTGTTTAGAAACCCTAATTGGACAACTATAAGCCTAGGGAGGCCGAAAATGACGTAATTGTGAATCCAACGACACAAACACGCCTATTGGATGCACAAGATTTGTTAGAAACCCTAATTGGACAAGAATAAGCGTAGGGAGGTCGAAAGTGACATAATTGTTCATCCAATGACACAAACACACCTAATGGATGCACAAGATTGGTTAGAAACCCTAAATGGACAAGAATAAGCCTAGGGAGGTTGAAAATGACCTAATCGTTCATCCAATGACCCAAACACTCCTATTGGATGCACAAGATTGGTTAGAAACCGTAATTGGACAAGAATAAGCCTAAGGAGGTCGAAAATGACCTAATTGTTCATCCAATGACCCAAACACTACTATTGGATGCACTGGATTTCTTTGAAACCCTAATTTGACAAGAATAAGCCTAGGGAGGACGAAAATGACCTAGTTGTTCATTCGATGACCCAAACACTCCTATTGGATGGACAGGATTTTTTGAAACCCTAATTGGGCAAGAATACGTCTAGGGAAGACGAAAATGACCTAATTGTTTATCCAATGACACAAACACACGTATTGGATGCATAAGATTTGTTAGAAACCCTAATTGGACAAGAATAAGCCTAGGGAGGACGAAAATAACCTAGTTGTTCATCCAATGACACAAATACACCTATTGGATGCACAAGATTCGTTAGAAACCCTAATTGGACAAGAATAAGCCTAGGGAGGTCGAAAATGACATAATCGTTCATCCAATGACCCAAACACTCCTATTGGATGCACAAGATTGGTTAGAAACCCTAATTGGACAAGAATAAGCCTAGGGAGGACGAAAATAACCTAGTTGTTCATCCAATTACACAAATACACCTATTGGATGCACAAGATTCGTTAGAAACCCTAATTGGACAAGAATAAGCCTAGGGAGGTCGAAAATGACATAATCGTTCATCCAATGACCCAAACACTCCTATTGGATGCACAAGATTGGTTAGAAACCCTAATTGGACAAGAATAAGGCTAAGGAGGA
>JBBPBS010000689.1:1580845-1620724 GCA_037974835.1 Cicer judaicum
AATGACACAAAAACAACCACTGGATGCACAAGATTGGTTGGAAACCCTAATTAGAAAAGATTAACCCTAGAGAGGACGAAAATGACCTAAATGTTCATCCAATGACACAAACACACCAATCGGATGCACGAGATTGGTCAGAAACCCTAATTGGACATGAATACGCCTAGGGAGGACAAAAATGACCTGATTCTTCATCCAATGACACAAACACACCTATTGGATGCACAAGATTGGTTAGAAACCCTAATTGGACAAGAATAAGTCTAGGGAGGATGAAAATGACCTAATCGTTCATCCAATGACCCAAACACTCCTATTGGATGCACAAGATTGGTTAGAAACCCTAATTGGAGAAGAATAAGCCTAGGGACGTCGAAAATGACCTAAAAGTTCATCCAATGACACCAACACACCTATTGGATGTAAAAGATTAGTTTGATACCCTAATTGGACAAGAATAAACCTAGGGAGGACGAAAGTGACCTAATTGTTCATCCAATGACACAACAACACCTATTGGATGCAAAAGATTGGTTAGAAACCCTAATTGGACAAGAATAAACCTAGGGAGGTCGAAAATGACCTAATTGTTAATCCAATGACCCAAACACTCCTATTGGATGCACAAGATTGATTAGAAACACTAATTGGACAAGAATAAGCCTAGGGAAGACGAAAATGACCTAAAAGTTTATCCAATGACAAAAACACACACATTGGATGCAAAAGATTAGTTTGAAACCCTAATTGGACAAGAATAAGCCTAGGGAGGACAAAAGTGACCTAAATGTTCATCAAATGAAACAAACACACCTATTGGATGCACAAGATTGGTTAGAAACCCTAATAGGACAAGAATAAGCCTAGGTAGGCCGAAAATGACCTAATTGTGAATCCAATGACACAAACACACCTATTGGATGCACAAGATTGGTTAGAAACCCAAATTGGACAAGAATAAGCGTAGGGAGGTCGAAAATGACGTAATTGTTCATCCAATGACACAAACACACCTATTGGATGCACAAGATTTGTTTGAAAACTCTAATTGTACAAGATTAAGCCTAGGGTGGTTGAAAATGACCTAATTGTTCATCCAATGACACAAACACACCTATTGGATGCACAAGATTTGTTTGAAAACTTTAATTGTACAAGATTAATCCTAGGGAGGTCGAAAATGACCTAAATATTCATCCAATGACACAAAAACAACCACTGGATGCACAAGATTGGTTGGAAACCCTAATTAGAAAAGATTAACTCTAGAGAGGACGAAAATGACCTAAATGTTCATCCAATGACACAAACACACCAATCGGATGCACGAGATTGGTCAGAAACCCTAATTGGACATGAATAAGCCTAGGGAGGACAAAAATGACCTGATTCTTCATCCAATGACACAAACACACCTATTGGATGCACAAGATTGGTGAGAAATCCTAATTGGACAAGAATAAGTCTAGGGAGGATGAAAATGACCTAATCGTTCATCCAATGACCCAAACACTCCTATTGAATGCACAAGATTGGTTAGAAACCCTAATTGGAGAAGAATAAGCCTAGGGACGTCGAAAATGACCTAAAAGTTCATCCAATGACACCAACACACCTATTGCATGTAAAAGATTAGTTTGATACCCTAATTGGACAAGAATAAACCTAGGGAGGACGAAAGTGACCTAATTGTTCATCCAATGACACAACAACACCTGTTGGATGCAAAAGATTGGTTAGAAACCCTAATTGGACAAGAATAAACCTAGGGAGGTCGAAAATGACCTAATTGTTAATCCAATGACCCAAACACTCCTATTGGATGCACAAGATTGGTTAGAAACCCTAATTGGACAAGAATAAGGCTAGGGAGGTCGAAAACGACCTAAAAGTTCATCTAATGACACAAAGACACCTATTGGATGCACAAAATTGGTTAGAAACCCAAATTGTACAAGAATAAGCGTAGGGAGGTCGAAAATGACGTAATTGTTCATCCAATGACACAAACACACCTATTGGATGCACAAGATTTGTTTGAAAACTCTAATTGTACAAGATTAAGCCTAGGGTGGTCGAAAATGACCTAAATGATCATCCAATGACACAAACACACCTATTGGATTCACAAGATTGGTTGAAAACTCTAATTGTACAGGATTAAGCCTAAGGTGGTCGAAAATGACCTAAATGTTCATCCAATGACACAAACACACCTATTGGATGCACAAGATTGGTTAGAAACCCTAATTGGACAAAAATAAGCCTATTGGATGCACAAGATTGGTTAGAAACCCTAATTGGACAAGAATAAGCCTAGGTAGGCCGAAAATGACCTAATTGTGAATCCAATGACACAAACACACCTATTGGATGCACAAGATTGGTTAGAAACCCAAATTGGACAAGAATAAGCGTAGGGAGGTCGAAAATGACGTAATTGTTCATCCAATGACACAAACACAGCTATTAGATGCACAAGATTTGTTTGAAAACTCTAATTGTACAAGATTAAGCCTAGGGTGATCAAAAATGACCTAAATGTTCATCCAATGACACAAACATAACTATTGGATGCACAAGATTGGTTAGAAACCCACATTGGACAATATTAATCCTAGGGAGGTCGAAAATGATCTAAATATTCATCCAATGACACAAAAACAACTACTGGATGCACAAGATTGGTTGGAAACCCTAATTAGAAAAGATAAACCCTAGAGAGGACGAAAATGACCTAAATGTTCATCTAATGACACAAACACACCAATCGGATGCACGAGATTGGTCAGAAACCCTAATTGGACAAGAATAAGCCTAGGGAGGACAAAAATGACCTAATTCTTCATCCAATGACACAAACACACCTATTGGATGCACAAGATTGGTTAGAAACCCAAATTGGACAAGAATAAGCCTAGGGAGGACGAAAATGACCTAATTGTTGATCCCATGACACAAACGAACTTATTCAATGCACAAGATTGGTTAGAAACCCCAATTTGACAAGATTAAGCCTAGGGAGGTCGAAAATGACCTAAATGTTCATCCAATGACACAAACATAACTATTGGATGCACAAGATTGGTTAGAAACCCTAATTGGACAAGATTAATCCTAGGGAGGTCGAAATGACCTAAATGTTCGTCCAATGACACCAACACACCTATTGCATGTAAAAGATTAGTTTGATACCCTAATTGGACAAGAATAAACCTAGGGAGGACGAAAGTGACCTAATTGTTCATCCAATGACACAACAACACCTGTTGGATGCAAAAGATTGGTTAGAAACCCTAATTGGACAAGAATAAACCTAGGGAGGTCGAAAATGACCTAATTGTTAATCCAATGACCCAAACACTCCTATTGGATGCACAAGATTGATTAGAAACCCTAATTGGACAAGAATAAGCCTAGCGAAGACGAAAATGACCTAAAAGTTTATCCAATGACAAAAACACACACATTGGATGCAAAAGATTAGTTTGAAACCCTAATTGGACAAGAATAAGCCTAGGGAGGACAAAAGTGACCTAAATGTTCATCAAATGAAACAAACACACCTATTGGATGCACAAGATTGGTTAGAAACCCTAATAGGACAAGAATAAGCCTAGGTAGGCCGAAAATGACCTAATTGTGAATCCAATGACACAAACACACCTATTGGATGCACAAGATTGGTTAGAAACCCAAATTGGACAAGAATAAGTGTAGGGAGGTCGAAAATGACGTAATTGTTCATCCAATGACACAAACACACCTATTGGATGCACAAGATTTGTTTGAAAACTCTAATTGTACAAGATTAAGCCTAGGGTGGTTGAAAATGACCTAATTGTTCATCCAATGACACAAACACACCTATTGGATGCACAAGATTTGTTTGAAAACTTTAATTGTACAAGATTAATCCTAGGGAGGTCGAAAATGACCTAAATATTCATCTAATGACACAAAAACAACCACTGGATGCACAAGATTGGTTGGAAACCCTAATTAGAAAAGATTAACCCTAGAGAGGACGAAAATGACCTAAATGTTCATCCAATGACACAAACACACCAATCGGATGCACGAGATTGGTCAGAAACCCTAATTGGACATGAATAAGCCTAGGGAGGACAAAAATGACCTGATTCTTCATCCAATGACACAAACACACCTATTGGATGCACAAGATTGGTGAGAAACCCTAATTGGACAAGAATAAGTCTAGGGAGGATGAAAATGACCTAATCGTTCATCCAATGACCCAAACACTCCTATTGGATGCACAAGATTGGTTAGAAACCCTAATTGGAGAAGAATAAGCCTAGGGACGTCGAAAATGACCTAAAAGTTCATCCAATGACACCAACACACCTATTGCATGTAAAAGATTAGTTTGATACCCTAATTGGACAAGAATAAACCTAGGGAGGACGAAAGTGACCTAATTGTTCATCCAATGACACAACAACACCTGTTGGATGCAAAAGATTGGTTAGAAACCCTAATTGGACAAGAATAAACCTAGGGAGGTCGAAAATGACATAATTGTTAATCCAATGACCCAAACACTCCTATTGGATGCACAAGATTGGTTAGAAACCCTAATTGGACAAGAATAAGGCTAGGGAGGTCGAAAACGACCTAAAAGTTCATCTAATGACACAAAGACACCTATTGGATGCACAAAATTGGTTAGAAACCCAAATTGTACAAGAATAAGCGTAGGGAGGTCGAAAATGACGTAATTGTTCATCCAATGACACAAACACACCTATTGGATGCACAAGATTTGTTTGAAAACTCTAATTGTACAAGATTAAGCCTAGGGTGGTCGAAAATGACCTAAATGATCATCCAATGACACAAACACACCTATTGGATTCACAAGATTGGTTGAAAACTCTAATTGTACAGGATTAAGCCTAAGGTGGTCGAAAATGACCTAAATGTTCATCCAATGACACAAACACACCTATTGGATGCACAAGATTGGTTAGAAACCCTAATTGGACAAAAATAAGCCTATTGGATGCACAAGATTGGTTAGAAACCCTAATTGGACAAGAATAAGCCTAGGTAGGCCGAAAATGACCTAATTGTGAATCCAATGACACAAACACACCTATTGGATGCACAAGATTGGTTAGAAACCCAAATTGGACAAGAATAAGCGTAGGGAGGTCGAAAATGACGTAATTGTTCATCCAATGACACAAACACAGCTATTAGATGCACAAGATTTGTTTGAAAACTCTAATTGTACAAGATTAAGCCTAGGGTGATAAAAAATGACCTAAATGTTCATCCAATGACACAAACATAACTATTGGATGCACAAGATTGGTTAGAAACCCACATTGGACAATATTAATCCTAGGGAGGTCGAAAATGATCTAAATATTCATCCAATGACACAAAAACAACTACTGGATGCACAAGATTGGTTGGAAACCCTAATTAGAAAAGATAAACCCTAGAGAGGACGAAAATGACCTAAATGTTCATCTAATGACACAAACACACCAATCGGATGCACGAGATTGGTCAGAAACCCTAATTGGACAAGAATAAGCCTAGGGAGGACAAAAATGACCTAATTCTTCATCCAATGACACAAACACACCTATTGGATGCACAAGATTGGTTAGAAACCCAAATTGGACAAGAATAAGCCTAGGGAGGACGAAAATGACCTAATTGTTGATCCCATGACACAAACGAACTTATTCAATGCACAAGATTGGTTAGAAACCCCAATTTGACAAGATTAAGCCTAGGGAGGTCGAAAATGACCTAAATGTTCATCCAATGACACAAACATAACTATTGGATGCACAAGATTGGTTAGAAACCCTAATTGGACAAGATTAATCCTAGGGAGGTCGAAATGACCTAAATGTTCGTCCAATGACACCAACACACCTATTGCATGTAAAAGATTAGTTTGATACCCTAATTGGACAAGAATAAACCTAGGGAGGACGAAAGTGACCTAATTGTTCATCCAATGACACAACAACACCTGTTGGATGCAAAAGATTGGTTAGAAACCCTAATTGGACAAGAATAAACCTAGGGAGGTCGAAAATGACCTAATTGTTAATCCAATGACCCAAACACTCCTATTGGATGCACAAGATTGGTTAGAAACCCTAATTGGACAAGAATAAGGCTAGGGAGGTCGAAAACGACCTAAAAGTTCATCTAATGACACAAAGACACCTATTGGATGCACAAAATTGGTTAGAAACCCAAATTGTACAAGAATAAGCGTAGGGAGGTCGAAAATGACGTAATTGTTCATCCAATGACACAAACACACCTATTGGATGCACAAGATTTGTTTGAAAACTCTAATTATACAAGATTAAGCCTAGGGTGGTCGAAAATGACCTAAATGATCATCCAATGACACAAACACACCTATTGGATTCACAAGATTGGTTGAAAACTCTAATTGTACAGGATTAAGCCTAAGGTGGTCGAAAATGACCTAAATGTTCATCCAATGACACAAACACACCTATTGGATGCACAAGATTGGTTAGAAACCCTAATTGGACAAAAATAAGCCTATTGGATGCACAAGATTGGTTAGAAACCCTAATTGGACAAGAATAAGCCTAGGTAGGCCGAAAATGACCTAATTGTGAATCCAATGACACAAACACACCTATTGGATGCACAAGATTGGTTAGAAACCCAAATTGGACAAGAATAAGCGTAGGGAGGTCGAAAATGACGTAATTGTTCATCCAATGACACAAACACAGCTATTAGATGCACAAGATTTGTTTGAAAACTCTAATTGTACAAGATTAAGCCTAGGGTGATCAAAAATGACCTAAATGTTCATCCAATGACACAAACATAACTATTGGATGCACAAGATTGGTTAGAAACCCACATTGGACAAGATTAATCCTAGGGAGGTCGAAAATGATCTAAATATTCATCCAATGACACAAAAACAACTACTGGATGCACAAGATTGGTTGGAAACCCTAATTAGAAAAGATAAACCCTAGAGAGGACGAAAATGACCTAAATGTTCATCTAATGACACAAACACACCAATCGGATGCACGAGATTGGTCAGAAACCCTAATTGGACAAGAATAAGCCTAGGGAGGACAAAAATGACCTAATTCTTCATCCAATGACACAAACACACCTATTGGATGCACAAGATTGGTTAGAAACCCAAATTGGACAAGAATAAGCCTAGGGAGGACGAAAATGACCTAATTGTTGATCCCATGACACAAACGAACTTATTCAATGCACAAGATTGGTTAGAAACCCCAATTTGACAAGATTAAGCCTAGGGAGGTCGAAAATGACCTAAATGTTCATCCAATGACACAAACATAACTATTGGATACACAAGATTGGTTAGAAACCCTAATTGGACAAGATTAATCCTAGGGAGGTCGAAATGACCTAAATGTTCGTCCAATGACACAAAAACAACTATTGGATGCACAAGATCGGTTGGAAACCCTAATTAGAAAAGATTAACCCTAGGGAGGATGAAAATGACCTAAATGTTCATCCAATGACACTAACACACCAATTGGATGCACGAGATTGGTTAGAAACCCTAAGAATAAGCCTAGGGATGACAAAAATGATCTAATTCTTCATCCAATGACACAAACACACCTATTGGATGTACAAGATTGGTTAGAAACCCTAATTGGACAAGAATAAGCTTAGGGAGGTCGAAAATGACCTAATCGTTCATCCAATGACCCAAACACTCCTATTGGATGCACAAGATTGGTGTGAAACCCTAATTGGACAAGAATAAGCCTAGGGAAGTCGAAAATGACCTAAAAGTCTATCCAATGATACAAACACACATATTGGATGCAAAAGATTAGTTTGAAACCCTAAT
The DNA here is from genome assembly GCA_037974835.1 of Cicer judaicum. NCBI lineage: Eukaryota > Viridiplantae > Streptophyta > Magnoliopsida > Fabales > Fabaceae > Cicer > Cicer judaicum. The sequence continues at coordinate 1,588,746 of JBBPBS010000689.1, forward strand.
TGGACAAGAATAAGCCTAGGGAGGATGAAAGTGACCTAAATGTTCATCAAATGAAACTAACACACCTATTGGATGCACAAGATTGGTTAGAAACCCTAGTTGGACAAGAATAAGCCTAGGTAGGCCGAAAATGACCTAATTGTTCATCTAATGACACAAACACACCTATTGGATGCACAAGATTGCTTAGAAACCCAAATTAAACAAGAATAAGCATAGGGAGGTCGAAAATGATGTAATTGTTCATCCAATGACACAAACACAGCTATTGGATGCACAAGATTTGTTTGAAAACTCTAATTGTAGAAGATTAAGCCTTGGGTGGTCGAAAATGACCTAAATGTTCATCCAATGACACAAACTTAACTATTGGATGCACAAGATTGGTTAGAAACCCACATTGGACAAGATTAATCCTAGGGAAGTCGAAAATGACCTAAGTATTCATCCAATGACACAAAAACAACTACTGGATGCACAAGATTGGTTGGAAACCCTAATTAGAAAAGATTAACCCTAGAGAGGACGAAAATGACCTAAATGTTCATCCAATGACACAAACACACCAACCGGATGCACAAGATTGGTCAGAAACCCTAATTGGACAAGAATAAGCCTAGGGAGGACAAAAATGACCTAATTCTTCATCAAATGACACAAACACACCTATTGGATGCACAAGATTGGTTAGAAACCCTAATTGGACAAGAATAAGCCTAGGGAGGTTCAAAATGACCTAATTGTTGATCCAATGACACAAACGAACTTATTCAATGCACAAGATTGGTTAGAAACCCCAATTTGACAAGATTAAGCCTAGGGACAACGAAATTGACCTAAATGTTCATCCAATGACACAAACACACCTATTGGAAGCACAAGATTGGTTGAAAACTCTAATTGTACAAGATTAAGCCTATGGAGGACGAAAGTGACCTAAATATTCATCCAATGACACAACAACACCTATTGGATGCAAAAGATTGGTTCGAAACCCTAATAGGACAAGAATAAACCTAGGGAGGTCGAAAATCACCTCATTGTTAATCCAATGACCCAAACACTCCTATTGGATGCACAAGATTGGTTAGAAACCCTAATTGGACAAGAATAAGCCTAGGGAGGTCGAAAACGACCTAAAAGTTCATCCAATGACACAAAGACACCTATTGGATGCACAAGATTGGTTAGAAACCCAAATTGGACAAGAATAAGCGTAGGGAGGTCGAAAATGACGTAATTGTTCATCCAATGACACAAACACACCTATTGGATGCACAAGATTTGTTTGAAAACTCTAATTGTACAAGATTAAGCCTAGGGTGGTCGAAAATTACCTAAATGATCATCCAATGACACAAACACACCTATTGGATGCACAAGATTTGTTGAAAACTCTAATTGTACAAGATTAAGCCTAGGGTGGTCGAAAATGACCTAAATGTTCATCCAATGACACAAACACACCTATTGGATGCACAAGATTGGTTAGAAACCCTAATTGGACAAGAATAAGCCTAGGGAGGTCGAAAATGACCTAATTGTTCATCCAATGACACAAACACACCTATTGGATGCACAAGATTTGTTTGAAAACTCTAATTGTACAAGATTAAGCCTAGGGTGGTCGAAAATTACCTAAATGATCATCCAATGACACAAACACACCTATTGGATGCACAAGATTTGTTGAAAACTCTAATTGTACAAGATTAAGCCTAGGGTGGTCGAAAATGACCTAAATGTTCATCCAGTAACACAAACACACCTATTGGATGCACAAGATTGGTTAGAAACCCTAATTGGACAAGATTAAGCCTAGGGTGGTCGAAAATGACATAATTCCACATTCAAAGCAAGTGAAGTTTTGATTTGATGCAGAATTATCTTTCTTCTTGAAGCTTTTCTTTTTGAATGTTCTATCATTTTTAAGAAACTTACCAAATTTCGTAACAAGAAAGATAATATTTTCATCTTCATCTGAGTCGTTGTTTTTGATTTGTTCTCTTGATTCGGTCTTTAGAGCAATACTTTTGGTCTTCTTTTCTTGACTTTCATTTTGTTCTAGCCTTCCAAGTTCGATTTCATGCTCTTGAAGTTTTCCAAATAGTGTAGAAAGAGACATTTTGGATAGGCTTTTCTTTTCCGATATTGTTGTCACTTTTGGTTGCCATGCCCTTGTCAATGATCTTAGTACTTTTAGATTTAATTCATCATTGGTGAAGACTTTTCCAAGTGCTGTCAAGTGATTGGTCAAGTGAGAGAACCTTTTCTGCAGATCTAGAATAGAGTCTCCGGGCTGCATTCGAAATAACTCATATTCTTGTGATAGTGTGTTGAGTTTAGATCTTTTTACCTCAATGGTGCCTTCATGAGTTATTTCCAACGTATCCCATATTTCTATTGCTGTTTTGCAGTGAGATATCCGGAAAAATTCATCCATTCCTAGTGCAGATTGCAATATGTTTTTAGCCTTCTTATCGAACAGCCCTTTTCTTTTATCATCATCAGTCCAAGAATCTTTTATCTTAATTTCTTCTTTGTTATTGATGACAGTTTTCGGAATGTGAGGCCCATTTTCCACTGCATCCCATATGTCATCTCCTTGTGCTTCAAGATATGCTTGCATACGAATTTTCCAGAAATCGTAGTGCTCTCCAACAAAACATGGTGGCTTGGTACTGCTACCACCATCTCTAAAAACAGGTTGTGCGGAAGCCATGTATATTTGATCGAGGAGTAAGTTACCTTAACCCGCTCTGATGCCAATTGTAAGTATTGAAGTACGCCTAAGAGGGGGGGGGGGTGAATTAGGTGTTAGTAAATTTTCTATTTTTAGTGATATAGTAGTTGGATTTTTTAAGAGTTTAAGGACAAGGCTTAATAATTAACTGCAGTAAGTAAATGGACGCTTTGAGATTTATCCTGGTTCCCCTTATAACCAAGGGTACGTCCAGTCCTCTTGCACACCACAAGAGATTAATCCAATATTTGTCAGACAATGTACAATACCCACCCTGGGATTCTTGCTACAAAACTCTAACAAAAACTTCTAAGATAGCACACCACTATCTTAGATTAACCTATCTTTTACAAATGGTACAATAATGTTTGAATGAGTCTAAGATGTAGTATATTGATAAACAACTCAATAGTAATTCAAGTACTTGAGAACCTTTTAGAATAATATGAAAAATCTTATGCAAGTACTTAATAAAAATCAGAATTTTGTTCAAAGTTGTTCAATGAATTGATTCAAGAATTCTTAACATTTGATCTGAAGTTATGGGGTATTTATAATCCATAAACATCCCTTCAGATTCGTGGCCATTGATCCAAAAGGTTTGATGAAAAATTACAATGTTCTAGAGCCATCCCAGTTTTGAAAAATTGTAATGTTTCCAGTTGTATTCGAATACAGGATATGTGTATTCGAATACACCTCTTTGAAACGTTCAAAAATATTCAAATTTTTCATCTTGTATTCGAATACACATTGGTGTAGCCGAATACAGATTAGCAAAATTAGCTACTCACTTAGCTTGTATTCGACTACATATGTGTGTAGTCGAATACACAAAAAGAATTTTTGCCACTGACTTAACTTGTATTCGACTACAAATGTGTGTAGTCGAATACAACATTCAAATTCTTGCCTCTGACTTAAGTTGTATTCGAATACACATGGTGTATTCGAATACACTTTTGTACTTAGTCAAAAATGTGATTCTAAATGTTTTGTAAATGGTGTTTTGACTTTTGAAAATATGTTAAATGCATATGTACATATAAATTGTTCTCAAGTATTTGAACTAGTGATTTGTATCATATACCTTTACATTGTATCATTTATTATTTCGTCTTTGGAGCTTATTGTGAAGACATTTGGATCTTCTTTTTGATCTTGTTGCAATGTCCATAATCGGTGGTCTTGTCGTTCTCAAAAATATGTAGTTCACAGGTTAAAAACCCTAATTGGACAACATAAAACCTAGGAAGGACAAAAATGACCTAAATGTTCATCCAATGACACAAACACACCTATTGGATGCACAAGATTGGTTCAAAACCCTAATTGGACAAGAATAAGGCTAGGGAGGACGAAAATGACCTAAATGTTCATCAAATGACACAAACACACCTATTGGATGCATAAGATTGGTTAGAACCCCTAATTGGACAAGAATAAACATAGGGAGGTCGAAAATGACCTAATTGTTCATCCAATGACACAAACACACCTATTGCATGCACAAGATTGGTTAGAAACCCTAATTCGACAAGAATAAGCCTAGGGAGGACGAAAATAACTTAATTGTTCATCCAATGACACAAACACACCTATTGGATGCACAAGATTCGTTAGAAACCCTAATTGGACAATAATAAGCCTAGGGAGGTCGAAAATGACCTAAAAGTTCATCCAATGACACAAACACACCTATTGGATGCAAAAGTTTGGTTGAAAACTCTAATTGTACAAGATTAAGCCTAGGGAAGTCGAAAATGACCTAAATGTTCATCCAATGACAGAAACATAACTATTGGATGCACAAGATTGGTTAGAAACCCTAATTGGACAAGATTAATGCTAGGGAGGTCGAAAATGACCTAAATGTTCGTCCAGTAACACAAAAACAACAACTGGATGAACAAGATTGGTTGGAAACCCTAATTAGAAAAGATTAATCCTAGGGAGGACGAAAAAGACCTAAATGTTCATCCAATGACACAAACACACCAATTGGATGCACGACATTGGTTAGAAACCCTAATTGGACAAGAATAAGCCTAAGGAGTACGAAAATGATCTAATTCTTCATCCAATGACACAAACACACATATTCGATGCACAAGATTTGTTAAAAACCCTAATTGGGCAAGAATAAGCCTAGGGAGGTCGAAAATGACCTAATTGTTCATCCAATGACCCAAACGCTCCTATTGGATACACAGGATTTCTTTGAAACCCTAATTAGACAAGAATAAGCCTAGGGAGGACGAAAATGACCTAATTGTTCATCCAATGACACAAACACACATATTGGATGCACAAGATTTGTTAGAAACCCTAATTCGACAAGAATAAGCCTAGGGAGGACGAAAGTAACCTAATTGTTCATCCAATGACACAAACACACCTATAGGATGCACAAGATTTGTTTGAAAACTCTAATTGTACAAGATTAAGCCTAGGGTGGTCGAAAATGACCTAAATGATCATCCAATAACACAAAAACACCTATTGCAGGCACAAGATTAGTTAGAAACCCTAATTAGACAAGAATAAGCCTAGGGAGGTCGAATATGACCTAATTGTTCATCCAATGACCCAAACGCTCCTATTGGATACACAGGATTTCTTTGAAACCCTAATTAGACAAGAATAAGCCTAGGGAGGACGAAAATGACCTAATTGTTCATCCAATGACACAAACACACATATTGGATGCACAAGATTTGTTAGAAACCCTAATTCGACAAGAATAAGCCTAGGGAGGACGAAAATAACCAAATTGTTCATCCAATGACACCAACACACCTATTGGATGCACAAGATTTGTTTGAAAACTCTAATTGTACAAGATTAAGCCTAGGGTGGTCGAAAATGACCTAAATGATCATCCGATAACACAAAAACACCTATTGCAGGCACAAGATTGGTTAGAAACCCTAATTAGACAAGAATAAGCCTAGGGAGGACGAAATTGACCTAATTGTTCATCTAATGACACAAACACACCTATTGGATGCAGAAGATTGGTTCAAAACCCTAATTGGACAAGAATAAGGCTAGGGAGGACAAATATGACCTTAATGTTCATCAAATAAAACAAACACACCTATTGGATGCACAAGAATTGTTGGAAACCCTAATTGGACAAGAATAAGCCTAGGGAGGCCGAAAATGACCTATTTGTGAATCCAATGACACAAACACACCTATTGGATGCACAAGACTGGTTAGAAACCCTAATTGGACAAGATTATGCCTAGGGAGGTCGAAAATGACGTAATTGTTCATCCAACGACACAAACACCCCTATTGGATGCACATGATTTGTTTGAAAGCCTAATTGGATAAGAATAAGCCTAGGGAAGTTGAAAATGACCTAATTGTTCAACCAATGACTCAAACACACCTATTGGATGCACAAGTTTGGTTAGAAACCCTAATTGGACAAGAATAAGCCTAGGGGGGACGAAAATGACCTAAATGTTCATCAAATGACACAAACACACCTATTGGATGCACAAGATTGGTTAGAAACCGTAATTGGGCAAGAATAAACCTAGGGAGGTCGCAAATGACCTAATTGTTCATCCAATGACAGAAACACACCTATAGGATGCACAAGATTGGTTAGAAACCCTAATTGGACAAGAATAAGCCTAGGGAGGACGAAAATGACCTAATTGTTCATCCAATGACACAAACGAACTTATTCAATGCACAAGATTGGTTAAAAACCCTAATTTGACAAGATTAAGCCTAGGGAGGACAAAAATGACCTAAATGTTCATCCAATGATACAAACACACCTATTGGATGCACAAGATTGGTTGAAAACTCTAATTGTTCACGATTAAGCCCAGGGAGGTCGAAAATGACCTAAAAGTTCATCCAATGACACAAACATAACAATTGGATGCACAAGATTGGTTAGAAACCCTAATTGGACAAGATTATTCCTAGGGAGGTCGAAAATGACCCAAATATTCATCCAAGTAGACAAAAACAAATACGGGATGCACAAGATTGGTTGAAAACCCAAATTAGAAAAAGAATAACCCTAGGGAGGACGAAAATGACCTAAATGTTCATCCAATGACACAAACACACCAATTGGATGCACGAGATTGGTTAGAAACCCTAATTGGACAAGAATAAGCCTAGGGAGTACGAAAATGATCTAATTCTTCATCCAATGACACAAACACACATATTCGATGCACAAGATTGGTTAAAAATCCTAATTGGGCAATAATAAGCCTAGGGAGGTCGAAAATGAACTAATTGTTCATCCATTGACCCAAACGCTCCTATTGGAGACACAAGATTTCTTTGAAACCCTAATTAGACAAGAATAAGCCTAGGGAGGACGAAAATAACCTAATTGTTCATCCAATGACACAAACACACATATTGGATGCACAAGATTTGATAGAAACCCTAATTCGACAAGAATAAGCCTAGGGAGGACCAAAATAACCTAATTGTTCGTCCAATGACACAAACACACCTATTGGATGCACAAGATTCGTTAGAAACCCTAATTGGACAACAATAAGCCTAGGGAGGCCAAAAATGACCTAATTGTGAATCCAATGACACAAACACACCTATTGGATGCACAAGATTGCTTCAAAACCCTAATTGGACAAGAATAAGGCTAGGGAGGACGAAAATGACCTAAAAGTTCATCAAATGAAACAAACACACCTATTGGATGCGCAAGATTGGTTAGAAACCCTAATTGGACAAGAATAAGCCTAGGGAGGCCGAAAATGACCTAATTGCCAATCCAATGACACAAACTCACCTATTGGATGCACAAGATTGGTTAGAAACCCTAATTGGACAAGAATAAGCTTAGGGAGGTCGAAAATGACGTAATTGTTCATCCAATGACACAAACACACCTATTGGATGCACAAGATTTGTTTGAAACCCTAATTGGACAAGAATAGGCCTAGGGTGGTCGAAAATGACCTAATTGTTCATCCAATGACACAAACACTCCTATTGGATGCACAAGATTAGTTAGAAACCCTAATTGGCCAAGAATAAGCCTAGGGAGGACGAAAGTGACCTAAATGTTCATCAAATGATACAAACACACCTATTGGATGCACAAGATTGGTTAGAAACCCTAATTGGACAAGAATAAACCAAGGGAGCTCGAAAATGACCTAATTGTTCATCCAATGACACAAACACACCTGTTGGATGCTCAAGATTGGTTAGAAACCCTAATTGGACAAGAATAAGCCTAAGGAGGACGAAAATTACCTAATTGTTCATCCAATGACACAAACAAACTTATTCAATGCACAAGATTGGTTAAAAACCCTAATTTAACAAGATTAAGCCTAGGGAGGACGAAAATGACCTAAATGTTTATCCGATGACACAAGCACACCTATTGGATGCACAAGATTGGTTGAAAACTCTAATTATAGAAGATTAAACCTAGGGAAGTCGAAAATGACCTAAATGTTCATCCAATGACACAAACATAACTATTGGATGCACAAGATTGGTTAGAAACCCTAATTGGACAAGATTAATCCTAGGGAGGTCGAAAATGACCTAAATGTTCGTCCAGTGACACAAAAATAACTACTGGATGCACAAGATTGGTTGAAATACCTAATTAGAAAAGATTAACCCTAGGGAGGCCGAAAATGACCTAAATATTCATCCAATGACACCAACACACCATTTGGATGCACAAGATTGGTTAGAAACCCTAATCGGACAAGAATAAGCCTAGGGAGGATGAAAATGACCTAAATGTTCATCCAATGACACAAAAACACCTATTGGATGCACAAGATTGGTTAAAAACCCTAATTGGACAAGAATAAGCTTAGGGAGGACGAAAATGACCTAATTGTTCATCCAATGACACAAACACAACTATTTGATGCATAAGATTGGTTAGAAACCCTAATCGGACAAGAATAAGCCTAGGGAGGACGAAAATCACCTAATTGTTCATCCAATGACATAATCACACCTATTGGTTGCACAAGTATTGTTAAAAACCCTAATTGGACAAGATTAAGCCTAGGGTGGAAAAAAATGACCTAAATGTTCTTCCAATGACACAAACCCACCTATTGGATGAACAATATTGGATCAAAACCCTAATTGGACAAGAATAAGGCTAGGGAGGACGAAAATGACCTAAATGTTCATCAAATGACACAAACACACCTATTGGATGCACAAGATTGGTTAGAAACCCTAATTGGAGAAGAATAAGCCAAGGGAGGTCGAAAATGACCTAATTGTGCATCCAATGACACCAACACACCTATTGGATGCACAAGATTGGATAGAAACCCTAATTGGACAAGAATAGCCCTACGGAGGTCGAAAATGACCTAATTGTTGATCCAATGACACAAACACACCTATTGGATGCACAAGATTGGTTAGAAACCCTAATTGGAAAAGAATAAGCCTAGGGAGGAAAAAAATTACCTAATTGTTCATCCAATGACACAAACGAACTTATTCATTGCACAAGATTGGTTAGAAACCCTAATTAGGAAAGATTAACCCTAGGGAGGACGAAAGTGACCTAAATGTTCATCCAATTACACAAACACACTAATTGGATGCACGAGATTGGTTAGAAACCCTAATTGGATAAGAATAAGCCAAGGGGGGACGAAAATGACCTAATTCATCATCCAAAGACACAAATACACCTATTGGATGCACAAGATTGGTTAGAAACACTAATTGGACAAGAATAAGCCTAGGGAGGTCGAAAATGACCTAAAAGTTCTTCCAATGACACAAACACACCTATTGGATGCAAAAGATTACTTAGAAACCCTAATTGGACAAGAATAAGCCTAGGGAAGACGAAAATGACCTAATTGTTCATGCAATGACACAAACACACCTAAAGGATGCACAAGATTGGTTAGAAACCCTAATTGGACAAGAATATGCCTAGGGAGGTCGAAAATGACATAAATGTTCATCCAATGACACAAATGAACTTATTGGATGCACAAGAATGTTTAAAAACCCTAATTGGACAAGAATAAGATTAAGGAGGACGAAAATGACCTAAATGTTCATCCAATCACACCAACAATCATATTGGATGCACAAGATTAGTTAAAAACCTTAATTGGAAGAGAATAAGCCTAGGGAGGACTAAAATAACCTAAATGTTAATCCAATGATCGAAATGAACTTATAGGATGCACAAGATTGGTTAAAAATCCTAATTGGACAAGAATAAGCATAGGGAGGAGGAAAATGACCTAAAGTTTAATCCAATGACACAAATGAACTTAATGGAAGCACAAGATTGCTTAAAAACCCAAATGGGACAAGAATAAAACCAGGGAGGACAAAAATAACCTAAATGTTCATCCAATGACACAAACAAACCTATTGGATGCACAAGATTGGTCAAAAACCTTAATTGGAAGAGACTAAGCCTAGGGAGGATGAAAATGACCTAAATGTTAATCCAATGAAACAAATGAACATATTGGATCCACAAGATTGTTTAAAAACCTTAATTGGACAAGAATAAGACTAGGGAGGACGAAAAGGAACTAAATGCTCATCCAATAACACAAACACACCTATTAGATGCACAAGATTGGTTAAAAACACTAATTGGACCAGAATAAGCCAAGGAAGGAGGAAAATCACATAAATGTTCATCCCACGACACAAACACACCTATTGAATGCACAAGATTGGTTAAAAACCCTAATTCGACAAGAATAAGCCAAGGGTGGACGATAATGACCTAAATGTTAATCAAACGACCCAAATGAACTTATTGGATGCACAAGATTGGTTAAAAATCCAAATTGGACAAGAATAAGCCTAGCAAGGAGGAAAATGACCTAAATGTAAATCCAATGAAACAAATGAACTTATTGGATGAACAAGATTGGTTAAAAACCCTAATAGGATAAGAATAAGCCTAAGGAGGACGAAAATAACTTAAATGTTCATCCAACGATACAAACACACCTATTGTATGCACAAGATTGGTTAAAAATCATAATAGGATAACAATAAGCCTAAGGAGGACCAAATGACCTAAATGTTATCCAATGATACAAATTAGCTTATTGGATGCACATGAATGTTTTAAAACCCTAATTGGCATGGATAGGACTACGGAGGACGAAAATGACCTAAATGTTCATCCAATTACACAAACACACCAATTGGATGCACCAGATTGGTTGAAAACCCTAATTGGACTAGAATAAGCCTAGGCAGGCGAAAATGACCTAAATGTTAATCCGATGACACAAATGAACTTATTGGATGCACAAGATTGTTTAAAAACCTTAATTGGTCAAGAATAAGACTTGGGAGGACAAAAATGAACTAAATGCTCAACCAATGACACAAACACACCTATTGGATGCACAAGATTGGCTTAAAACCCTAATTGGACTTGAATAAACCAAGGGAGGATGAAAATGACATAAATGTTCATCCAACGACACAAACACACCTATTGGATGCACAAGGTTGGTTTAAAACCCTAATTCGACAAGAATAAGCCTAGGGAGGACGAAAATGACCTAAATGTTAATCCAATGATCCAAATGAGCTTTTTGGATGCACAAGATTGGTTAAAACCCCTAATTGGACAAGAAGATGACTAGGGAGGACGAAAATGACCTTAATGTTCATTCAATGACACCAACGCACCTATTGAAAGCACAAGATTGGTTAAAAACCTTAATTGGACAAGAATAGGCCTAGGGAGGACGAAAATGACCTAAATATTAATCTAATGATACAATTGAACTTATTGGATGCACAAGATTGATTAAAAACCCTAATTGGACAAGAATAAGCCTAGGGAGGATGAAAATGACCTATATTTTAATGCAATAAAACAAATAAACTTATTGGATGCACAAGATTATTTTAAAACCCTAATTGGACAAGAATAAGACTAGAGAGGACAACAATGACCTAAATGTTCATCCAATGACACAAACACACCTATTGAATGCACAAGATTGGTTAAAAACCCTAATTGGACTAGAATAAGCAAAGGGAGGATGAAAATGACATAAATGTTCATCCAACGACCCAAACACACCTATTGGATGCACAAGATTGGTTAAAAACCCTAATTTGACAAGAATAAGCCTAGGGAGGACGACAATGTCCAAAATATAAATCCAATGACACAAATGAATTGATTAGATGCACAAGATTGGTTAAAAACCCTTATTGGACATGAAAAAGCCTAGGGAGGAAGAAAATGACCTAAATGTTACTCCAATGACACAAAAGAATGTATTGGATGCACAAGATTTAATTATACCCTAATTGGACAAGAATAAGACATAGTAGGACGAAAATGACATAAATGTTAATCCAATGAAACAAATGAACTTATTGGATGCACAAGATTGCTTAAAAACCCAAATTGGACAAGAATAAAACTAGGGAGGACAAAAATAACCTAAATGTTCATCCAATGACACAAACACACCTATTGGATGCATAAGATTGGTTAAAAACCTTAATTGGAAGAGACTAAGCCTAGGGAGGACAAAAATGACCTAAATGTTAATCCAATGACCCAAATGAACTTATTGGATGCACAAGATTGGTTAAAAATCCTAATTGGACAAGAAAAGCCTAGGGAGGAGGAAAATGACCTAAATGTTTATCCAATGACACAAACACATCTATTAGATGCACAAGATTGGTAGAAAACACTAATTGGACAACAATAAGCCTAAGGAGGCGAAAATGACCTAAATGTTAATCCAATGAAACAAATGAACTTATTGGATGCACAAGATTATTTTAAAACCCTAATTGGACAAGAATAAGACTAGGGAGGACGAAAAGGAACTAAATACTCATCCAATGACACAAACACACCAATTGGATGCACAAGATTAGTTTAAAACCCAAATTGGACAAGAATAAGCCAAGGGAGGAGGAAGATGACATAAATGTTCATCCCACGACACTAGCACACCTATTAGATGCACAAGATTGGTTAAAAACCCTAATTCGACAAGAATAAGCCTAGGGAGGACGAAAATGACCTAAATGTTAATCCAATGACCCAAATGAACTTATTGGATGTACAAGATTGGTTAAAAATCCTAATTGGAGAAGAATATGCTTAGGGAGGAGGAAAATGCCCTAAATGTTAATCCAATGAAACAAATGAACTTATTGGATGCACAACATTAGATAAAAATCCTAATTGGACATGAATATCACCAAGGAGGACGAAAATGAGCTAATTGTTCATTCAATGAAACAAACACACCTATTGGATGCACATGATTGGTTAAAAACCCTAATAGGATAAGAATTAGCCTAAGGAGGACCAAATGACCTAAATGTTATCCAATGACACAAATTAACTGATTAGATGCACAAGAATGTTTAAAAACCCTAATTGGACAAGGATAAGACTAGGGAGTACGAAAATGACCTAAATGTTCAATGACACAAACACACCATTTTTTGTATTTCTCTTGTATGACTTTAGCAATTGCTTTGCAGATGATTTAAAAGGAAGATATCTTCAAAATTTACATGCAAATTAAATATAAAAATTAATTATTAAAATAATGTAACATATGCAATAATAAAATATTTAACAATCATAATTAATTTAATCAGTCATAGTTTACATATCCATCTCCTTCTGGAATGATGACAATGCGGTTGTAGCAGTCAACACATCCGGGTTCCATTATTTCGTCTAAGGTATATGGCTCTAGTGGGACCTCCAGATAGAGAGAAATAGCTCCACCACTAGTACCAATGGTCGGCATCGGCATGAGAGATGGGTCATTAACAACACGTGGTTTAGCAACTTTTTTCTTACCACGTGATGTTTTGGATATTCCTCGTAATGCCACCGTTCTTGCTCCTCCTGATCCATCCGAACCTCCTGAACCTCCTACTCCCGACACTAAAGCCATGTCTATATATATATATATATCTATATATATATATATATATATATATATATCCATATCCATACATATATATAATATAATATATGTGTATGTACAATTAACATAACATTAATTAATTAATAATGAAATATACATAAATAAATTTTAACACTCACATAAATAAAGAAATATATATAAAATATAAATATATTATACATATCCATTAACATAAGATTAATTAATTAAATATAATTAAATATATTATACATATCCATATATATGGTGAATATCAATTTAATCGTATAATTAAATATAATTATTTAATAAGAAGAGGAATTTGAAACGTACTCAATGTATGGTTTAACTTCAGTGCAGTTAATCAACACGTGAACATGTGCCGCATTAAATACTTTGTCGCTTGGCCCGAAAATCGGAAAATCCCTACCAGCATGATGACCAGACAAGCAAAACACTGATAAAGCATATGGATGACGTATAACACTATTAGTAGTGTTTCTTCCGTTAACTGGTGACAATGTTTCATTGTTGAAATAATGAGAACAAAAGTGTGTTGTTTCACAGTGTAGGTAAGATGACCAAATTGAGCCCTCAACTCTAGCTTTGTTTTTCACCTACCGTTTTGATTAACCCATGAACCTATAATATACAAATAGATGTACAATAAGCTCCATGTACGTATATATAAGTTGAAGTATATTGAAATTAAAGAGATATTGTATATATATATATCACCTTTCAAATGCATTGAGAGATGCTCCATGGAATCAAAAAACCCAGGACAAGATACTTTCTCCAACTTACATAGAATGATCGTAATGTCATTTTCCATCTTGATCGGATCTTTATCAATGAGTGTTGAAGAACACAAATTCTTGAAATATTGACTCACTTCAATAAGTGGGTTCAATACATGTATCGGTAAAGCACTAAAGGCAATAGGAAGTAAACACTCTAAAAATATATGACAATCATGACTTTTCATCCCATGCATCCTCCCACTTTCCACATCAGCACATCTTGCCAAATTAGAACAATAACCGTCAGGCGTCTTCAGCTCTTTGATCCAACGATAAACATATTTGGCTTCATCAGTAGATAAAGTGTAATTCGCATGAGATTTTAGGGTCTTGCCGTTTTGTTCCACCAACGACAAATTTGGTCGTCTGCAATATATACCTATGTCTTTTCTAGCTTTGTCATTATCTTTTGTTTTCCCTTTCACATTCATCACAGTATTAAAGATGTTGTCAAAGAAATTTTTCTCAATATGCATAACATCGAGATTATGTCTCAAAAGATTATCTTTCCAATACAGTAGATCCCAAAAAATACATCTTTTTGTCCAATTGTGCCATTGTCCGTAACCTTGTGGTTTACAAGCCACACCATTAACAACAAGTACCTTTGGCATATCTTTTACTTTATTCCAAACTTGTTCTGATGTCAATTTAAGCGGTTAGCCCTTCATAAATACAGCTTTGTTCATTCTAAATGCATGATCAATAGGTAAAAACCTACGAGAAATATCCCATAAGCGAGGAAATCATTAATGGTCCACATCAATGCAGCTCTCATCATAAAATTTTCTCTCCGAGCAATATCATATGTCAAGACACCATTCCACAACCTCTTCAAATCGTCAATCAAAGGTTGTAAATAAATATCAATACCAGTTGTAGGATTAGAAGGACCTGGTATCACAGCAGCTAAGAACATATAAGGTTTAGACATACACATATCAGGAGAAAGATTGTAAGGAGTAACAATAATCGGCCAACAAGAATAAGGAGTAGACGATGCTTGTATGTAAGGCGTAAATCCATCTGAGGATAATCCAAGTCTTACATTGCGTGGATCTGACGCAAAATCAGGATGTATTTGATCAAAGTGTTTCCATGCCTGACCATCAGACGAATGTCGCAACTCACCTGAATTTCTTCTATTCTCATAATGCCACGTCATCTTTCCTGCAGTTTGTATTGATGCAAACAATCTTTGCAATCTTGATACAATAGGGAGGTAAAACATTGCTTTCCTTGGAATTGATTTTCCCCTACTTACCCTAGAGTTATTCCTTTGGTGATACCTTGGTTCTTGACAAAACTTGCATCATTCATACCAAATTCATTGTCATAATACAACATGCAACCTTTAACACAACAATCAATCCTCTTGACACCTAATCCTAACTTTGACACTAACCGTTTTGCATCGTAATAACTTTGCGGCAAACCATCTCTAACAGGTGTTGCGTCTAGCATCATTTTATTCATCAAATCCAAAGCTAAATCAGGAACATGAAATTGAGACTTTAGACCTAACAGTCTAATACACATTGATAACTTTGAGTTTGAAGAACCATCATATTAATCTTCATTGAATGACAAATTAACACCAATAGCATCCGAGATCATATCATTCATCGCCTCAAAGTGTTGATAGTTATAATAATCTATACCTAACATGTTAGTACTACTTGAAGGACCCATGTTATAATTCTCCAAAGATGTACTAGTATTAGGCGCCGCCGGAGACTCTTCTCCATGATTAATCCAAATCCAGTAGTTAGGCATAAATCCGTCTGCATACAAATGCACTCTTATTTCATCTTCACTTTTAAACCGTCTACATCGACATAAACAACATGGACATCTCATTCCCCCTTCATCTGGGACAATTTTTTGCACTCTCGCAAAATTGAGAAAGTCTTCGACCTTGTTAGCAAAACGTTGTTTAAGACCCTTTCTTCCGGGAAATTTCCTATCGTACATCCAACTACGGTCTAAATCCATATATATATATATATATATATATATATATATATATATATATATATATATATATATATCGATGTTTTATATATTAATTGTTTTATTTTTCAAAAGCATTATATATAAATTTTGACATATTTATATGTCAATTAGGGGAGTATGCATTTGCACACAATATAATATATTATTATCAATACAATAAATATATATAAACCGAAATAAAATTTTAAATTATATATATATATATATATCAATACTATCAAAAAATATCAATACTAACAAAAATATATCAATACTAACAAAAAATAATAATAAAATATCAATACTTATAACAAAAAATAATAATTAATATCATAAATTTTAATAATATTTTTTAAAATCAATAACTTTGAAATATATATCAATTACGGGATTATATATTAATTAATTTGCAAATAATATAATAAATTATTAGTCAAGACTATATCGTTATACAAATCTATATAAAATTTAAAATGATTTTTTTTTTTTTAAATCAAGACTTATTTATAACAAAAAATAATAATCTCATCAATTTTAATATTCCTAATTGGACAAGAATAAGCCTAGGAAGGAGGAAAATGACATAAATATTAATCCAATGAAACAAATGAACTTATTGGATGCACAAGATTGGTTAAAAACCCTAATTGGACAAGAATAAGACAAGGGAGGACGAAAATGACCTAAAATGTTCATCTAATGACACCAACACACCTATTGAATGCACAAGATTGGTTAAAAACCCAAATTGGACAAGAATAAGCTTAGGGTGGACGAAAATGACCTAAACATTAATTCAATGACAAAAATGAACTTAATGGATGCACAAGATTGATTAAAAACCCCAATTGGACAAGAATAAGACTAGAGACGACGAAGAAGACCTAAATGTTCATCCAATTACACAAACACACCTATTGGATGCACATCGTTGGTTAAAAACCCTAATTGGACAAGAATAAGCCTAGGGAGGACGAAAATGACCTAAATGTTAATCCAATGACACAAAGGAACATATTGGATGCACAAGATTGCTTAAAAACCGTAATTGGACAAGAATAAGACTAAGGAAGACGAAAATGACCTAAATATTAATCCAATGACACAAATGAACTTACACTATGCCAAAAATGACATTTATAGCGCGTCTTTTATAGCGCTTATTAAATACAAGCGTTGTTGTATAATATTTTAAAAATAACGGAGGATACTACATCGCTTTTTTGATAAGCGCTGTAAAAAAAGCGTTGTAAAAGGCTTTTTGGAAAGGACCTATTATAGCGCTTTTTGGAAAAGCGCTGTAAAAGGCTTTTAAAAAAAATAAGAAGGTCTTTTACAGCGCTTTTTTGACAAGCGCTGTAAAAGACTTGCGCTTTCACATAATTAAAGGACCTATTAGAGCGCTTTTTGGAAAAGCGTTGTAAAAGGCTCAAAAAAAAATAAGAAGGTCTTTTACAGCGCTTTTTTGACAAGCGTTGTGAAAGACTTGCGCTTGCACATAATTAAAGGACCTATTAGACGGCTTTTTGGAAAAGCACTGTAAAAGGCTTTTAAAAAAAATAAGAAGGTCTTTTACAGCGCTTTTTTAACAAGCGCTGTAAAAAATGTGCTATAAAAGACTTGCACTTTCACATAATTAAAGGACCTATTAGAGCGCATTTTGGAAAAGTGCTGTAAAAGGCTTTAAAAAAAAAAGGTCTTTTACAGCGCATTTTTGACAAGCGCTGTAAAAAAAACATTGTAAAAGACTTGCGCTTTTAAAGAACCTATTAGAGCGCTTTTTGGAAAAGCGCTGTAAAAGGCTTTTAAAAAAAATAAGAAGGTCTTTTACAGCGCTTGTCAAACAAGCGCTGAAAAAGACTTGCGCTTGCACATAATTAAAGGACCTATTAGAGCGCTTTTTGGAAAAGCGCTGTAAAACGCTTTTAAAAAAAATAAGGTCTTTTACAGCGCTTTTTGACAAGCGCTGTAAAAGACTTGCGCTTTCACATCATTAAAGGACCTATTAGAGCGCTTTTTGGAAAAGTGCTGTAAAAGGCTTTTAAAAAAGCGCTGTAAAAGGTAAATCGTTTCAGTTTCCTCTTTATTACATAAACTTCACTACGTTTCGGTGTCCTTCTCCTCTTTATTATCCTTCTCATTGCGAACCCTAATGTCCCTACGAACAATATTGTTAGCCATCTCCATTGCAAATCATCTCCATATTTGTTACTATCCTTACGAACATTATTACGTACTCTTCTCATTGCGAACCCTACTCTGTCCTACGAACCATTCGTATTTCTGTGCATTCTCGCCGTTCCTTCTTAAACGAAACCGTAACTCTATGAACGCTACATATTTCTTCGAGCTCAAATGGGTGCTACAGTGTCGAAGCAAAAATCAAATAAATCACATGGATTCCAACAAAGGTTTGAAATATATGCCTTTAAAATTTCATTAACAATCAATGCACCAATATTTATTGACTTATATGTTTTATTTTATAGTGCTCTCATCAAACTAATAACATGGACTGCAGATACTGTATATTGCGATTAATGAAGGAGATTGTTGATATAAAACCAGAAAGAGATCTAATTGAAATAAAGGAATGCACCTATTACAACGCTTTTTTTAAAAAGCACTATAAAACTAATACAACAAGCAGCGCGTTTTTAGACGAGATTTACAACGCTTTTTTATTTATTTTAAAGAGCGCTGTTGTATCTTTTTACAGCGCTGGATACTACAGCGCTTATTTTTTGAAAAAGCGCTGGACGAAAATGACCTAAATGTTCATCCAATGACACAAACACACCTATTGGATGCACAAGATTGGTTAAAAACCCTAATGGGACAAGAATAAGCCTAGGGAGGACAAAAATGACAAATATTAATCCAATGACACAAATGAACTTATTGGAAGCACAAGATTGGTTAAAAACCGTAATTGGACATTAATAAGCCTAGGGAGGACGAAAATGACCTAATTGTTCATTCAACGAAATAAAGAGGCCTATTGGATGCACAAGATTGGTTAAAAACCGTAATTGGACATGAATAAGCCTAGGGAGGACGAAAATGGCCTAATTGTTCATTCAATGAAATAAACACACCTATTGGATGCATAAGATTGGGTAAAAACCTAAATTGGACAAGAATAAGCCTAGGGAGGACGAAAATTACCTAAATGTTCATCCAATGACACAAAGGAACTTATTGGATGCAAAAGATTACTTAAAAACCCTAACTGGACAAGAATAAGACTAAGGAAGACGAAAATGACATAAATATTAATCCAATGACACAAATGAACTTATTGGATGCAAACTTATGTTTGAAAACCCTAATTGGACAAGAATAACACTAGTGAGGACGAAAATGACCTAAATATTCATCCCATGACACAAACACACCTATTGGATGCACATGATTGGTTAAAACCCTAATTGGAAAAGAATAAGCCTAGGGTGGAAGAAAATGACCTAAATGTTAATCCAATGACATAAATGAACTTATTGGGTGCACAAGATTGGTTAAAACCCCTAATTGGACAAGAATAAGCCTAGGGAGGACGAAAATGACCTAAATGTACATCTAATGACACAAACACTCATATTGGATGCACAAGATTGGTTAAAAACCCTAGCAGGACAAAAATAAGCCAAATGGGGACAGAAATGACCTAAATGTGGATCCAATGACACAAGTTTACTTATTGGATGCACATGAATGTTTAAAAACCCTAATTGGAGAAGAATAAGACTTGGGAGGACAAAAATGACCTATATGTTCATCCAATGACACAAACACACCTATTGGATGCACAACATTGCTCAAAAACCCTAATTTGACAGGAATAAGCCTAGGGAGAACGAAAATGACCTAAATGTTATTCCAATGACCCAAATGAACTTATTGGATGCAGAAGATTGGCTACAAACCTTAATTGGACTAGAATAAGGCTAGGGAGGTGGAAAATGACCTAAATGTTAATCCAATGACACAAATGAAGTTATTGGACGCACAAGATTGGGTAAAAACCTTAATTGGATAGGAATAAGCCAAGGGAGTACCAAAATGACCTAAATGTTCATCTAATGACACAAACACACCTATTAGATGCACAATGTATCACCCTAAGTTTTACCAGCGCGAGTGTATTTTTTTTAATAACAAAGAAATACTTTTGGATAAATATTTATGTCGTGACATAACAACAATGTCGATAAATATTTACAAGCAGTGGAATAGTTTTTGAAATAAAAATCCAAAGTATTCAAACATCAAAATACACCGGGGCTATGAGGCCTATCAGACATAGCTCACACCCCTGAGGTATTCTCGGCAGACCTGTACAAAAGCACTACCCCAAGAATTTTAACTCCCCCCACGTCACATCAAAAAGTGGTACATGGACCCATCAAAATTAAAGTCAAGCTGACAATATTAGTATAGGTAAAGTCTTCCAACATACAAAAAATACATCCACAAAAGAAATACCTCTAGCCCCTATACAATTGTCTAATCTAATCATACTACAAAAATTGTACGACCTGAGTGATCTCCACACGCCCCGCAAGATCCTCCTGACACAGCTCCAGTTAGGGTGTCCAACTACCTCCCCATCTATAGGATACTAACCGGTGGGAAGATCCTGGTTTTCATCTGAGGGCCAAGCCCAGATTTCCATAATAATTGTAAAGGTCACCAACCGAAATTAACAAATATCACATAGCCAAATTCTTATATTTTCAAATGCTCAAAAGAACCTTTCGTCTTAGCATACTCCTCGAAAGGGTTTTCATAAGTCTAAAAATGCATAAACAATGTTGAAAAATGAAGTTTTGACAAACTGCATTGTCGTAGCCGAATACAATTGAGAAAATGCATATTTTCAATTGTAAAATAACTCTGAATCAATCAACACTTCAAACATTAATATTATCAATTATGAACACACAATTAACACCAAATTAATCTCCACAAATTCACACGTCAATCACACATCGAACATTCATTAAATCAATTATGAACACATAAATACATGAAAACTTAATCAAACCAACTTCACACCTCTAAGCAATTACGGAAAATCAAAACAACAACCGAATATGTATATACAATTATCATAGTATAACAATCATGACTTGCGTGTCAAGCACCCTAATGCAATGCGTATATGCCAAAATGCATGATTCCGGAATTCTAAACCAAAACCCTCATCAAAGGGCGTAAATCATAATTGTACAGCCTCTCACATACTAGTACTAATTAACGAGGTGCCACCTATCACAGGTCAGCACGATTTACTAAAAATAATAAATCGTAAACGTACCACCTATCACAGACCAGTACAGTTAACGAGGTGCCACCTATCACGGGTCAACATGATTTACTAAAAAGCATAAATCGTAAACGTACCGCCTATCACAGACCAGTATTGTTTACCGAGGTGCCACCTATCACGGGTCAGCACAATTTACTAAAAAACGTAAATCGTAAACGTACCGTCTATCACAGACCAGTACTGTTTACCAAGGTGCCACCTATCACGGGTCAGCACGATTTACTAAAAATTTGTAGTCTATCACAGACCTTCACGACGCGAAAATTCCTGCAAGGATAAGATGAACCAACAGATCACATGGCATCATCTTGTGGCCCATCACGGTCACCACTATCACCAAGGTCCCATCGCGGTTCCAATGTACTATGAAATGCATGAGCATACTCTGACTCTTTTCACCACAATCATTAAGTAAATGCAGCTATTAAAAGATTCCCCATTTTTAATACTCATTTAACACTAATGAATTTTTCAAACACAACACAGAGCATACTCAATGACACAAACACACCTATTGGATGACCTACTCAATGACAAAAATGACCTATATGTTCATCCAATGACACAAACACACCTATTGGATGCACAACATTGCTCAAAAACCCTAATTTGACAGGAATAAGCCTAGGGAGAACGAAAATGACCTAAATGTTATTCCAATGACCCAAATGAACTTATTGGATGCAGAAGATTGGCTACAAACCTTAATTGGACTAGAATAAGGCTAGGGAGGTGGAAAATGACCTAAATGTTAATCCAATGACACAAATGAAGTTATTGGACGCACAAGATTGGGTAAAAACCTTAATTGGATAGGAATAAGCCAAGGGAGTACCAAAATGACCTAAATGTTCATCTAATGACACAAACACACCTATTAGATGCACAATGTATCACCCTAAGTTTTACCAGCGCGAGTGTATTTTTTTTAATAACAAAGAAATACTTTTGGATAAATATTTATGTCGTGACATAACAACAATGTCGATAAATATTTACAAGCAGTGGAATAGTTTTTGAAATAAAAATCCAAAGTATTCAAACATCAAAATACACCGGGGCTATGAGGCCTATCAGACATAGCTCACACCCCTAAGGTATTCTCGGCAGACCTGTACAAAAGCACTACCCCAAGAATTTTAACTCCCCCCACGTCACATCAAAAAGTGGTACATGGACCCATCAAAATTAAAGTCAAGCTGACAATATTAGTATAGGTAAAGTCTTCCAACATACAAAAAATACATCCACAAAAGAAATACCTCTAGCCCCTATACAATTGTCTAATCTAATCATACTACAAAAATTGTACGACCTGAGTGATCTCCACACGCCCCGCAAGATCCTCCTGACACAGCTCCAGTTAGGGTGTCCAACTACCTCCCCATCTATAGGATACTAACCGGTGGGAAGATCCTGGTTTTCATCTGAGGGCCAAGCCCAGATTTCCATAATAATTGTAAAGGTCACCAACCGAAATTAACAAATATCACATAGCCAAATTCTTATATTTTCAAATGCTCAAAAGAACCTTTCGTCTTAGCATACTCCTCGAAAGGGTTTTCATAAGTCTAAAAATGCATAAACAATGTTGAAAAATGAAGTTTTGACAAACTGCATTGTCGTAGCCGAATACAATTGA
The DNA here is from genome assembly GCA_037974835.1 of Cicer judaicum. Lineage (NCBI taxonomy): Eukaryota > Viridiplantae > Streptophyta > Magnoliopsida > Fabales > Fabaceae > Cicer > Cicer judaicum. The sequence goes on from JBBPBS010000689.1 coordinate 1,612,210, forward strand.
GAAAATGCATATTTTCAATTGTAAAATAACTCTGAATCAATCAACACTTCAAACATTAATATTATCAATTATGAACACACAATTAACACCAAATTAATCTCCACAAATTCACACGTCAATCACACATCGAACATTCATTAAATCAATTATGAACACATAAATACATGAAAACTTAATCAAACCAACTTCACACCTCTAAGCAATTACGGAAAATCAAAACAACAACCGAATATGTATATACAATTATCATAGTATAACAATCATGACTTGCGTGTCAAGCACCCTAATGCAATGCGTATATGCCAAAATGCATGATTCCGGAATTCTAAACCAAAACCCTCATCAAAGGGCGTAAATCATAATTGTACAGCCTCTCACATACTAGTACTAATTAACGAGGTGCCACCTATCACAGGTCAGCACGATTTACTAAAAATAATAAATCGTAAACGTACCACCTATCACAGACCAGTACAGTTAACGAGGTGCCACCTATCACGGGTCAACATGATTTACTAAAAAGCATAAATCGTAAACGTACCGCCTATCACAGACCAGTATTGTTTACCGAGGTGCCACCTATCACGGGTCAGCACAATTTACTAAAAAACGTAAATCGTAAACGTACCGTCTATCACAGACCAGTACTGTTTACCAAGGTGCCACCTATCACGGGTCAGCACGATTTACTAAAAATTTGTAGTCTATCACAGACCTTCACGACGCGAAAATTTCCGCAAGGATAAGATGAACCAACAGATCACATGGCATCATCTTGTGGCCCATCACGGTCACCACTATCACCAAGGTCCCATCGCGGTTCCAATGTACTATGAAATGCATGAGCATACTCTGACTCTTTTCACCACAATCATTAAGTAAATGCAGCTATTAAAAGATTCCCCATTTTTAATACTCATTTAACACTAATGAATTTTTCAAACACAACACAGAGCATACTCAAGCATATTTATTACCACCAATTTAAATTTTCACAACCACACATAAAACTAATCCAAACACAACAAAATTCTCAAAATTAAATCTTTCTCACACACCAAACTTTTAAAGCCAAATAATTTATATTATTTACTTAAAACTAAATAAAATAAATATTGTCCAAATTTCACATTCACTTACTCGACTATTAAAGCACCGAAATATTTGAGTTAATAAAATACTATAAACTTTTTTTTTCTTTTTAAACTCAATCAAAGAGTAATTAAAAGAGTAACATTTTAAACTCTAACCATTTTTAATTTCAATCTATCTTTTTGCTCAAACTCTTTAACTTAGTTAAAATTTGAACTTTTTCACAACCTTAACAACTCTAAATTTTTCGTAAAATTTCAACTTCAGTTCAAACTCGTTTATTTGAAAATAACTCATTACGTAACTCAAACTCATCAAATTTAACTACCGCCAATTCACACCAACAACAATAAATTCAATTCCAAAACACACATATAGCACCTCAATTAAATTTCAACAATTCAAACCTAACTCACCCAATTTCAAAACTCCACATTTTTACACATAAACCACCAAATTTCATCAATTCATTTTCCACAAAATCCGCAAATATATCACATTAAAAAACTTCATAATAATAATTATGAACATATAAATCACGTCAAATATCAATCACCATAAACCACACCTCAAATTTAAATTTCACTAAATCGCACATAATCGCATTAAATTCATTTTTCACAAAATCACACCTCAAATACATCAAATTTCTTTTCCAAAAAATCACAAATAGTGTCCTAAATGCAAACTAAAAGTTTGGAAGGCCATTGCCTCTGTTGTAGCTTTAACAAGCGATTACGGCACCGCGATTAATTCTGGTAAAATTTAAGTTCGTGACGTCGCTTCGAAAACTAGCTCACTAGCATCGCAACGTGGCAATGAGAAACTTTCTCTTCTGTCACTTCTCGAATGGAAGCTAAGATCTAGTAGATAAATGAGGATTTATGTTTTATGGTTTTGGTTTTGTTTATGGAAACAGAAAAAAGATGGAGAAAAACTAGCGAGCCTGGGAAAATGGATTTTGCTTTCTCTCTCCTTCTTGCCTTCCCTTCCTCTCATGTATATATATAATATATATACTAACTTACTAAATAATATATATACGTATATATATATAAATTCAAGACACATGTTACTTACTAATAACATATATTATAATTAAAATTAAACCAACAAATATCTAACAATTCTTCAATTATTTTTTTCAAAAAAAAAATATCTACTCTTGTCGTAAATTAATTGACAAATAAATTTTCATCAACGAGTGGTATTTGTAACAAAACTGTCCGGTATTAAATTCTTCGCAACGTAAATAAATTATTTTCCGACAAATAATTTTAATCCAATTTCCAAAAATATATTTTTGACATTTAACTCACTAAATACCAAAAATTGGGCTAAAAGCCTAAGAAATTAAACACAAAATACCCTAAAATTCTATAACTTAGGATTTAAAATTAAGGGTCTTACACACAACATTGCTTAAAAACCCTAACTTGACAAGAATAAGCCTAGGGAGGACGAAAATGACCTAAATGTTTATCCAATGACCCAAATGAACTTATTGGATGCATAAGATTGGTTAATAACCCTAATTGGAGAAGAATAAGCCTAGCGAGGAGAAAAATGACCTAAATGTTAATCTAATGATACAAATAAACTTATTGGATGCACAAGATTGTTTCAAACCCTTATTGGACAAGAATAAGCCTAGGGAGGACGAAAATGGCCTAAATGTTCAACCAATGACACAAACACACCTATTGGATGCACAAGATTGGTTAAAAACCCTAATAGGATAAGAATAAGCCTAAGGAAGACGAAAATGACCTAAATGTTAATCGAATGACACAAAGGAACATATTGGATGCACAATATTGTTTAAAACCCTAATTGGACAAGAATAAGACAACGAAGGACGAAAATTACCTAAATGTTAATCCAATGAAACAAATTAACTTATTGGATGCACAAGATTGCTTAAAAACCCTAATTGGATAAGAATAAGACTAGCAAGGACGAAAATGACCTAAATGTTCATCCAATGACACAAACACACCTATTAGATGCACAAGATTGGTTAAAAACGTTAATTGGACGTGAATAAGCCTAGGGAGAACGAAAATGACCTAAATTTTAATCAAATGACCCAAATAAACTTATTGGATGCACAAGATTGGCTAAAAATCTTAATTGGACAAGAATAAGGCTAGGGAGGAGGAAAATGACCAAAATGTTAATCCAATGACACAAACAAATTTATTGGACGCACAAGATTGGTTAAACACCCTAATTGGACAGGAATAAGCCAAGGTAGGACCAAAATGACATAAATTTTCATCCAATGACACAAACACACCTATTAGATGCACAACACTACTTCAAAACCCTAATTTGACAAGAATAAGCTTATGGAGGACGAAAATGACCTAAAAGTTAATCTAATGACCCAAATGAACTTATTGGATGCACAACACTGCATAAAAACCCTAATTTGACAAGAATAAGCCAAGGGATGATCAAAATGACCTAAATTTTAATCCATTGACCCAAATGAACTTATTGGATGCGCAAGATTGGCTAAAAACCTTAATTGGACAAGGATAAGGCTTGGGAGGAGGAAAATGACCTAAATGTTAATCCAATGGCACAAATAAAGTTATTGGACACACAAGATTGGTTAAAAACCATAATTGGATAGGAATAAGCAAAGGGAGGACTAAAATGACCTAAATGTTCATCCCATTACACAAACACACCTATTACACGCACACCTATTGACAAGAATAAGCCTAGGGAGGACGAAAAGGACCTAAATGTTCATCCAATGACATAAAAACACCTATTAGATCCACAAGATTGGTTAAAAACCCTAATTGGAGAAGAATAAGCCTAGGGAAGAGGCAAATGATCTAAATGTTCAACCACTGACACAAACACACCTATTGGATGCAAAAGATTGGTTAAAAACCCTAATAGAATAAGAATAAGTCTAAGGAGGACGAAAATGACCTAAACGTTAATCCAATGACTCAAAAGAATGTATTGGATGCACAAGATTGCTTAAAACCCTAATTGGACAAGAATAACACATCGGAGGACGAAAATGACCTTAATGTAAATCCAATGTAACAAATGAACTTATTGGATGCAACAGATTGCTTAAAAACACTAATTGGACAAGTATAACACTGGGGAGGACGAAAATGACCTAAATGTTCATCCAATGACACAAACACACCTATTGGACAGCACAAGATTGGTTAAAAACGTTAATTGGAAGTGAATAAGCTTGGGGAGGACGAAAATGATCTAAATGTTAATCCAATGACCCAAATGAACTTATTGGATGCACAAGATTAGTTAAAAACACTAATTGGACAAGAATAACACAAGGGAGGATGAAAATGACCTAATTGTTCATCCAATGACACAAACACACCTATTGGATGCACAAGATTGGTTAAAAATTCTAATAGGATGAGAATAAGCCTAAGGAGGACGAAAATGACATAAATGTTAATCCAATGACACAAATGAACTTATTGGATGCACAAGAGTGTTTAAAAACCCTAATTAGACAAGAATAAGCCTAGGGAGGACAAAAATGACCTAAATGTTTAACCAATGACACAAACACACGTATTGGATGCACAAGATTGGTTAAAAACCCTAATAGGATAAGAATAAGCCTAAGGATGACGAAAATGACCTAAATATTAATCCATTGACACCAAAGAATGTATTGGATGCACAAGATTGCCTAAAACCCTAATTGGACAAGAATATGACATCGGAGGACGAAAATGTCCTAAATGTTAATCCAATGAAACTAATGAACTTATTGGATGCACAAGATTGCTTTAAACCCTAATTGGACAAGAATAAGACTAGCAAGGACGAAAATGACCTAAATGTTCAACTAATGACACAAACACACCTATTGGATGCACAAGATTGGTTAAAAACGTTAGTTGGAAGTGAATAAACCTAGGGAGGACAAAAATGACCTAAATGTTAATCCAATGACACAAATGAACTTATTGGATGCACAAGATTGGTTGAAAACCCTAATTGGACAAGAATAAGCGTAGGGAGGATGAAAATGACCAAAATGTTCATCCAATGACACAAACACACCTATTGGATGCACAAGAATGGTTAAAAACCCTAATAGGATAAGAATAAGCCTAAGAAGGACAAAAATGACATAAATATGAATCCAATGACACAAATGAACTTATTGGATGCACAAAAATGTTTAAAAACCCTAATTGGACAAGAATAAGACTAGGGATGATGAAAATGACCTAAATGTTCATCCAATGACACAAACACACCTATTGGATGCACAACATTGCTCAAAAACCTTATATTGACAAGAATAAGCCTAGGGAAAACGAAAATTACAAAAATTTTAATCCAATGACCCAAATGAACTTATTGGATGCACAAGATAGGCTAAAAATCTTAATTATACAAGAATAAGGCTAGGGAGGAGGAAAATGGCCTAAATGTTAATCCAATGACACAAATGAAGTTATTGGACGCACAAGATTTGTTAGGAACCCTATTTCGATAGGAATAAGCCAAGGGAGGACCAATATGACCTTAATGTTCATCAAATGACACAAACACACCTATTAGATGCACAACACTCACTACTTAAAAACCCTAATTTGACATGAATAAGCCTAGGAAGGACGAAAATGACCTAAATGTTAATCCAATGACCCAAATGAACTTATTGGATGCATAAGATTGGCTAAAAACCCTAATTGGACAAGAATAAGGCTAGGGAGGACGAAAATGACCTAAATGTTCAACCAATAACACAAATAAACCTATTGGATGCACATGATTGGTTAAAAACCGTAATAGGATAAGAATAAGCCTAAGGAGGACGAAAATGACCTAAATGTTAATCCAATGACTCCAAAGAACGTATTGGATGCACATGATTGCTTAAAACCCTAATTGGACATGAATAAGACATCGGATGACGAAAATGACCTAAATGTTAATCCAATGAAACAAATGAACTTACTGGATGCACAAGATTAGTTAAAAACCCTAATTGGACAAGAATAACACTAGGGAGGACGAAAATGACCTAATTGTTCATCCAATGACACAAACACACCTATTGGATGCACAAGATTGGTTAAAAACTCTAATTGGATGAGAATAAGAAATGACCTAAATGTTAATACACAAATGAACTTATTGTATGCACAAGAATGTTTAAAAACCCTAATTGGACAAGAATAAGACTATAGAGGACGCAAATGACCTAAATGTTCATCCAATGGCACAAACACTTTTTTATTTCATTTGATTTCGTTATGACCATCAATTCATTTCTTTTCGGTTTCTTTTATTATTTTTTATATTTTAGAGAAGAGTCTGAACAAGAATTAGAGAACTGAAAACTTGTCTAAAACTTAGCCCTAATTATTTATTTTTATTTTTATGTTTCTTCACATATGTTTATATTTTTTTTATTATTATTATTATTATTATTATTTCCTTTTTTTAATAATAAAGTAAAAAGAAAATCATAATTAGGTGTAACACTGACACATTAGTTCGATCATCGATCCAATAATATGCTGCCCCACTAGCCACTATTATGATCGAGAATCAATGAAACGTTGGAGTATTAAAATGATGATTTTGTATAACAAATTTCACTAGTAATTACTTCCTCCCATTAATAACTAATATTTTTAAAAAAATTGCTCCAAATTCAATGTTATTTTTAATTTTAATGTAATTTTATTGGCTTTTGTTTTTTCTTCTGAAATATTATATTTTAATATACTCATATTTAATGAAAACAGATTAGTAAAATCACAATCAAGTTTCTTTCGAAATCTTTACCAGACTATCAAATGCAACAAATATTTTAAATTAAGAGAATAATATACTAATATCTTTGATTTTGTATATTAATTAATTTTTGTGGATCAGGCGATATTAGTAAATTTCTTCAAATTAATAAAATATAAATTGCGTTACACAAAGAACGAAAACTCAAAGCCCGGTGTAATAAAAACGAGATAGGAGTATTAAAATTGAAATATAAATTTATTTCTTGTACGCATATATATATATATATATTTGAGTTAACAAGGACCTACAACAGTGCTGGATGGTCTCAATAGAAAGGGAGGATCCCAAGCATAGGAGAATTTAACGGTACCAAAAGGAGCCAAGGGACTGCCTTTAATAAGGAGGCAAGTATTATATCTCACAAAAAGAATTGCAGGGTCAACAGGTTCTTTAGTTTGAAATCCTATACAAGCCAATTTTATATGGCTTTGTGTGCAGTTGCAGTGGTTGTTCACAACCACGTTCCATTCAGGTACGCCACCTATTTCTCTCCCACTTCTTATTGTGCCTACTACGATGTCTCTCACCGAACAACCATGGGATCCTAAAATGTTCATAAAATCAGAAACAGCGAATCAATATTAATTTGGTTAAGATGTGAATATATATATTAATAAAAAAGAAGAACGGATAGTTTTTTTTAAGTAATTATGTGAGCATACCATCCATAAGAAGAGCAAGGAAGACGATAGAGAAAACACACTTGAACGTTGATGCCATTGTCGCTTCTTTGGTAGTTCACTCTTTGGGTGTATTTGATTACCCGTTTATATAGTAGTACTACCAAAGTTTGTATTATTATGAGAGTTGAATTCGTGGTTTAATGGTATTTTTAATTTCTTAAATAAAAATTAATAGTATAAAAATATATTAATTTTCAATTGTTATGTTTGTTAATATATGTTTCCAACCATCTCATATTAAATCACATTAGAAAAATTAATCGTTTTTTCCATTTATAAATATTTAATAACAATTGTTCGTTCTCGTTGACCGACTCATAAACTTATGAAATTAAATAGTATTTTGAGAATTAATTATAGACGATCGAAATCATTGACCATCCAAATTACTGACTACCCAATACTTGCCTATCATTTCCTTCTTTATTGATTGTTGGATGAAACATTTTTGTTGTTTGTTAAGAGATATACTGACATCTATTTTTTTTTTAAATATTATTAAAAACAATTATTTTTTATTTTTTATTTTTAAAATAAATAGTAAATATTATTATAATTAATCTATATAAATTTCAAAATTTAATCTAATAAAATCGATATTTCTCTAAAACTTAAAAAATATTTTAGTTGTAATTTATATACATCAAAAACTTGAAGTTATATTTTAGGTGTGTTAGATATATATCAAATTGTTTTACTAATAATCAATTTTTTTAGTTTAAATTAGTTTACGAATATACTTAGATATTTAAAATATCTCCTAAAATAAATTCAACATGAATTTATTAAAAAACGTCACATCATCTTGAAAACAACTCATATACTTTTTATGGTTTAATTTTTATATTAGATCTGCAACTTTAATTTATACATAAATATTTTATTTATATTTAATTTTATTATAA
>JBBPBS010000689.1:1620817-1633858 GCA_037974835.1 Cicer judaicum
AAATAAAATTCACTTTAAATTTTTTACAATAATAAAAAAAATTAAAAAAACTAACTGTCATAAATTAATAAAAAAAAATAATAGTTATAAAATTATTATTAATAAATTAAAAAAATTAATAATCATAAATGAATAAAAAAAATTAACGATCATAAATTAATAAAAAAATAACGTTCATAAAATTGTTATTACTAATAAATTAAAAGAAAGTAACAGTCATAAATTAATAATAAAAAAGTAACAATTATAAATTTATTAATATTAAATCATGAAAGTATTAATACAACAGGAGGAGATGCTTTTAGAAACTATTAATTAGTGAAACTATTTATTCAATATGTGAAGTTAGCATTGCCTACACATAAAAACATTGATGTGGTCAATTTTCACTTACATATCACACTTGCAAACTGCCTTTTAAATTACTGTTTATATATTTTTTTTATTATTTATAGTAATTTAATAAATTATTATGTCATTTAATTAAAGGAACTCAACTTGGAATCTATAAACTCATCATTTCTTAATATGATTTTCTTATTAAAAAAACTCTGAAGTCGTAAATTTTTATTGACATGTGACTTGCTAACTGAATTTTAAGTTAGTGTTTATACATTTTTTATTATTAATAATAATAATGTAATAAATTAGTGTCATTTAATTAAAGAAACTCGACCTCAAACCCATAAAATCATGAAAAAAACACCCAAAAAAAACCATCAAACTTTTCTATTTCCATTTCACAAGGATATGGCTACCCTTCTTTGTTCTTTTCAATTAAGAAATTTCACTCCTCACTCTCTCGTATGTCATCTCCTTTAACAACCTCTCTTTCTCAACTCTGACTTTCAAACCCAACTTTTCTTCAATCCTCCTCTCCCCTCACAACATCATTTCATCACAATCCCCAACAAATTAGCTTGCCCAATCACATACATCTTCAATCCCTAATAAACCAATCAACCTCTCCATCACTTTCATTTGAGTTGTAGATAAAGATTTTTGAGTTATTTACTTAATTTTCAGTTCTTTTGAAGGAATTTATTTTCATTTTTTTTTTACTCACGAATTTATTTACTTATTAGTTAATCACTGCATTTTCTCTGACACATCTTTTTTTTTTTTAATCTATTTTCTCATTCTTAGCTCTTTAATTCATTTAAATGTCTCATTTATCTTCCGTTCTCTTCCATGACTATAAGTAACATTATTGTTTATCACTTTCTGTAATTTTCTTTAAATAATCATTATGCTGACAACATCAAAGAAATAAAACAATTTTATTTTTTATACTTTTTTATTTGACAAACAAGCTTATATCAATCATCATATAATAATTTATATTTAAAATTAATGTTTTTCTTACTGATTTAAATAATAAAATTTATATTTAATATTTTAAAATATATTTATTTTGTTAGGGTCTAATTATTATTATGATTATTAACTTCATATTATATGTATCTCTAAGTAAATATATTTTAGTCGAATGAGCATTTTATAAACACTACGCCAAAAATGACATCTAACATGACATCTAATAGCGCGCATTTTACAGCGCTTCCTAAACACAAGCGCTTTTGTAAATCTATTTTAAAAATTACGAAGCCTTTTACAGCGCTTTTGATGACAAGCGCTGTAAAAGAAGCGCTGTTGTAGGTCATATAACGTTTGCGCATAACGTTATAAGGCTTTTACAGCGCATGTAACAAAAGCGTTGTAAAATGAAGCGCTTCTGTGTAAAAGGCTATTTTTGGCGTAGTGAAATGAGAACAATATATGTCTAGCTCAACGTCAAGGTATTTGATTTAATTTACAAAATAATGCATATAATGAAAATGACTCTCATAATATAAATGAGTTGATAATTTTTTATATGTATTGTTAAGAAATTTATTTGAAATAATAATGAGGATGGACATAATTTTAATTATTTTGATTTTACACTATAACTCCTAAACTTCAAAATTTTGATTACAGTACAACATTTTTGAGTTGTGGCAACCATAAAAAAGTGTAGCGTAAATAAAAATATTTGTGGCTTAAAGGTTAGACAACGGTTTACAAAATATGTCGTAGGTGGTCGTGGCCTATTCTTTAAGGCAACGGATTTTTACTTTTATCCATGAAGTCTAAAAAACCGTTGGTGAATACATTCAAAATGGCCACGGTTTATTTGAATGTTTCTGGCCACGACTTTATGAATTAATTTTGCCAACAGTTTATAAATGTTACGTATACAGTTAGACCACGGTTTTGTGTAAATTATTTATGTTTCAGGCAACACATTTATAACGTTGTCAAAAGAATAAGCAACATTTTTTGGTCTAAGACAATAGATTTGTATGTGTGGCATATAACTTTATACCACGATTATTGATACATTGGTAACACGTTTAACTCAAAAAAAATTATGTTGTCTTTTTGTTTAGGCCATAGTGTTGAAAATGTTTTTAACCACATTTTTTATGTGTTGTTTATACTTTTCAATCATAAACATTCAATTTATTTAGTCTACATTTTTCTATTTGTTGCCTATAGATTTATCATACACTCTCATTTTTTTTTGGCAAACATTGATAATTAATTATTATTGCTTGTAATTCATAATTGAACATTAACTAATTGTTATTGAACAAAACATAAAAGAGTTAAAGCATAATCAATTCTTAATTAAAGTATACACTACGAAGAAAAACAATTGTCTCATCAAAATAATGTAACACAAATATTACTAGATATTCAAAAATACCCAATACATGATTCGATAAAAAAAAAACCAACAAATTTTTTATTCCTAATGCAACAACCAAAATTTGCATTGCCAAAAAACAACCAAGTCTTCGATACATTCCACTAGCTTCATATATCTTGGTGATGATCTTCAAGTCCAACTTGAAAAGTTATTATATTAATATAAATAAAAGAGAAAATATAAAATTAAAGCTATGAATATTAAAAAAATGAATCACAAATTTTTATCGCAACAACAAAATTAATGTTTTATTTAGGTATATTAAACTACCTAATGGAAGAAAAGACTAGCAACATATCACAAGTACTAAAGACCAACAATTTATAAGTCTACAAGATACCTAATCATAACAATAAATCAACATAATTATCTCACAGTTACCTAAATCAAACAAATATACTTTTACCTTTTCAGTAACATGAGTTGATGTAGAAGAATGGAGTGCCGCACTATTTGCAAAACCTAAAGCATGTCCCATCATGTTATCAACATCAGTTTCACTTAAACTTGGGTTTTGCTACTTCAACACACATTTTAGAAGTTCCACATATGCTTCCATCATTTTCTTTGTAAATGACTCATATTCTTCCATCATTTCCTTCATGCTACTAATTTCACCTTCGTAATGTTTCTTAATGTTAGCAATCTCTTCATTTTTTTAACATTGTTGGTGTAGCTGTTCTTCCATAACAACAAACTCTACCAGGCATTTCTTTGTCGAACAATGATTGAAAGGCTTGGTTAGGAGGCTCACAAGAGTTTTGAATTGAATCTTGAAGTTTTGTGTGATAGGAAAAATAATTAATGTTAAAATTTGAAAATTTAGACATTAAAAATATATAGTGAGAAGAAAAAACATACAATGATATTTTATGTTTCTTCATCAATTTTTCCTTTTCTTCGCTAATTAATGAGTTATGACAAACATTTCAGCTTGGGTGACTTCCTCCCCATTTTCCTTCTTTGCACGCTTTATTGGTAAAGTTGGTAATTAAAAATTATTAGAATAACTTGTTAATTATATATAACAAACACACATAAATAAGAATAAATATTGTACCGCTTTTGCACGAATTCTAGCAAAATTTGTTGGCCCCATTCGATGCATAAACTTCTGTTTAGCCCTATTGACAATATTGTTATTGCTAATGTTCTACAATGTAAGTGGAAAAAAATTAAACAAGGATATATATGCAAAATATTCTATACAACACAAAGTGACTAAAAGCAATGTAAAATATGTACAAACTTACTTGGATGAAACTATTATTCCAATATTTCAACAATTTATTGAAATGAGGTTCTGCTATGCTTTCAGGCTTGTTTTCTAACCTTTCCTTCAAGGTTGAGTATTTCAAAAAGTGTGTCCTCTTGATATAACATTTGTAACGTATCCATGCATAATTTATTCAAGAAAAACAGCTTTCTTTCCTTTTTCAGGAATGACAAATTTACTCTGAAAAATATTATTGTGATCAACATGTGATAACTAATTGATGATCAAATAAAATATGAAAATTAAACTCTTATACCTGAATATAAGGCCATATACGTTCCTCATGATTTTTGTACACTTTCTTAAAGTTTGGATAAATCAAGGGACAAAAGGCTGAATTCCTTGCAATAGTGCCAAGGAAATACCCTAAGTCAGTTGCAACTTTGTCATCAGGTCCTATCACTTCTCTGTCATTGTCTAAGGTGACTTCTATACGGAATTTTCTTCCATGTATATTCAAGCACTAACTGGTCCCCTGGTTTTTTTGTAGTTGTCCTTATTTTGACATTAAGTTTACATAAGATAAGATAAAATCCTAAGGATGAGTCACAACTATATATATATATATATATATATAAGAAATTAATATTTGATCATTACCATTACGTTCGTCATCTTGATCTTCATTCTCTTCTTCCATGACATATTCTTCCTCTTTATTTCCTTTATCATTTCTCAGCTCTTCTTCATCATCAAGTTCATTATTTTCCTTAAGAAAATCATCAATTCACATTGATTTGCACAAGGGCATTCTTTTGGTTTTATTTGTTGCACTTTGTTGACTTGTCATTTCCTCATCATCTTCATTTTGCACCATTTTTTTCACCTTTTGTTTTGTTCTTGAAATGTCATTTTCTTTCAATGCCTTTCTCATTGGTGATTGAACTTCTTCATTCTCCACACTTTTTTTTGGCTTTTTGATTCTGCAAGGGTGATTTTCTTTGATTCATAATGGGACCTTTTGGATCTTGATTTTTTCTTGATCGTTGATTATTAGTCATTGATGCTTCATTTGAATCTTTCTTGACATTATCAAACTTCTTTTTGGTCGAACAAAGATCCTTATTTGAAGATATATTTATTTGATCAATTGCTACAAAATTTGATAACTTGAATTGTGCTTGAGGTGCAATCTTAATTGAAGGATGCTTGACTCCTTCAATTTGCTTGTCTAACACTATAGCCATGGAACTAATCTTATTAGTTGATGGAATGTTTTGCTTGCCAATGGCTTCTTTGGTTCCAACCATATCTTCATTAGTTACTCCAATACCTCTCATTATCTTTTCACGCTTGATTTTGAATCTCCTTAGTAATTCATTGCTTGATCTTGCTTGAAGTAGCTCAAACTTGGAAGTATTTCTCTCGCTTTGGTCTTGAGCTTTCATCTTTTGTTTTAAACTTGCTTCCTTATTCATTTTCTGTAGAAAAATAAATAAAATATCAGTAAGAGGACAATAAACAAAATTGTTTTTGTCAATATACTAATACCGATTTAAAAATAAACAAAACAATAAGAGGAATATAAAAATAAGCCAAAATGATGGCACCAAGATACTAATAGTAAGAGGAATATAAAAACAAGTCAATAAAACATTTTTTTGAGTTGTAGTCTAAGTCATAATCATCTTTGTCTTCGAATTCCTTCATAACATGTGCAGACTTTTCAACTATTGTTGCTGGAATATCTTCCCTAACCCAATTGAGGTCGTTTTCATTATTTGATGCATTTATATTTCCAATATCATAAAATGGATCATCCAAATATTCTTATTGAATTGTAGCATTTGATTGATCACCCATGTTAAACAGATCTATAGGAACAGTTTTCATAACATAATGTATATTTTCATCGAAAGGATCTTGCACATAAAAACATTGGTGGACTTGAGACACTAGGACAAATGGATCATTTTGATAACATTTTTTGTTGAAATGTACACAAGTAAGCCCATATTTTTCTTCTTTAGCCTCAAACCAATCACACCTAAACAACACAAATTTGAGTTGACTATAATAGTCTAACTCAATTATGTCATTAATTGCTCCATAGGAAGTGACTACATCTGTTTTAGGATTTTCATCCTTAGAACTTGCAAAACATCCAGTCAAAGAAACCAAAGTTACACCAGAATTTTGAGTTTTGCGTCTTGCATCACGTTTCATAGTGTGAAATCTATAACCGTTGAGGAGATAACCTAAAAACCTCTTTGCATCAACATTTGGACCTCTAGATAATGCTTTGAGGTGAATCGCCACATCATTTCAAGGCTCGAATTTTAAACCATTCACTAAAATCTTGACCTTGTCTTTTGGCCTTGATCCACTTTCCTCCTTTAGTGTGACTACTAACACATTCATCGTACTCTCTACAAAGGTAACAATATTAGTTGTTAAAAATAAATCTAAGATATGTTTTCATTACAATTAGGGAATAAACAATAAACTATTATGGTACCATATGTATGTTTGCATATCATCGCAATTGAACAATATGTATCGATGGGCTTGAGCTTTTGATGTTGAGTCTATTCAAAATGATTTACCATTTTTCTTCCCTCCTAAAGGTCTACCAATACTTGAAAAGTAATCATTTGAATCTACTTTGCAAGAATCATTGTTATCATAGTTTCTACCATTCTATTAAGCCTTGTATCTACACTTTTAGGCAAATATCTTGAGCAAAGAGTCAAAGCTTCTTCAGCCAAATATCCCTCAGCAATTGAACCTTTTGGATGAGCTCTATTAAGAACATAACTTTTAAGTCTACATAGGTTTCTTTCTGTGGGATACATCCATCGGAATTAAACAGGACCACCTAATCTAACTTCATGTACAATATGAATAGGAAAATGAACCATTACATCAAAAAAAACTTGGAGGAAACACCATCTCCAATTGACAAAGTATTTCAGAAATCTCTCCTTGTAGATAATCCAAATCTTGCACTTGGATAACTTTTTGACATAGAGAGCGGAAAAAAGATCCAAGACGAATCAAAGGTCCAGCCACTAGATTTGGCATTGTGCTCTTTATTGCTACTTGTAATAAGTAGTGTAACATGAAATGTGCATCATGACTCTTGTAACCAAATATCTTTTTATCGCCAACATGCACACATTTTGAAATGTTAGAAGGACTTCCATCGGGTAACTTGGTAGCCTTCAAAACACCACAAAAAATAGACTTCCCTTGGGAATTCATTGAGAAATATGCCTTTTCCAACTTTGTTCGTCCTCCACCGAACTCTATTGGATGAAGTTCCTTTCTAATTCCCATATCTTGCAGATCATAATGAGCATTAACATGATCTTTTGCCTTTCTTGATATGTCCAAAAGAGTCCCAATAATACTATCACATATGTTTTTCTCAATATGCAATACATCAAGATTATGATGTAAAGTATTTTGAGCCCAGTATGACAACTCAAAAAATATTTATTTGTTCTTCCATGGACCATCATTTTTTTTCTCTTAATCTTCTTTCCAAATTCATTCTCAAAATATTTTAAGTTTTCCAAGATTTCTATACCTTCTAACATAGGTGGTGCAGACCTATGCTCTTTCTTTCAATTGAACTACCTTTTATTGGCCCTCCAAGCATGACTAGCCGGTAAAAAAGTACGATGATCCATATAACACATTTTGTGACCATGTCTCAAGTAGGTTGAATTAGTGTTATAATTGCAACACGCACATGCCAACTTTCCTTTGGTGCTCCATCCTAACAACATAAGATACCTAGGATAGTCACTAATAGTCCATAACAGAGATGCTCGCAATTGAAATGTTTGATCTTTTGAGGCATCAGTTGTTTCTACTCCAAATTCCCACAATTCCTTTAGCTCCTCAATCAATGGTTGAAGGTACACATCGATATCATTTCCTGGTGATTGTGGTCCAAGAATCAATAACGACAACATTGCATACTCAGATTTCATACACATCCAAGGTGGATAATTGTATACCACCATCATGACATACCATGTACTGTGCGATATGCTCATAGTTCTAAACGGATTGAAACCATTACTTGATAAGCCTAGCCTTACATTACGATGCTCATAAGCAAAATCAGGATGAAGCACGTCAAAGTCCTTCCATGCTTGGCCATCAGCAGGATGCCTTAATTTACCATCCTTTGATCTACCTTCTTCGTGCCATCTCATTGACTCCACAATTTTTGAACACATAAATAGTCTTTGAAGTCTTGGAATCAATGGAATGTTCTTCAAAACTTTTGCAGGAACTTTATGTTCATACTTCGGATCCTCAAACTCTGAATCTACTTGAGTAAATTCCTTCCATTGTGAAGCTTTATAAGTGTTGAAGGTATCGTCATTTTCATGCTCTTTGCAATACAACATACAATCATTTGGACAAGCATGAATTTTTTTATAATCAAGGCCTAAATCCTTGATTATGGCTTTTGTTTTGTTAAAAGATTCGGGAATGTTCAGATTAGGCATGGCTTCTTTCAATAACTCCAAAAGAGCATTAAATGATACATTGCTCCACCCATGAAGACATTTTAACAAGTAAAGTCGAATTATAAATGATAAAGTAGTGAAGTTTTCACATCCCAAATACAACTCTTTTTTTGCCTCATTAATTAAATTATAAAACTTCTTAGCATCCTCATTAGGTCCCTTGTTGCCTTCCTCTTCTTTTTCAACGTGCCTAAATGTGTCATAAATTAAACCATTGAAGTCATCACGTGTGTCCACTTGATCTTTCATATGATCATCAATTTCCTTAGTCAATGATATTTGCTCTCCGTGGTTTACCCAAACGTCGTAGCCTTGTACAAAACCGAATCCTATTTGGTGATCGCGGACCACTTTTCTTCTTCTCCAACAAAGATTTCTACACTTGGCACAAGGACATAAAATTGTGCAACCTTGAGGTTCTCCTTTGGTGAAGGCAAAATCTAAAAAAGATTTCATGCCTTTCCCATACTCTGAATTAAGTCTATGAACTGTAGTCCACTTTTTATACATCACTCTAAATAACAAAAATAATAACATACAATTGAAGTTTAACACAAATGAAATTATAATATGAATGCAACTAGATGTAGATTTATACAACTAAATGCATATTAAGACATTAAAACAATTAAATTATAAGATTGCTTGTGATATTTATGTAAAGTATAATATCTTATCAAAATATCACAAGCAATCGCAATTCACTAATTAACAATTAAATTCAAGAATTGAACTGATATTGTTAGTCTTAATTAACAATTAAATTCCATACTTTAGTAGCAGAATATCACAAACAATTCAATAACTAATTGTTGGTCCTGATTAGCATAGTATCACAAATAATTCAATAAGTAATTGAAAGTAGTTGGGAAATTGGCAAGGTGCCTATTGGCAAGTCCATGGAGTATTCCTTCTCTTCAAAGCTTGGTTACTGATGCTTCTCTAAAACCTCATAGAAAGGTCGATGCATTGCTTCACTTGGTCAATAGGTGCTTATGTTTACAACCTCATAATTCTGTTTGGTAGTAATAGTAGTGTGTGTAGTGTAATAAACTAATCATGGCATTACAGATGCAGAGCTGTATATTTTATGAATAGTATATAGCTATACTTACAATTTTACTTCATAATTGGAGCTTTGTCCAATAATTGCTTGTTAGGATTACTTTAGGAAATGCATATTGGAATTTTATTCCTTAAATTCAGTTTCATGAAAATTCCAATATGCATTACTATGGTGTACGTGACAATGCAGTTGATAAATTGCAGAGCAAGTGAATGCTTAACGAATTAAAACATAACATTCATAAGTCTTTGATGAATAGTTTTAACCTTTTGATTGTAATATCTCAGTTCTAAACTTTAATTCAATAACTAATTGCTGGTCCTGATTAGTAATTAATAATTAAATTTTAGAATTCAACTTATTAGCAAAGGAAATCAACTACAGATGAATTTATGTATTAGAATAGATAACACACTCTTATTGCATATACTATGATCACAAATAAACAAGGACAAACTTTTTCACCTCATTCAAACAAAACTTAGGAAGTTCCACATCCCTAACACCACATCATTAATTCCAACAAAATCTTAAAATATTGATTAATCTTATTAGTATTACCTTTGTTCACCACCACCATCATCTTCACTGAATATTCATATTAGCAACAAACAAAAAAACCAAGCAGTAACATAAATACATGAATTCAGCAACTGACAACAAAACCATGCATGGAGCAATTCGAGATTGTTTAAATTTCAGAGTTCAATAACATAAATACATCAATGTCATGTATATTGAGGACACAAAAAAAATCAATATAATACAGATAAACGAGGTTTGTAACCAGTGATGGGGAGCCATATCCATCATCTCAATAATTCAATAAATCATATAAAATTACTAATTAATCAAAAAGCAGTACTCATACATGAAATTGAAATACATCAAAACACAATGTGAAGAATAAAAAAGAAGATGGGTGAAGCATATTCTTACATGTGCGCGACCTTCTAGTGAGGGTTAAGTCAAACACGAGTTGTCAGAGCACAAGACGGCGAGAACTATCGAAGCACAAGACGACGGGAACTGTAAGAGCACAAGACGGGGAGCGAAGTCACAGAAAAAAAAAAACGACAGTGTGCAAGACGAAGGCGAAAAGGGGTTTTGGTTCCGGCAAGACAAAGATGAACGACATAGATTCAAGGAGATAGACGAGAGGTACAGAGACAAAGATAGATGCGATTGAGACGGGTATTGGGTTCAGTCGAGAGGCAAGGAAACAAAGACAAAGCAAAGATGAGATGGAGGTGAATAGTACAAATGTGATTGACAAGAGATTGAGAAGGGTTTTGGTGTGGGGAACTGATAATGTAATTTGGAAAATTAAATTTGAGAAATTAGGTTTAGGCAAATAATTAAGGGTTTTGGTTTAACTAACACTTTTTTCTATTTTATTCCACAGTTATGTATTATGGTTTAAACATAGTTTAGGCAACAATTTTTATATTAAGGCTACATTTATAATATGTTGTTTTAAAATCCTCTTAGACAATGGTTTGAAAGTGTTGTCTAAACCGGCCACATTTTTTAACCCGTACCTGAAAAACAAATATGCAACGGTTTTATTAACAAGCAAGAAAATGTATTTTATATGTATGTTATAAATAACACTTGAAAAAATGTTGTCTATTCTCGTTTCTAGCCACATTTTTTTAGCCATTGCCATGATAAGTGTGGTCAAAAGTTAAAAATGTTATAGTGGGTATATGTTATGCATGCCCTTGTGATTTGTGCCATGACACGTGTATGCAATTGCTTGATTAGACAAACATGATTGTTGTTTTATAACATTGAATCCTGACCGCTGAAAATGAACGAGTATGATTTAATGTGGCAGTTTGTAATGATGGTTTTTTGTGTGTGTGCACCATTTGGTTAATCGTTGCATGATACTTATTGTTAAACTTCAAGTTTTCTATATTTGCTCTTCCTTTTTCTATCCGTTTGCGCTGCTATATCTAGAAAGATTTTAGTTTCATAATTGCGTCCATCTCATCTTCCATTGTTCTCGTTACTGGTACGTTGACCTCTCACTCATTTCTTTCCCTAATCTTGAAAATGTATGAATTACACGTCGCAGACATTTTTTATTCTGAGCAAACCCCAAGTGTTAAGATAGATTAACTAGATGAAATGTTGGATATTCACTATCCAAAAGTGTCTTAATTTTCTACCTTTGTTTATAAGTATGATGCTAGTCTTAGGCATTGTGTCATGTTATACAAATCAAATAAAAAGTCATGTGATAAAGAGTAGTTTGGATTTGACAAGGTAGAAGAAAGTTTCCAAATGCTCATTCTGTCTTTGGTAGATATAGGTCCTTTTAGGTCTTTTGTTGATAGTTGTCATATTTTGATAAAGAATGTTCATTTCACCGTCGTGCATGTCGTCCCATTTCAAAAGGCAGAATGTATCTGTCTTCATCAACTTTTTTTAATAGGATTCAATTGTGTCTCCTTTTTACGGACTTTGTATGTGAGGTGATGCGATGGTTAGATGTTTCTCCTTTGTAATTGCATCTTAATAGTATGGCGAGCATTAGGTGTTTTGAATTGGTGTGTGAGAACTGAAGAGTTCCATGTACGACAACAATATTCATATGCCTTTGTCTTGAATAGAAAAAGAGGAACACAGACATTATTCAACTGAGGTCAAATGTGACATATTTTCATACTAAAAAGGTGCTTCCACTGTCGCATCTGGTGTCCAATCTCACAGTTCCTCCTTGCCTAGCAATTTGGAGAAACCAATGCAACAATCGGTAGAGATTTTTCTTGACAATGATTTAATAGGCAATTTTTTTTTTGTCTAACCTTTATTTGAGAAAAAAACACATATATACCCTCTTTTGAAAACTATATAGGCCTTTTTTTTTTTCTCAGGTACATGTCATTTGAAATGGAGACTTCCTTAAACAAACACAAGTTCTAAATAGCGACTTTTCATTTGATTTTAAAAATAAAACAAAAAATTCGATTTTTTTTTAATATTTAATAGATAATTTAAATTTTATATATATAATTAATTAATATAAAAATAAATAAATAGAAATTTTAAAATAAAAAATATTTTTAGTAAACCCAAGTTTTAAATGGGCATTTTTCAAAAGTTTTATTAAAAAAAAATTAATTCAATTTTTATTGAAATAACAAAAGTAATATATATAATTAATATAATTAATATAATTCATAAAAATAGATAAATAAAAATTTTAAATTACGATAAAATTTTAGGAAATTTAAGTTCGAAATGTCGATTTCTCAAAGGTTTTATTTTATAGATTATTTTAATTTTTATTGAAATAACAAAAGTAATATATAAATAATTAATATAATTCATAAAAATAGATTTATAGAAATTTTAAATTCCGATAAAATGTTAGGAAGTCCAAGTTCAAAATGTCGATTTCCCAAAAGTATTTTTTAAAAAAAAATTATTTCAATTTTTATTG
>JBBPBS010000689.1:1634087-1714884 GCA_037974835.1 Cicer judaicum
ATATATATATATATATATATATAATTCATAAAAATAGATAAATAGAAATTTTAAATTACGATAAATCTTTAGGAAGCCCAAGTTTGAAATGCCGATTTTCCAAAGGTTTTTTAAAAAAAATATTTATTTCAATTTTCATTGAAACAACAAAAATAATATATATATATATATATATAATTAATATAATTCATAAAAATACATAAATAGCAAATTTAAATTACGATAAAACTACATAAATAGAAATTAGGATAATTGACTAGAGCTAGCTGTAATGTTTGTACAATGTTTTCGAGTATGACCAGTTAATTGACATAATCCACATTTTCTCGGTACTTTTTCTTTAACGTTCATTTCAGTTCTAATACGGGTACTATTTGGACGATCTTTTTTAATTCTCCGCATTTGAGGATTATGATACCACTAAAAACAAACTCTATTTAACCACGTTCAAAACCGTAGCAAAATTGTCAATTCACCGTTGCAATTAAAATTAGCCACGCTAACCATTTTTGTGGCGTAGCTGGGCATCGCAATTTATTAGCCACAATTAACATTTATATTAGCCACGCCTAAAAGAGTCGTGGTAACATATTTTTAGCCACAGTTAATTTACAATTAGCCTCGGCTAAAATCGTGTCCAACCATGGCTAAATGGTTTTTTTTTTTTTAATATCAATTGCAAGTTTGTTCCTGTTTTTGTCATATCTTTTTCTAACAATAAAGTCAAAGCAAACATTGTAATATCAGGAAGACATTCTTAACCAATATAACAACAGTAACTAATTAACATTCTAAAAACCATCATTGATATAAAAATATAAAATGGTTTATACCAACAAAAAAACATTGATCAAAGTAGTCAAAAATTCTAAAATCTTATACATAAACTAATGAAACATACAAAAATTGTTGACAACATCAGAATAGTCTAGAGCAAAAGCAAAACAATCCACTAAACATGTATTCCTTCTATTTGCAATCTAAATAGCAGCATATTTCTTCCAGTTGATTGCATACAACTAAAAACACAATCCTTCCATTTGTAGTCCTTCCATTTATATTACTAAGGTGGAGGGAAACCTTGGTTGAAAGTAGGTAACTCATCACCAAATTTTCTTTGCATAAAATTAAGGAGAACTTTAAGTTGATCTTGTGTTTGTGAAAGTTGCTCCTTAGTCTCTTCATATCCATCTAGCTTTTCTTTCAAAGTGTGCATTTCCTTTTGTAACTCCTCAACATTTTTTTTGCTAGAGCTACCAACACTGTCAAATTGCATGAAATATTTGCGCGTCTTGAAAACACTCGTGGGGCAAACACCAACACCTAAACCATGCACTCGACCTGAATGTTAAGCTCCGTACACTTTGCCAATGACATTATCTAGATAGGCATTAATCTTTGATGGAACACCTTCATTAGCAACACATTCTTGATCTTGAGACAAATTCTCTAATATCTTTTCCTAGTAGAGAAATAAATGTCAGATAAATTCCACCATACTACCAAGTAGCAAATACTTCGTTAACAATAACAATGTTATCTTTTTTACTTACTACGATGGATTTTCCTTCCTCATTCACATAGTTTCCATTCTTTTTAAGCAAAGTTGACAATATAACCTCAGCACGACATACATGTCTATTCAATTGTAGCTCCTAAGATATTAATAAAATATATATTAATATAAACTTTCATATACAAATATTTTAATATATTACAAAAATAAAAGTTATGAATTTAATTTACCATATGATGAGCTCTTCTTGCGGTGCTCATACTACCCCAGCATGTGAGACTTTAAGCATCTTTCGATTTTTCATATCTTGCTCACTTAGTTTCTACAATTTTCAAATGCTAGTCATTATATGCATTTAATATAAAATATCAATGTACTTTGTAAAAGTAATGCAACAAATATTTATTCCTTCATTTGTGTTTTTTTGTTATAGTAATTAACAAAAGCAATCCAATCATTTTCAGGCACAAGAGGATCAATAGCAAGTAGGTCTTCCTTACTTTTGTTAGGGTAGAAGTATTTACAACGTAACTTATATTTATAGGCCTTCCATCTTTCTCCTAGGGTTGCCCATGTCCATTTGATACCAGCAGCATAATCATACACAAAATGATCCTTGCAAGATTATATAAATATATCAATCTTCAATGAAAAGAAATAGAATAAAAGAAACTTTCTACGAAGTTTAGATAATAACCTTGATGCAGTTCCAAATTGCTTTACTATTATTTTCTGACATTTGATCCCATCTTTCAACACTTATAGGACAAAATGCTGATTTTTTAGCAAGTTCGCCGAGAAATCTCACAAGTAAATTTGAACCATTATCATTGCCCTGTCCATTAGCACCGATTTCGATCATAATCTTTTTTGTTTTCTCTAGATTCCAAACTTGATTTACTACCATTTTTCGAATTGTAATTTCTCCAGTAGAAGCATCTAAGTGTGCAAATAATAATAATAACTCAAGTAAGAGAATATATTAATATTCATACAACCACCACAAAATAAAACAACAAATTTAATAATATTAGATTTTTTACCTTTAACTTTGATAAGTAATGACTCCTCTTTTTGTTGCGATTCAGTTTCATTTGGCTTTGGTGAAGGTTCAACTACATCATCCTCCAATAGAATATATGTCAAGCTGACATCTGTAAATTGATCCTCAAGATGATTGTTGTTGAATTGTTGGGGCTGATCTTGGAGAGTTTCATCATCATTTGAATTTTCTTGTCTTTGTAACCATTCTTACATTTCTTGTCCCGAACACCTCCCCCTTTTTCCCATATCAAATCAAATACCTGCAAAATTTTATAACAAAGAGATAGAACATATATCTAAAATGTATTCCAAATGATTCATAAGATAATCCATGCATTACATAAACACCAAAAATATGAAGTCTTATATAGCATACTATTTAAAAGCAAAAGAAATATGACAAAATTACAAAGTTCATAACTTAAAATATTAAAATACACTATAAAATTATTCAATCATCTCGATCACTACAACTATTACGATCTTCCTCAACATTTGTTTCATCATTTTCTTGTTCATTGACATCATCTCGCACTAATTGTAGTTCTTCAATATTCCCAACATTTTGCTCACAAAAAGGTATGTCTTCCATTATTGGCTCTTGTGTTTCCATAAGGTTCACTTCTCCATATCATATATATCTCTAGGCTTCATATGACAAACACAAGACTGACCTTGATCAACCGGATCATCAACATAAAATACCATTCTAGCATGACTTGCAAAGATGAATGGTTCATCTACTTCATTCACACCGGTGTGAATCAAATGAGAAAAGTTTACACTTGTTATGCCAAATTTATCTATCTTAACTCCCTTGTTAGGTTTAGTGTCTACCCAAATACATTTGAATAGCACAACCCTTAACTTACCAAAGTAATCAAGTTCTATAATGTCTACCAATTTTCCATAATATATGTCATTACTTGAGTTTTCAATAGGTTCTCCTCTAATTGAAAACCTATGAGTAATAGCAGACATAACAACACCACTATTTTGGGTTCTTAATCCTTGCTCTTTTCTCATTGTTCGAAACTTAAATCCATGAATGTTATACCCATCAAATCTCCTTGCAATGTTATTTGGTCCTTTAGCAAGCCATTCAATTTCAGTTGTAATATTTGGATCATCTTTTCTTGCAACCTAGCAATATTTTAAAAAGTATTATAACAATTATAAATATATGAAATTTTTATATGAAAAATTAAGTCAAAATATATATAGATATCCTTAAATATTCGTTGAACCATTTGTGAAAATTTGTGTGAACATATTCTTCCACAACTCTTGAGGCATTTCTTTTGTCACGATGCATTCTAGCAACTTCTATCTTACACTTTCTACATGAATAATTTGTGGTTAGTACACTTGATATAGAAATGAATATTGAGATGATAATTAAGTATATGCAAAAGCATAAAACTTACTCCCGAAATGCATCAACCAATTCACAATTAGCTAAGACATAGCGATGAGCTTGGATCATCTCTAATTATGGAATCGAAAAAATCATGGAAGCTCCAACAGGCTTGCCTGATGTAGGAAATAAATTCGACAAAATAGTGGATTCGCTGCTAGCATAAATCCCATTGTCATCATCATTGCGTCTTGGTCTATTGAACCTTGTTTCAACATTACCGTGCTCAAAATATGTTGAACAAAATGTAAGGCATTCTTCTATAATGTATCCTTCAGTAATACAACCTTCTGGTGCAGCCTTGTTACGAACATATGATTTTAAATGGCCAAGGGTTCTAAAAATGAAAGGATGTAAGTATAATAAAATAAAACAATTGCAATTTATAATTAACTTAATACAAAATAAAATATACCTTTCAACATGATACATCCATCTATAATGCACAGGACCGACAATTATTGCTTCTTCTCCAAGATGAATGACCAAATGAATCATAATAGTGAACAAAGATGGAGGAAATATCATTTCCATATGGCAAAGGGTCAAAGCAATTCGTTGTTTGAGTTTCTGCAAATGCTTCACATCTAAAACTCTGCTTGATATTTCTCTAAAGTAGTTACATAGTTCAATCAACACAGAACTAACATCGTTAGGAAGTGTTTTTCTAAAAGCAATTGGAAAAAGATGTTCCATTAGAATATGTGTGTAACACCCTGGCCATTCCCGTTACCGGCAATGTTACCTCACGACCTTCTCGCCCCCCCTAACCACTCCATTGGAAATAGCGAGTTTTTGCCTTCCGTGGGATTCGAGCCCGGTACCTAGGGGATAAGTACCGCCTCATCGCAATCCCACTACCAATCCCACGGAAGGCAAAAACTCGCAAGATTTCCATGAGGGAAAGGGGGGTGCGAGAAGGTCGTGAGGTAACATTGCCGGTAACGGGAATGGCCGGGGTGTTACATTGCTCAATTGGTAGTGGGATTGTGATGAGGCGGTACTTATCCCCTAGGTATCGGGCTCGAATCCCACGGAAGGCAAAAACTCGCTATTTTCCAACGGAGTGGTTAGGGGGGGCGAGAAGGTCGTGAGGTAACATTGCCGGTAACGGGAATGGCCGGGGTGTTACAATGTGAATCATGACTTTTAAGACCTGATACCTTACGCTTCTTAACATCAACATATCTAGAAATGTTTGATGCGTAATTATCTGGAAAAACCACATTTTTTAGAATATGTAGGAAGATATCTTTCTCTAAATTTTTCACTTTAAAGCATGATTGAGGGAACTTAGAGGAATTAGGATATGGATGAAGCTTTTCCCTAATTCCCATTGCCTGCAAGTCTCTATGAGCTTGAAGATTTTCTTTTATTCCATTTTTATCATTAAGTACTGTAAACAATACATTATCAGAATCATTCCTCTCAATGTGCATTGGATCAAGGCAATGACGAATAAGATTATGCTCCCAATAAGGTAGATCCCAAAAGATACTCTTTTTCTTCCATTGTAGTGGGCCTTCCTCACTTGTACCCTCATCACGTGACCTTTTTCGACTATATTCCTCAATTTATTCAAGCACTTCCGATCCTGACATTGGAATAGGGGAAGATCTACACTCCAAAGATCCATCAAATGAATGTTTGTTGTACCTATACTTGTGATCATGTGGTAAATATCGACGATGCCCCATGAAACAATTTTTTCTACCAAATTTCAACCTTTTAGATTCTGTATAAAATCTACATGATGGGCAAGCAAACAATGTGTGTGTATTCCACGCAGATAAGTTATGAAGACCAGGAAAATCACTAATGGTACAAAACAAACTAGCACGCATATGAAACATTTCATTCGTTGAGGAATCATAAGCCTCCACACCATTCCATAATATTTTTAACTCCGTAACTAAAGGTTGTAGGTAAAGATCAATACAATTACCAGGCATCTTGGGACCAGAGAAGTTTGCTTCATACAATACCATGGAGGGTAGTTATAAAGGTACAACATCACAGGCCAAACACTATAAGTAGAACTTAAATTTTCGAATGGATTGAAACCATCTGTAGCCAAACTAAGTCTTACATTACAAGGATCTGAAGCAAAGTTTGGATAAAATGAATCAAATTCCTTCCATGCTTTACTATCTCTTGGATGCCTTAACAATCCATCAGGGTTTGCCACTGTAGCATGCCATTTCAATAGCTTTGATGTTTTAGGAGACATGTATAACCTTTTCAACCTAGGTATAAGTGGGCAATATCGAAGTACTATAGCGGGTTTTGGCTTCTTTTTCTTTTGGAAATCTGTTACATGATTTTCACCACCATCATTTTCATCTGATTTCCATCTAGACATATTACACTTCTTACATTTATCTCTCTTCTCATCCTCCAATGATCCCCAATACAACATGCAATTATTTGGACATGCATGAATTTTCTCATAGCTTAGACTTAAGATCTTAATCATTTTTTTTTTTGCTTCATAGAAAGATGTCGGTAGTTTAGCATGGGGAAAAGCATCATTTAGAAGCTCAATGATCATTGAAAATGTCTTATCAGTAGCACCACATAAAACTTTTATATGATATAGACGAACATTCAATGACAATTTGCTATATTTTGTGCAACCATTATAAAGTTCTTGATTCCCATCTTCCATCAACTCTCTAACTTTTTTAAAATCATCATAGCTTGCATCCTTTGCACCCATAGGGTGGTTACTATTAGGAATATTTGATCGTCCATTATCTTGAATTCCTTGATCATCTATGACACCAAATACGCCATTCAACATATCTTGCATTGGATATTGTCTATCTAATGCTTCTTTTACTTGGTTCACTAACTCAACATTGGATTGCACACATTTTTCCCCATGCATGTACCAAAATGTGTACTTGGTTGGAAAACCCATTTGTAAGAGATGACTAGACACCTCAACTCTATCACCCTTATGACTAAATTTGCATGAAATACAAGGACACCAAATTTTCCCATTCATTGCAGAATTTGAAAATGCAAAATCCAAAAATTGGTTTACTCCATTTAAGAACTCTTTTGAGTTCAATGGTTTATCAATCCAACTCTTATCAATCATAGTTGGATGAATCTATTTTCATATTTGAATAAAATTATTAAGGCATTTAAGGTATCAAATAATAATATAAAGAACTTAAATTTTACTGTTATACAATCATAAACCATACACACAAGCAATCTAACAAATTCTATTGCACATAGATCAAAACTTATATTCTAAAAAATTAGAAAGATAACTCAAAACTTAAGTTTTAAACAAATAAAAACTTAAGTTTATTATAAACTATAGAATAACACATTCATAAGTGCAGGAAAAAAATATATGAATACCAACCGACAAATTGATCACTTAAAACAGAGAAAAAAAAACATAGTACCCAACCAAGAGTAAATAACATACCAATTTTATTCTAGGAGTTAGAGAACTCAGCATAACGATTGGTCCCTGATGAATGCAATTGATACATACATGTATGTTAACTTATGAACTTTTATAGAATAAACTATATAATAATAGAGAATACTGATAAGTATTCATAAATATATGAGAATAAAGAACGCAAAGAAAGAGAGTGAATCCACATAAAATAATTTTAAAATTTTATTCAATCATAATTCATCACAATATTTTATAATTAGATAATAGTAAATGATTTAAAATTATATAATTCGATATAATACTGAATCCACCTATTCTCTGGTTGGACCTACCATTGTAACCATTTTGAAACTTGGGTTTGGTTTGTGTCTTTGCCCTTACTTCCTCCTTTCTTTGATCGGGTTAGTTCATTGTATCTGACAATATTTAATTGAATTCAGTCCCTAATTATATAAGTTATGTTTGGAAGAATTTCTTTTCATTCAAATATATCTTTCTTTTGTTTAAAAAGCTTCATGTTAAATTATTTGATACATTTATTATTTTTTTTAAATATACTTTTAAGTATTTTTATTCAAAAAACAAATATCACGTTAAATATTTCACATATATTTTTTTTAACATATGAGAAATACACTAAAGAGTGTGTTTATATAAAAAAAAGACTAAATAGTAGATTTTCTTACTTAGATAGATTAAAATAAACAGATCCAAACCAATAAAAAGTTTGTTTAAATTCACCCTTCTTCTATCTATCAACAAAGAGACAAAGAGAATGTAATTTTCCAAAATGTGGGAAGACACTAATCATGTCAGTTGTGAGGAAAACCAGGAAATGAATCAGCACAATTAGCCACTAGAAAAACATATATAAGCATTTAATTATATATTATACATTCCATGATTACTATAAACATTATGCAATTAGTATTAGATTATACTTTCCACTCCACCAAATATGCAATCATATAAACATTATGTCCTCTAGTTCCACATGCTTAATAGAACTTGGACTAAAGTTTTTCACCAATTAGTATTAGATTATACTTTCTAAATTATCCAATCAATTATATATATAGTAGAGTCCTTCATCTGAAATTCTCCAAGATTAATTAATCCAATGGAAAATATTCCCCCATTGATTTACAAAAATCCAATTAGAAGAACCTCAAGAAGATCTACAATGTATCTTGGTGTCAGAAAAAGACCATGGGGAAAATATGCAGCTGAAATTAGAAATCCATTTACCAAAGAGAGACATTGGTTAGGAACTTTTAACACTGCAGAAGAAGCTACAATAACTTATGATATTTCATCTATTAATATTTGTGGCATTCATAATGCTAGAACTAATTTTCATTATCCTTTTCTACATAATCATTCATAATGCTATATAATTATCTCCCATACTATTAGTATTTGCCACTTAATAAAATGACCATTGCCAACCATTAGCACCAAATAAACTCATAACACTTATATTGCAGAATTTATTGACAGTAACATCATAAAGTGCAAAAGATCCTTAAAAGTACCTAACCATTTTTCTTTCCAAAACATAATACTTTGGCCATTTCCTAATACACAATTCATATTACCCTTATATGTGTAAATCTAGCTAGTCACTAAACATTCTTTACAAAACATAACTATATTCATAGCATCAAATACACTTTACAATCCTTTACTCATAATATTGCCATCTTGATTTCACAATTCCATCACCAAAATGGTTTATTTCTATAATCACCAATTAAATTAGGAAGCATATCAAAACAGAACTAGAAGATAATCACCAATTAAATTTCTAAAAAATAGAACTTGAAGATTAAAATAAGAACCTGAAGAAGGAGCTGAAAAGACCAAGTTTGACGATTGGCTGAATAAGATGGAAGATATTTGTGAAGTTCTTGCGTTTCGCTGAATTAGAAAGAAGATAAAGGAGCAAGTCTTGCGATTGGTTGAAGAAGGAGCTAAAAAGAGCAAGTCTTGCGATTGAAAATAGAACATGTTGGAGAAACAATGGTGTTACGGCATAAAATAGAACGGTGGTGAAACGGCAGTGAAACGACTGTGAAACGACGGCAAAACGGCGGTGGTGAAACAGTGGTGAAACGGCAACGATGGTGAATAGGATTTTAGGGATTTTTAGGGATTTACATGAAATTGTTAGTGTTGAGTTTTGGATTTTTTGGGTTTTAGATGGAAAAGAGGGAATCTGAAAGAATAGAGCAAATATGAAAAAAAGAGGGAATCTCAAAGAATAGAGCAAATCAGAAAAAAGAGGGAAAATGAAAACGAGCAAAAATGGAAAAGAGAGAGCGCGCTTCATATAATGTTAGCCACGTTCATATCCGTGGCAAATTTTTTAAGTTAGCTACAGTCATCGTGATTGTGGCTAAGTAACCGTGGCTAATCCCTGGTTTTCTTGTAGTGTACAATGTTTCACCTTCATATGTGGGCCAATATTCTTCATTAAGTATAGGTGGAAACTCTTCTTTGTAGATGTTAAATACTTTAACAACCTTGTACACGTCAGATATAAGCACTAAATAGTTTTGACGAGCATAAGAACATGCAACTATGACATGTGAACAAGGAACATGTATAGTATGAAATTTTCCATAATCACACCATTTTCTTTGAAGGTTGACTTCAAAATGACCAATTGGTCGCACCTCTCTTGGGTTTACTATTTCATGCACCATGAAAGAATAATGATTTCGGTCGAATTGCATGACTTGGTGAGTATTAGATTTACTAACTTCACATTTAATCTTGTCCATGCAATCGTCTGTGTATACTCAAACAGAAGCTAATGATGCCTGATGTTGTTGTCTCCTTTCTGCATATAAAACTCTCAATCTATAGTATGTTGATTGTACCAAAGCAGCAATTGGGAGTTTGCGTGTACCCTTGAGCACTGCGTTGATGGAGACGGAAACGTTTGTTGTCATGTGTCCCCATCGTCGACCTTGAGAATAAGCCATAGTCCATTGTTCTGGGGGGATATTATCGATCCATCTTAAAGCCTCTGGATTTTCCATATTGATTTCATTGCGGTAATACTTGAATGATGGCTCATTTAATGCATATCTTGTAAGAAATGATGTAAAAATTATCAAATATGATAAAGTGATATATGGAAAATATACTAAGAAGAATTAGATCATTACCCACACAAACAAGTTTTCTTTGAAGTCCCTTGTCCTTGAAGTCTTTCATGAAATTTTGTGCAATGTTTCATATGTAGTACACATATGTTGACGGAGGATTATGTCAACCATTATTTGGATTATTATAAGCACTCTTATTGAATTCGTGTCTATCTGAAACCAAACAAATGTCAGCTTGAGGCGTTACATACCTTCTTAGATTTTTCAAAAAAAGGTTCTAAGCACCCCCTGTCTCACCTTCGACAAGTGCATAAGCAATGGGAATTATATTTTTGTTTCCATCTTGTGCAACAACAAGCAAAAGAGTCCCCTTGTATTTTCCGTACAACCAAGTTCCATCCACTAAGACAAATGGTTATTTAAACCCAAATATGCACAGAGGGAAAGCCCAGAATAGTCGTTTCAAAATTTTTGACCCCTGTAATAGAGTATTATTAGAATATGTAAGTGATACTTCCATTTCCACAATAGTTCCTGGAAGAAATTTTTGCATAGCCAACAACCACCTTGGAAGGTCATTGTAAGACTTTTCCCAGTTCCCATAAATTTTTTCGATAGCTTTGTTCGTTGCCATCCATGCCTTTTTATAGGTGATTGCGTAGTTGTATCGTTCCTGAATATGTGCAATGATCACCTTCACTTTAATTGATGGATCAGCTTTCAAAAGTGACTTTATGCTTTCGCATATGATGTTAGAGTCAAGCTTGGTATGATCCTGTGACATAAAGGAATTTGTGCAATTGTGGGCCCCCTCCAAACGACCAATCACCCATTGCTTACTTTTTTGACTTAATGAATCCCTGCATTTGAAAAAGCATTGTGGATTCACACATTTAATTACATACATGTATTGATCAGATTTCACTACACGGTAATTGAGGGAGTGTTTTATGTGATAATGCTTAATTGCAAGTTGACAATCTACTTTGCTATTAAACTTCATTCCAATCTCAAGATATGCATCTAATGAAGGTGGTTCATTAGATGACATATCAAATTCGGAGGATTGGTAAGCATAATCCAAATTTAAATTACGCATATGGAATGGTGGATCGTACTCTAGATCGTCACTATTATCATTGTCATCTTTGTCGTCCTCGTCCTCGTCTTCCTCAAAGTATGTTTTTTCTTCACTCTCTTCACTTTTTTCTTGTTGATCAAAATCGGCCATATCGCCTAATGGAATATATGGTTCAGGTTGAGATGGTTCAGGTTCATATTCTTCATGGTCAACCTCTAAATGTTGAATTCAAACCAAGTTATAAATACATGGTTTGGTTTTGTAGAAAACCAATTGGTTGATCTTCGTGTCAATCCACCCCAACCTCCACCACAATCTAGCCAACATTTTTTTCACCCTCAACCTCCACCGCAATCTAGCCAACTTTTTTTTCACCCTCAACCTCCACCACAATCTTGTCAACATTTTATTCACCCCAACCTCCACCACCATCTAGCCAACAATCAATGCCCAACACAACACAACAAAATCAATATTATATACCAGCACCTCCTAACACTCAACCGACTCCTCATACTTTTACCCACACACCACATCAATCTTACGGGTTCACGCCAGGGGAATAATTTAATTTTGATAGCCAACAACCACATCAAGAAGACAATCGTCAACTATCATTTGCATCAAGTGAAGAGGAATCATTGTATAACACGTTCAACACTCATCATAATACACCTGAGTCCGCTACCCAGTTATTGAATAATATGTGCCAACAAAACTTTCAAATTCCAAGCTTTGGGAATGCATATACTTTCGAACTTGGGTTTCCTAAAATTTTATCGTAATTTAAATTTTCTA
The DNA here is from genome assembly GCA_037974835.1 of Cicer judaicum. Classification (NCBI taxonomy): domain Eukaryota; kingdom Viridiplantae; phylum Streptophyta; class Magnoliopsida; order Fabales; family Fabaceae; genus Cicer; species Cicer judaicum. The sequence goes on from JBBPBS010000689.1 coordinate 1,646,487, forward strand.
TTTAACTATTTTTATATATTATATTAATTATATATATATATATATATTACTTTTGTTATTTCAATAAAAATTTAAATAAATTTTTTTAAAAATAAAAAAAAAAAAAGAAACCTTTGGGAAATCGACATTTCAATCTTGGGCTTCCTAAAATTTTATCATAATTTAAAATTTCTATTTATCTATTTTTATGAATTATATTAATTATATATATATTACTTTTGTTATTTCAATAAAAATTGAATTAATTTATTTTGTAAAAAAAATTTTGAAAAATACCCATTTAAAACTTAGGTTTACTAATAACATTTTTTAATTTAAAATTTCTATTTATTTATTTTTATTTTTATTAATTATATGTATAATATTTATGTTATTTATTAAAAATTAAAAAAAATTGATTTTTTTTAAAATTAAGTGGGAAGTCGGCATTTGGAACTTGAGCTTCCTTAAGGAAGTTGCCATTCCAAATTGCGACTTTTATGTAAGAAAAAAAAGAGAACATTTACATATATAGTTTTCAAAAGAGGGTATATATGTGTTTTTTTTTTCAAATAAAGGGTATTCAAAAAATATTCTGGATTTAATAAGGAAATATCATGGGATATTTTTTATCTATAAATTACTTAAAAATAATTATTTTTTTTAGAAACTATAATTTTTTGTTGAAGAATATTTTATCATGCCATAGTTTGAAGATGCTTTAGAAAATGATTTGATATATATATATTTTTTTTTTGTAAATGAACGTAATGCAATTTACTAAAATAATATTTATTCGTTTATTTGCAAAATTAATATTTCAATTGTTAGATCGATATTCATTTATGCTCCAAAATAAAATAAATTATTTTAGTGAAATTCAAAAGAAGCAAGATTGACTAAAATTAATGACATTGAATTATTTACTAGCAAATAAAATCTCACTTCCGTCTTTCTATTAAAAGTTAATGATAAAGGGTAAATAACTTTACAGTTTACCAAAACATTTTAGTAATACAAAACATTATTTTTAAATAAAAGTCTTTCGCATCCAGTTTGTCCGCAAAAAAAGGAGTCGCCACCAATTATTTTTTTAAGAAAAATTGGATAAAACTTAAAATAATATTTTTGAACCAAAAATTTGGATTCGAGAGTCGATTACGAGTAGGGATCCTACAACGTCTGTTAAAACGATTACCCTATAATTAATTATATACAAACAATTTATTTATTTGTTTTTACCCCAAGAAAAATAATAAAAATAAATAAATTATTTACATTAATGAAAGAAGAATTTTTTTTTTTTATTAATTTGGTTTGTCAAGGGGAAGACTTTGCTCCTACGTATCCCCAGGTGCAATAGGGAAATCAAAACACACGTACTTTTTGGGTAGAAAATATTTATGTGTTGACCAATTTTATTACTAATTTTACTTTATACATTTACATATCAAAATAAATTAACAACATAATAGTGATAATCATAGTAATAATGATAATAATAATAATAATAATAATAATAATAATAATAATAAGAATGATGTGTTATATATTGATTTGTGTATCGTTTTATTTTAAGGACACACTTTTACTATTTTTTTATTTATTTTTATAAACCGTAAAGAATAAAAATTCAAGAGCAGATTTGTGAGTCAGTGACGCGTATGTGGCACGGACCGACGGTGGTAATAATAAGAGAATTTAAAATCTAACACAGAAGAAATAAAACACAATAGAGATGAGAGATCACGAATTTGATAAAGAAATAAACGATTATACAACAATAAAATTGATTCTTATTAGTTGATTATAAAACTTGATCGTGAAACTAAAAAAAAATTGTTGTTTATATCATACGTACGTAGAATAGTAAAAAAAAAAACTCTATAACAATAATAACGTAAAAAAAATAGACAAGGAGAAAAATAAGAGTTTACCGCACTATTCTTTACTAGCTCCTGATTTTAATCTTTCTTCTCTCTTTTCTCTCTATTATTCCTTCTTTTCTTTTATCTTTTTTGTGCTCTCCATTGTGTTTTTCCATTCTCCTCTCTTTTGCCCTCTTGTGGCAGACTATTTATAGACTTTTGGGTGTAGATTGCAAAAGACAAGAGAATAATTGTAAATTGATTATCATTAATCTATTTTTTTTCCGGTTTTCTTTTCTTTTAATTGGCCACAATTATACTGATTCTTATTGCCATTGATTCACTTCTTCAGTTTCTTTTCTATTCAATTGATCACCATTATTCTGATTTTTATGAATATCAATAAATTTCTTTTTTGTTTTTTTGTTCATTTATTTTGATCATCATTGCATCGATTTTTATGACAATCAATTCATTTCTTTTCAATTTCCTTTATTTTTATTTATTATTTATTTTTATATATTTTAGAAAAGAGTCTGAACAAGAATTAGAGGCAAACAAGAACCGAAAACACTTGTGATTGTTTAAAGCTTATATCCCTAATTATTTATTTTTATTTTTATATTTCTTCACATATATTTATATATTTATTATTATTGTCATTATTAAGATCTTGTGTCCTTGACATGAGGCAGTCAATATTTCTCTTGAATTGAATTCAATCGGTCAACACAGGTCATTACTCTTGATAAGGGGGTTTTTGTTCGAGTGGGTCGCACTGCCTTTATTCTATATAATAAGAAACAAAGGGGTGCCCCAGTTATAGGTTGATACTCATGGAGGGTATTCTACAGTTACGAGGTAATGTTTGGTATGAGAATTTTTCATATAATTTTCTTATACATTTGATAATGAGCAGGGTAGTCGTGAATTTTATTCTTGTGAATGACTATTCTTCATCGTGACTCACTTTGAAAATTGAAGATAGGGTAGCTAGAGTCAGCTAGTTGATTATATTATTGAGGGACATGATGGCAAATGACTTCAATATTTTTTAGACATTTGTCTAATATGTATATACAAAATGATCATCTTCTTATTCCAACTTTTCCATTCTTGATTTAGTTGATTGAGGATTACATTCAAGCCTCATGTACGTTCAACATCTTCATTTTCGATTCGTAGGCGGCTAGAATATCCATGGCACAAACTTGAAATTCCCCACATGATTGACATATTCGAAACATATTTAGACAATGATTAAGATAAAACCACTTGTCTAAGGGGATTAACATGACGTTAATCTCATGACCCAACACATCGAAGTCCATCGAAATAGTGGATTTTTGTATCATTCTCACATTCCGTGGAATTAATAGCATGATTGAAATTATGTGTGAGATTTTAGAAAACTTTATTATGAATGAACTACTTCCAAATATGTTTGGTATATGGTTTAAAGAAGAGAAAGAAAAATAATGTTTGGTAAGAGATTGTGAAATATATGATGAGTGAGAATGGAAAAGGAAACAATACAAAATGCATTTATTGACATTTAAAATATTGAGGCACATCAATATGACCAATGTGTTAGGATCAAATTAAATAACATTAACAATCATGGGGAAACTTGCCCCTTGTATATATATGGGAGAACATAGTCAATAACTTTAAAGTTGTGTTTAGTCAAGGTTTTTTCTTCAATAATCATAAAAAATTCATACAAGGTTTTCCATTTTTTAGATTGATGACATCAAATAATAATCGGTAGTGATGAAAGTTCAACATAGACGACCCGACTTCTAGAGATTTACTTGTGACGAAATCCAATGAAGTATGTTCATGACTCAGAAGTAGGGGGTGTATGATGAATATGAATCTAATTAGTATCAGGTTCAAATATTGTGGACAAGTGGCTTTAGATAGAGTATAACCAAAAAGTACACTAAAAGGTTATAATTGTTAGACTTATGAAATCAAATGGGTAACAAATCAGTTTTTCTTGATAGTTTTTTTTCTTCATGAAGGATCCCCATGATTTCAAGTATCGAGAGTTCGTAAGATTTCCAATCTTTTAGCCATATGAATTTTCAGTTGGTTTAGATCATCTTTGTATGTTTCAATTCATCCATGATTTTAACTTTGGAACATGTCTGATAAGGGTGTCACGATACTTTTTCTTTTTCCTTTTTTTTTGTCTTTTGTCATTTTTTTTTGTTGAAGGAAAATATTACGAGAATGTAAAAAATGAATGAAATGACTATGCATTTAAATAAAACATTTTACTACCTCCTAATATGCAATTATTTTTTCTAAAAAAATGAGAAAAAAGAAAAATATGTTGTAATATGAAGTAAAGGATGAAACATACATGATTATGCCCTATATGATTCTTTTCTTATTTACATACATGATTATGCCCTACATGGTTCTTTTCTTATTTGATGATTTTTTATTGTGAACCTTTACTATGGGTGGCTCTATAGTTCTAAATTGGCTCCTAGAGCACAAAACTCAATTCTAAAATATTAAATCAATTAATAGGTAAACTATTAAAATGACAATATTCTAGAAAAAGTCAACTCTAGGTGAGACTTTCATGACAACCAATCAGGATGTACATCTAGAAGATTATTATTACACAGTCTCTAACTTATCTTAGGTTTGCACTCAGCCCGAGTATAGAGCCCACTCATAAGTGTGTGAGTTGTGTTAGGGTAGTGTATAGAAAAATAAACAAGATTAAAAAAATCATCACAATAAAAATAAATTGACAAAACACATATAATTATATTCATATTATAACAAAATTAAAAAAATAATAGGGGTAATATAAATAAAATAATAAATAATAAATAATAAAATAACTATATATAATTAATTAGATTGGGCTTGACTCTCAAAAATTCCCAGTGGAGTCCCCAACTGTCGCGTCCGGTTTGTTCGCGAAAAAAGGAGTCGCCATCAAATTTTTTTTAGGAAAAATTGGATAAAACTTAAAATAATATTTTTGAACCAAAAATTTGGATTCGGGAGTCGATTACGAGTAGGGACCCTACAACGTCCGTTAAAACGATTACCCTATAATTAATTATATACAAACAATTTATTTATTTGTTTTTCCCCAAGAAAAATAATAAAAATAAAAAAATTATTTACATTAATGAAAGAAGAAATTTTTTTTTTATTAATTTGATTTGACAAGGGGAAGACCTTGCTCCTACGTATTCTCAGATGCAATAGGGAAATCAAAACACACGTAGTTCTTGGGTAGAAAATATTTATGTGTTGACCAATTTTATTATTAATTTTACTTTATACATTTACATATCAAAATAAATTAACAACATAATAGTGATAATCATAGTAATAATGATAATAATAATAATAATAATAGTAATAATAATAATAATAAGAATGATGTGTTATATATTGATTTGTGTATCGTTATATATTATTTAAGGACACACTTTTACTATTTTTTTATTTATTTTTATAAACCGTAAAGAATAAAAATTCAAGAGCAGAATCGCGAGTCAATGACGCGTATGTGGTACGGATTGACGGCGGTAATAATAAGAGAATTTAAAATCTAACACACAAGAAATAAAACACAATAGAGATGAGAGATCACAAATTTGATAAAGAAATAAACGATTATACAACAATAAAATTGATTCTTATTAGTTGATTATAAAACATGATCGTGAAACTAAAAAAAAATTGTTGTTTATATCATACGTGCATAGAATAGTAAAAAAAAACTCTATAACAATAATAACGTAAAAAAAATAGACAAGGAGAAAAATAAGTGTTTACCGCACTATTCTTTACTAGTTCCTGATTCTAATCTTTCTTCTCTCTTTTCTCTCTATTATTCCTTCTTTTCTTTTATCTTTTTTGTGCTCTCCATTGTGTTTTTCCATTCTCCTCCCTTTTTCCCTCTTGTGGCAGACTATTTATAGACTTTTGGGTGTAGATTGCAAAAGACAAGAGAATAATTGTCAATTGATTACCATTAATCTATTTTTTCCGGCTTTCTTTTCTTTTAATTGGCCACAATTATACCGATTCTTATTGCCATTGATTCACTTCTTCGGTTTCTTTTCTATTCAATTAATCACCATTATTCTGATTTTTATGACTATCAATCAATTTCTTTTCTGTTTTTTTTTTTCATTTATTTTGATCATCATTGCATCGATTTTTATGACAATCAATTCATTTCTTTTCAATTTCCTTTATTTTTATTTATTATTATTATTTTTTATATTTTAGAAAAGAGTCTGAACAAGAATTAGAGGCAAACAAGAACCGAAAACACTTGTGATTGTTTAAAGCTTATATCCCTAATTATTTATTTTTATTTTTATATTTCTTCACATATATTTATATATTTATTATTATTGTCATTATTATTATTATTATTATTATTTCTTTTTTTAATAAAAAAGTAAAAAATAAATAAAAATCGGACAAAATTAGGTGTCAACAAAGTCTTATTTTCAATAGATCAAATAAACACATGAACAAATATCTCAAAATCACCACTCTCATTTTAATAATCCATAAGATTCGATTTGACTACGTCTTATTGATAACAATTGAAACTCATATCACCAAGAATACAACAACAACATTAATTTAATTCCATTCACTATAAAGTTTTCAACATTCTAAAAATAGACTATTCATTAATGCATTCAATAATCAATTTTATCATATTATTAAAATTAAAGAAATATAAAATTCTCATCAATTTTCTCAAGACACATATAATGTTATAAAAGTCAAGTTATAAATTTAAAATACTCAAAAGTGAACATTTAAAATCAAATACATCATAATAAACATATTACTATATAATAGAAATTTAAGTAATTAATAAAAATTCAAATTCAAGGAAGTTATATAGTTAATGACACATAATAGAAATTTAAATAAAATTCAATAATTAGAAAACCAAACAATTAAAATAATTAATGACAAATAATAGAAATTTAAGTAATTCTTAAAAATTGAAATTCAAGGAGGTTACATAATTAATGACACATAATAGAAATTTAAGTGATTAGTAAAAATTCAAATTCAAATAGGTCACCCAATTAATGACATATAATTAAAATTTAAGTATTTAATAAAATTTAAGAATTAGAAAGTCGGACAAATAACATAAGCAACATCAGAATGCATACAACATACACGACACATGCACCCCACCAAGGTCCGAGAATTAGCTAGTGCTCTGATACTACCATGTAACGCCACAAATTTTTGATCCAAAAATTACTTAAAAATAATTATTTTCTTTTAGAAACTATAATTTTTTTTCTTAGGAATAATTCACCATGTAATAATTTGAAGATGCGTCAGAAAATGACTTGATATATATTTTTTTTTTTTTGTAAAAGAACGTAATGCAATTTACTAAAATAATATTTATTCATTTATTTGCAAAATTAATATTCCAATTATTAGATAGATATTCATTTATGCTCCAAAATAAAATAAATTATCTAAGTGAAATTCAAAAGAAGCAAGGTTGACTAAAATTAATGAAATTCAATTATTTAGTAGCAAATAAGATCTCACTTCTGTCTTTCTATTAAAAGTTAATGATGAAAAGTAACTAACTTTACAATTTACCACAACATTTTAGTAATACAATTTTTAAATAAAAGTCTTATTTTCCCACGTGTGTGCACCAATCAAACATCATTCATGCAACTCTTTGAGATCGTTAGTACCTAAATGTTGGTATAAGGGGTCAATTCATCCCACAACAAAAATTAAATCAAATAATAAATTAACAACCATAAAATATGAATATAAAATCCTTTTGTAAGAAAAGATTTAAAGAAATTGATTTTTTAATAGTTCTCGTAGATGTATCAAAAATTATAAAATGTATATAAATAAATCAAATAGCAACTGTAGAGCAATTAATTAAATCAAAATAAAAATAACCATAAAATGTATGCACGTTATCCATGCTCCTAAACATATATGATCCAGATATAACCAGCCACACAAGCGTCCACACAGAAATCACCCATACCAATGGAAAAAAATTAAACCAGCCACACACGCGTCCACAAAGATGCATATGATATGTCATGAAATGATAATGATGCTAAAAAATACATGTCAACACTTACTTAAATAATCACACAAATCATCAGCCACTTAGGCAACCACAAGGATAACAATATTTAAAACACAAATAACCAGTCACTTAGGCATCCACAAAGATAACAATATTTAAAACACAAATCACTAGCCACCTAAACAACCACAAAGATAATGATATTGAAAACACAAGTCATCAGCCACTTAGGCAACCACAATGATAATAATATTTAAGACACAACTCACCAGCAACATAGGCAACCGCAAATATAACAATATTTAAAACACAAATCACCAGTCACATAGGCAACCACAAGGACAAAATATTTTAGATTAAATTTTTTAATCACATAAGGCATCAAATTTATATTCTCATAGATGTTCATAGAGAATATTTATGACAAGACTTACGAGATGTACATAGCTAAGACAGATGTGTAGGATTTAAAGAAGAGATTAGATGAGCTGGCTAACGCTAGCAAATAATGAAGGATGTGACCTTGTAGAATTAGTGGTTGAAACAAAAGAAAACATTTGTTACAAGAAAGAGCTTGGAAAAGTTGATGAAGGATGCTAAAGAGTCTTTAACAAGAAGAGAAATCCTATAACTGGAAGATTGTTGCAAAGACGTCGAAAACTGAGGTGTCAAGTTTGAATACGGAGAATGTGGCCCTGAAGAGCAAGGTGGACAGTTGAAGAAGGACAATCACAATTTGAACATGAATTATGCCATCTAATTCATTGTCGAATTTAATGAGGTTGTTGATTAGGTGAGACTTGTAGCCTCGAATGCTGACATTTCAAAGGTTAGCTACTTGAAAGAATTCAAAGACAGTTGGTTCTACTCGAGGAAGAAGGTGATTCCCAACAGGTTGTTGCATTTGAGGTCCCCACTAGACGAGGTGAGAAAATGCACCATAGAGTTAGACGATTCTAATCCACTTCTTGGTCCAAACGATGTTAAAGTGTAAGATGCTGAAGGTCCAAACACTACGTCAAAAATAACACTTTATAGCGCGTCTTTTATAGCGCTTATTAAATACAAGCGCTGTTGTATAATATTTTAAAAATAACGGAGGATATAACAGCGCTTTTTTGACAAGTGCTGTAAAAAAAGCGCTGTAAAATAATTGCACTTTCACATAATTAAAGGACCTATTAGAGCGCTTTTTGGAAAAGCGCTGTAAAAGGCTTTTAAAAAAAAAAGGAGTTCTTTTACAGCGCTTTTGGACAAGCGCTTTAAAAAGCCTGTGAAAAACCGTTGTAATAGGCTTTCAAAAAATAAAATAAGGAGGTCTTTTACAGCGCTTTTTAGCGCTGTAATAGGCTTTTAAAAAAAATAAAATAATGAGGTCTTTTACAGCGCTCTTTAAAAAAGCGCTGTAATAGGCTTTTAAAAACTAAAGAAATGAGGTCTTTTACAACACTCTATAAAAAAACGCTGTAATAGACTTTAAAAAAATAAAATAAGGAGGTCTTTTACAGCGCTCTTTAAAAAAGTGCTGTAATAGGCTTTTAAAAACTAAAATAAAGAGGTCTTTTACAACGCTCTTTAAAAAAGCACTGTAATAGACTTTAAAAAAATAAAATAAGGATGTCTTTTACAGCGTTCTTTAAAAAAGCGCTTTAATAGGCTTTTAAAAAATAAAATAATGAGGTCTTTTACAGTGCTCTTTCAAAAAGCGCTGTAATAGGCTTTTAAAAAATAAAATAATGAGGTCTTTTACAACGCTCTTTCAAAAAGCGTTGTAATAGGCTTTTAAAAAATAAAAGGTCTTTTACAACGATCTTTAAAAAAGCGTTGTAATAGGATTTTATATATAATAGTAAATCGTTTCATTTTCCTCTTTATTACATAAACTTCAGTACGCTTTAGTGTACTTCTCATCTTCATTATCCTTCTCATTGCGAACCCTACTGTCCGTACGAACCATATTGTTAACCATCTCCATTGCAAATCATCTCCATATTTGTTACTATCCCTCCGAACATTATTACGTACTCTTCTCATTGCGAACTCTATTCTGTCCTACGAACCGTTCGTATTTCTGCGCATTCTCGTTGTTCCTTCTTAAAAGAAATCGTAACCCTACGAACCCTACGTATTTCTTCGCACTCTTCAAGTATTGTATTCATTTATTTCTTATATATATATATATATATATATATATATAATGTGTTTGTTAATGCTAATAATTTCATTAACAATCAATGCACAAATATTTATTGATTTATATGTTTTATTTTATAGTGCTCTCATCAAACTAACAATATTGACTGCGGACACTATATATTGCGATTTATGAAGGAAATTGTTGATATAATCCCAGAGAGAGATCTAATTGAAATAAAGGAAAACACCTATTACAACGCCTTTTTTAAAAAAGAGCCGTAAAACTAATACAACAAGCAACGCGTTTTTAGAACAGATTTATAGCGCTTTTTTATTTTAAAGAGTGCTGTTGTATCTTTTTACAGCGCTAGATACTATAACGATTAATATTTTTAAAAAGCGCTATAAATGTCTTAAAAAAACGCTGTAAAATACCATTTTTCGCGTAGTGAAAGTATGACGTACTCTTGTAGTTTTTGTACTTCTTGTGATGTACTTTAAACATTGGGTCGGTGTGTTTGTCCACCGATCCATTGAATTTCCTAACTTGGACTTGTATTTAATACTTTGTCACATTGTTACCAACTTCACTAACTTTGCTGTCATCTTTTTTGAGATATTCTTCAATCATGATTTATTGGACTGTTGTTGTTAGTTAATCATATTATTCTTACCATCGTCTGGTGACGATAACAACAATATGTTGGCCAACAGTTAACTTGTATGACAAGGAACTTAAGAATAATATGCTTAGCAATAAAATATATATGTTGCTCAAATTTCATTACGAACTCGTCATTTACATTAATTCCAATTATGGAAGCATGTCACTCATTATTGGGAGTGTGTTTCTTATTTCGGGGAATCTATCCCTCATTTTGAGGAGTGTGTCCCTCGTTCTTAGGAGTATGTCCTCTGTTTTTTCTTCGAAGTTAGTAGATGCTCCTGTTTCCATTTTAATTTTCTAGTTTGATGTGATATCTTCTTTGTGAAGTGTAGACCCTTTAGGCATGACTATTGTTCCCTACACTGTAATATCAATCGAAATGAAATAAATAATATTTTATCATGTAAAGTTGATTTACCATCGTTTATTTGTAATATGTTGTTTATGAATTGATTGAATGCTGATGTTGCTTATAAAATACAATTTATTGACCAATTAAGTGAAAAATTATTGCATATTTTCTTATTGTCACCGATTAAGCTGCAATTTTAAAACTGTTGTTATTTGACCACGGTGAAAAACCGTTGGCTAATAAAATTTATTAACTACACATTTTATGTGTGGTATAAAGCTATAAAAATTGTGGCCTCAAGTTAGCCAAATAATAATAAGCAGAAAATGTATAATTAATTAGCTATTGTGTTTTATTTGTTTTCATTATTGAAAAAAATAGAATCACAACTCTTATTCCTCCAGTACCATAAACCCTAACTCTACCTTCACTCTTTCCTCTTCACTCACGATCATAAACCCATCGATTTCTCATCTCAATTAAGTCGCGTTCAACCAGGAAGTTGTCTTTGAGTTGTTGCTCTAGTACCTTCACTATTTCCTCTTAGCGTTGTTGCTATAGTACCGTCACTCTTCCCTTTTCATGTTGCATTGTGTGTCCATCTTCTCCCTCTTTGTTTGATATTTTTGCTTGCTTGTTGCCTTTGACGATTTGGTAGATATTTTTGCATGTTCTTTCATTTCTGTGAATTAGTTTGATCTTCCAATTTTTTATGTATGTATATGTGATATTTTCTTGTTCGACCGTTCGATTGTCTTGTTCTTATAATAATAATTGCTTGTTCCAGATTTATGTTTTGATTTATGCTTTTTTTTATTATTGATGTTATTTTTTGTTTTTCCAGTTGCTTCAAGAGGGCCTTCACTTGGTTGGTGGATATATTGCTAGGCTTATCCCTCTCTTCTGACTCCACGAATTCAATGGTTTTACAAAAAAAATCTACGCGGACACGGTTGGCAGATAGCCAATCCATACCAAGAATCACATCAACTAGACGCAAAGGTAGACACACTAAGTCAACTCAAAAGTCCCTTCCACACACATGGATGGGAATGTCAAGACAAACACTGTCTCAATATTCCCGTACATCTCACGTTATTTTATACTCATAAAATTGAACCTCATCTCACCCCTTACCTTAGCTGAAGATTTTTTCCAACGAAGTCGATCCGCTGATTTAATGTGTCATGTCTTCGCCAACCACTGTCTCTAACAGTCCACGAGTGAGAATAAATCAACGCAACAACCAATTACAAATTAGTTACTTACTCTGATAGGTAATTAATTAATTTATTAATAATACATTGATACTTCATCTAATAATACATTAATGCATTGTAATATAATTCAAAAATATATTCAATATCTTTAAACACTCATATTACTATAATAGGATTTTATTTAACAAAGTATGATAGAAAGAATTTAATATTATGTCTATATAATATATATATATATATATAGGTTTGATTTATAAATATATTTATATATGGACGCAAATAATAATTAATTATTACTTATTATTGACTATACTTAATTTTTATAACATAATCAAATAGATTAACCCATTTAGGTGAAAGAATTAATATATATGAATTATTTATCTTATTGTACTAACAAAATATGTACCATTATTAAAGCTAATTGAAGAAATTAGTGAATCATACCTTATATGATTTGGTATTGAAATTGGGATTGGAATTTGAAATTAGATTTGTGATTGGAGTTGAAATTGGAAATCGGAATTGCAATTGGAGCTTGAAATTGGAATTAGAATTGTGATTCGGGATTCAATTTGCAAAATCCCAATTTGATGAAACTGGTTTACGGCTGGAAGGATGAAGGAATTGGAATTTAGATTTGAATTGAAATTGGATTTTCTAATTTTCTGAAATTAGAAGGCTGAAGTTGCAATCCTAATTGCTGAAGCTAGAATGCTGAAGTTGCAAATCCTAATTTTTAGAAGGTGGCTCCCGTATGCTGGGTTGGATGGCTATATATATATGTACTACATAGTAGCTTAGGTTGTTATAACATTTATTATTATTATAAATCCTATTTTGGTGAAAGAATGAGGCTCCCGTATGCTACGGCTGGGAATTGGATGGCCATATATATATATACTACATAATAATAGCTTAGTTGTTATAAAAATTATTATTATTATTACTATTATTATTATTATTATTATTATTATTATTATTATTATTATTATTATTATTATTATTAGAGCTAACTCCTGGTATTATTTTATTTATATCTATATACATATCTATTTATTTTATTTTAATTTTTTTTTTTGTAATTTAAATATGGTTAATATTAATAATTTAAATCGATTACTAAAGCAAACACACAGACACACCTAAAGAAGTTAGAGCACATATTAACAGTCATATAAAAAAAATAATATCGTATCATTATACTATTAAAAATAAGATAATGGGAAATTGGGGTGTTACAACATTCATGACAAGTCACAAATTTTACACCATGATTCCATCCAATTGAAACCAAACCTTACTTTTAAACCGGTACCATGTTAAATTATGGACTGAAGCTTGAAAACATTAAGAAAAAAGACAATTTGGTTGGTGAAGGTTGTTTGGGAAGGTATGTCGCCCAAATAGGACACTTGAGAACTTGAGCTCGAAATTTTGGAAAAGTATACTCGCTTATTTTATTAGGTAAATTGTTAAATTTTGAGGACAAAATTTATTTAAGTGAGAATGATGTAACATCCCTCTTTAACATAAATAATTGGTAGTATTTTTTTTTATGTTTTACTAATTAGTATACAATTATAATTTATAAATATATATATATATATATTTGATACATATTTTAGTTTGTTTTGGGATTGTAAATAAGGGGAGTTAATAATAAATAAGATCTATTTAGTATGAACTCTATAAGGCTAAAGCTCAATTCACCAAATCAACACCACTTATTTTTTTCATACCATTTACACAACAACACCAACAACAAAAAATAAAGAAAGAAATGAAAGAAAGGGGAAATTACTAAACTAGGAGAGAAAAAGAAGAAAAGATAAAAAAAGGAAAAAGAAGAAGAATGGAGGAAAACAGAAACAAGAAACAAATAAAGGGGAAGAATAGAGGATAAGAGAGAGAGAGAGATAAGAAGAGAAGGAGGAAAAAAAATGACAAAACAAGAAGAAGAGAAATGAAAAGTTCACTTTTTGTTAAAAGTTGATTTTTTCAATTCTTTTAGAAATCAAGAGGTGGGGTTTCCTTTTTCTATTTTTCTTCATGCATTTATGAGATAATGTTTACTATAAGTTGGGGATTTGGGGTTTAAGGGTTTGAATTGAAGAAAGGGATTTTTTTTTTTTTTTGGATAGATTTAGGGGTTTGAAAATAGATGGGTAAAATAGTTTATGCACCAAAAATATATATGACTAAAATTAAGAATAGATTATTGTAGAATTGAGTTTCTTTGATGACTTGAAAATATGCTTTTTTGATGTGTTTGAAATTAAATATATTGAATTCACTATAGTGACAAATTAGTTTAAGTAAATAGACATTGTGATATTGTTTTGATGTATTCATTGCTTGATTTATTCATATTTTGTAGCATTAGTGTTTGCAGAGATTCATTAGGAAATTGATCTCAACGAATGAGTGTTGTTAACTGAAAATTAGCAGGATATATGTTTGATGTTTTGGTGATAACTTTTTCACTAAATCTTAGTTCTGAATGATGGTTCGTTTTATAGAAACTAGACTCAATAACCTTCAATTTGAGTACAAAATTTGTGATGTTCGATTGAGTATTGATGCTTAAAAATGAGTTACAAATTAGATCAGATTTGTTGTCATCTTTTTCTAACATTGTGTATTGTTTTGATGCATTGCAAGAATTAGGGCTTAACTTGAAAGAAAAAAAAATAGCTATAAAATAGACATCATAAGTTTTCCAAAGAGTGCTTATTTACTCAATTATGATATTTATTAGTTCATGTCAATTGACTCTACAGTTAAACTATGATGTCTTATAACTTTGATTTTCGTTTTACATTATATGATTAGTATGATATAATTGACTTAATAGTGTATGTTATCATAAAAAAATTTAAAGTTGAGTGTGTGGTGTACATATATATATATATATAAATTAATTTTAATCATAGATGTGTTTTGTACTCTATTTTTTTGCTCTTTCTTTTGAAGGATTAGTATGTGTATTAATACATTTACATGACTTTGTGTCGGAATTTGTATTAATCATTTTTTTTATCGATGTCTTCTCATTGCTTGCACACTCAACAAGAAAGGCTATGTTACTAAGGGGGGATGTACTGATCCAATGTTATAAAAGGGTGCTAATGGAGTAGTTATGAGTTGCAGGCAAGTCAGATTCTCGCCATGAACTTCTTTTGCTTCTTAAAATTAATAAAAATGGCAACAAATAATTGATTATTGTCTATTTGATTTTCACTTTCTATTGCTTTGACAAGTGAACACGTGAAGGGAAGTATTGTTGCAATTGAATCGTTTTTGCTTAAGGTTTTGTTTTGTTATAATCTACTGCAAATTGGTTCTTATTTCCCTATAAATTTTCTTGTAGATATACACCCAAAGCGTATCAAAAATCATTTAAATTAAATGTGCAGTATTTTTTCTTCATTTTATACTTGTACATTGCGTTCAAATTGTCCTTTTATTGATTTTTTTTTATTGAATTTTAGTCTTTCTAGTTTTGTCTTCATATGCTGCTTTTATGACCTCTTTTTTTATCAATTATTGTCATTGAGGGTGCTACTCATTATTAAAAAAAATGAAATTATGAAAGAGAGTACGAGTTTAAGCTCCAAGTAGTAAAAAACCTGTAAATTAGCTAGCTATTGATCAAAGTTCTATTTTTAATTAATATTTATTATTTAGTATCCAATAAAGAACCTTATTAAAAGTTAAAGATAGTTTTTAACATAACGTCAGATGTCTATAATGATATGCATCACGTATGCAAAAGTTAGTTCTTCAATTTTTAAAAATTATATTCAATGCTTTAGCTTATATATTGTACTAATTACTTCACTTTCTGGTTATGCGGATCAAATGGTTGTACATTGGCCAAAATCAACACTGAAGGATTAATGAAGACTCATATGCAACATCAAAAGAATCTGCAAAATATAATGCAAACTTCCTTAATAGTATTTAGGCTATATGAACTAGAACTATAATAAAGGCTATTTTACCGCAACTCTTTAGTATAAAACATTTATAGGAAGTCAGAGTTGTCATGTACTTACCTGGACACCTCTTAGTTTCTATAGGCTACTTTATTATTTTTTATTTATGTCCATGTCCATTATTTCAAAATTCCAATTAACATAATTAACTGTTCTCCCATCAAATATAGAGTTAAAATAACCATTAGTATAATATTGTGTTGGTAAAACAATGTCATGTAAATTGCTTATTTGTTGTGTATGTTTTTGAATTCATGATTTTGGTTTAAAATATTTCAAACTATGTATGATACATCATTCAAATGTATTACATGAGTTTCTATAAAATTTCATGCAAATATATAGTAAAATTATTAAAAAAATAGAGAGTTACTCCAGGCGTTTGTTTTTTAATTGTCATTTTTTTTACTGGTAATCAATGATGTTATTATTTATTTTTTTTCAATAATGTCCTTGATTTATTATCTAATCTCATATTTTTCTCTTTCTACAATAAATAACTTATAATATTATTGTCAAATCAATAATTAATGTTATATTGAATTTTGAAATAATTCTTTTAACAAAATAACAATTATAAAAGAATTAAAGGCATGTGTATGAGATCCAAAAACTAATTTATATTTTAAAAGTTCTAAACACTTATTTTAGTATTTAAATATTTGGATCACAATTTCTATAATATCTGAATATGCCAAAATTATAAACACGTCTTTAGATTGTAAATTGTGAGATACTATCACTAATAAATGAATTAATTGTTTATTTTCAGACTCAATGTTAATTTGTGTTTCATATGTAAATATTGGTATTGTTTCTTTGAAAATTATTATTTTTTGTTTTATTTGCTCGATCGCTTTCGGATTGGTTCTCCCAACAGATTATTTTGTCGCATGTTTAATGTACCACTAATAACTTTATGAGAAAAATGCACCACTAATAAAGAAACTAGTGACAAATTTGTATACGATGTATTCCACCGATTAGGACCTTTGACTGCTCTAATATCCACATAAATGATTATTGTATAAACATATTTCATTAAAATATAAAGAGTACGAACTAACGTCCATTCATATAAATAAACGTTGTAATTTTATGAGAATAGATAATTATAAATTTTTGTTCAAATTTTCAATGAATTAAATACTTTGTGAATGTATTGAGTAATACAAATTTAAATTACTTTTTTCTCTCAGAATTTTATAGCTGTTTTTTATTATTATAATAAAAAAAATTAATTTGTGAGGATCTTTTCTGTTACAAATAAAAAATAATTTAAATTTTAGTATATGTGACAGCTTTTTCGATAACTAATTTATAAGATTTTTTTCAACTATAAAATATTTACAAAAATTAATCTCAAAATAAGTATTTTCTTGGATTGATATCATTTATATATAATTCTTTATTTGACAATGATACTTAAACAACTTTAATTTCTTTACACTTATATTAACACTTCATTATCTATATTTTTCGATCAATTAAATTTACAATATATATCACATCATTAATTTATCTCAAAATATATATGCAGTATGGAATATCCACCAAACATTTTTCTTCTTTTATTTTATTTTATTGAAGAAATTGATATATTTTTATAGTTTACTCTTCGTTTTAATTAATTATAAGGAATTTCAATAAAAAGAAGATTAAATTAGTTTTTTGCATTATTAGCTATATATTATTTATCTTATAATATATTTTTTAGTGTCAAATGTTAAAGGTAAATAAAATAAAAGATCAGGGCTGAAATTTTATCTAAACTTCAGAAAAAAATAATATTCTAAGGTGACATGATTAAGATTCATTGCGTTCTATATTTGGATAAGTTTTATGACTAAAATAGTGTAAATTTCTATTACTTACAAGGTCCTACGACAGAGCTTGTAGGCCTCATAATAAAGGGAGGATACCAAACATAGGAAAATTTAACGGTACCAAAAGCCGGCAACGGATTTCCCTTGATAAGGAGGCAAGTATTATTTCTGACCAAAAAAATTGAAGGGTCAACAGGTTCTAGAGTTTTGAATCCTACACAAGACAACACTAAACTACTTTGTGTGCAGTTACAGTTGTTAATCACAACCACGTTCCACTCAGGCGTGTCTTTTATTTGTCTCCCACTTATTGTTGTACCGATAGTGATGTTGTTCAAAGAACATCCATAGGATCCTGAAAACAAATACCGAAAAAGAGTTATGGAGTAAGGTTATTTGAGAAGTAGCTTGAAGCTTTGTTTGTTTAATAAGTGCGACGAGAAAAATCAAAATTGATATTAATTTTAATTAAAGTACATCGGAGCATACCTTTGACGGCAAGAGTAAGGAAGATGATAGAAATAAGAGACCTGAATGTTGTTTCCATTATCTTGGGAATGGGTTCTGATTCTTGTGGTATTTTTGGTTATTCAATTTAATTATTTATACAAAAAAGTGTCATCCACATCCATTTTTCCGTACCCATGAGACATATGACAAATCAGTGTTAAAAAATATGATTAATTATGTAGAGTTTATAGCTAATTTAGATTATGCTGAGAACTGTGGGTAATAATTTAGTTGAGCTACTTAAATTTTGATGGTGATTTAAATTAATTATTTATTTAATTAAATTAATCAAATCTTAGCATGTCAATAATTTTATTTGTTGTCTGACTCAACAAAAAGTAAGTATATTCATTTATTATTATTATTATTATAAAAGACAATATTGCCAGAAGCAATAAACCTTTTAGCGACAACATCTAGTATGCAAAATATAAATTTTTACTAAAATATACTCTCTTCAAACTCAGTTATAAACAAATATACGTGTATAATCAATTAATCTATTCATAATTTAAAGACATTTTTATAAAATTATTCTTGCATTAATTACTTAATAGTTTGGGAGGTAATTTTTTAAAAGCCGACTGGATAATTGATCCGGTAAGAGTATTGAGTTATTATGTCATTTACAATCGACTCGTTAAACAAAAAATTTAAAAAAAATAAATCGAAAAATATTTTCCCCTTCAAAAATTTTGGAGTGTTTGTTTTTGGAAAATAATCCAAATTTTTATTTCGAAATTTTTTTTCTTAGAAAAAATCATTTCAAAATTCTTCTTTTGAATATTTTTTGAAAAAATAATCTAAATTTTTTTTTATCATAAATCTTTTAAATCTATTTATCTCGAATAAAATCAAAAAAAATTTGTTAAAAAATGTTCAAAATTATTTTTCCAGAAAACTAATTTAAAAACAATTTTAACTAACAATTTGTTTAAAATATTAAACTAATTTATATTTATAAATCTTTTTAAAACAATTTATAACTGAATTTGATTTAAAAGTAATTTTCAAAAATTAAACTAAACTATTAATATTGTAATATAATTTAATTCAATTTTTACACCATAAATATCCATGACTTTATCTGTAAAAAATTTCAAAAATAATTTGATGCTTATAAAATAACACAAACTATCTAACTTAAAAGAAATTAAACAACGTGAGACATTTTTTAATTCAATTTATTTAATTATTCAATTTACGTTTTTGTAAATTTGTTTTTTATTCTTTATTTATTTTATATTTGTTTTTTTTATTTATATTTTCGTCATTTCTGATTTTGTCATGTTATGTTTTTTCTAACGGTAATTAACAACATAAAATGATTTTAATTTTAAGTTAAATTTAAAAGAAAAAAAAAATTGCAAGGACGAAAATAAATAATATTAATGACCAAACATATATATACTTAAATTGTGTTTCTCATCATACGACCAGCACAATCATTCACCATTTTCTCTCCCCTGTTTCCACTATTAAAAAGTAGCGAGTAGCAATGGTACGTGGCACTACTCGAATATCCCATTGGTTCTGAGTCGGAACAGTTGAGTCCAATAAAAAAAACAATCACTCATATGTATGAATATGATTTTCGAAGTAATTATGATTGATCCTATAGTTATGTTTAACTGAGTATCAATTTAGAAGTAACTAAATGTTAAGTCACGTTACACAGTAAAATTTAATATATATAATTTAAAAATAATATTATTTTTGTTTTAGAGTATAATATACTCGAGTATTTATGTACCTAAAAATATATATATTTTTAAATAATTATATATAAACTAAATTTGATTCAGTACAAAGGAAAAGGTATAAAATATTATTTATTAATCCAATTTATGCAATATATATTGAAATATGAGACTATTCATAAGATTTTAGGACTTTAAAGATGCAATTTTTGTTTTTAATATTTTTTAATTGTGGAGTTGGTTTACTTAAACTTTTTGATTTCATTGAAGTGTTTCTTCTAATAATATATTTATTAAATAGTTATATATTATTTTATTGTTAAAGTTGTATATTTAACTATAATATATTCATTTTATATAATTTATATTAGTTTTGAAATATTATATTTATAAATTTATATATGTACTTTTTGATATTTTTTATTTTATATATTGATCGTAATTCAATCAATTTCATCGTCAATCTAAACATGCAATATAACATTCATTCATTCATGAGTGGTAGTTTGTTAAAAACAATATTCATAATTACATTCAAATTATTCAAATAATTCTTCACGTGTGCAAATATATATGATATATATGAAAAAAACACTACAAGACAAAATATAAATTTCGTAAGGTTCAAAAACCTTGAATAATAATAATTTTTTTACATAATAAAAATGTTAGTTAAACAAAATTGTCAAGTAAAATTAAAATTCAATACATAATGTAACTAAATTATATAGTTATGGTATTTTGGATGAAGAACTATTTTAATTATTTTAACTATTGTTTTGTCTAAATAATTATAATATGAAATAGTTATAAGTTATTCATTTCTAAATATTTAATATTATTAATTTTGTTATTGTTTTGATTATGATTTGTGTTTTTTTAATTATAAAAAAAAAATACTATGAGAGATGCATTCAACATCATAGGAAAAAACTCACCTCCTATACAATAATAGTTATATATGATCTTGAACAATAATTGAAGTGTCTGTAAACTGAGAATGTTTCACACAATTAGGTGTAGCTTGATTACATTTCATAATGTCGTTAGCATTGCTTGAACCGAGAATCAGCAAAAGAGAAGTTGAAAAACAGAAGATAGATCTTGAAGTGTGTATGTAGTTGAACCTGCATTGTGATTCTTTTAAGATAATGGATGACTAGTGAAGGTGTAAACACGAAAATGAGGCATTGAATTGTATTCGACTAAGTTGATAACTTTTTTATTATTTTATTAAACTGGTTCAAACTTGATCATTTACTTGGAGTAGAAACAATAACAAAACTAAGGAGTGCAAGAATAAAATGACACAAGTAATTTACCCTGGTTCACCACTAACTTAGCAACATCCAATCCCTTCACTCATAAAGATTTAATCAATTAATTCAACAACTTGAATTACAAAGCACCTGACCCTCCAATTCAGTCTTCTCATATAGTCTAACAACCTCAGACTTTTGAAGAACACACACACACCTTGACACTACTGGCCAAGTCTTCTCCACACAATCTGACAACCACAGATTATTGAAGGCACACTAACACGGGTTTGAATACAAATGTTTGGACCTTGAGTAGTTGCTTCTAACAAGCTGATTATAAAATGACTATCACACTCTAAGAAAATCACTCAAAAAATATTTCTCATTTGAACAAGTGTTTCTTTCTTTGAACTATAAGATGAATTTGGAATTTGGAATTCGAGTTGTTCTTCTCTTTTCTGAATTTTCGACGATCTTCTTCTTCTCCCTTAAATATCTATTTATAGATAAAATTAGGGCTTCAATTTTGTCCTTGTTTAGTTATGAATTGTATCTTCCTTCAAAAGTAATTCTAAACAAGATATTTTTTTGATAATGTGTTTTTTGGTTAATTCTTTATTTCTGAGTCCAATATGAGCAATTCTTCTAGATTGATTTTGTTAAGATTTCTTTTGCAAATTCTTTAGATGAAGCTTCTTTCACATTGATTTATTTGATCTAGGCGGGAACATAATGTTGGATTGGTTTTTGAACTATCACAAGTAGGAATATGACTTAGTCCAATTCAGTATTATTTCCTTTGTCAAAATCTAAATCATACCTTTGCAAATAATAATTGTATCTTCTTTGTGAGTGTTTCTTCTTGTAAACAATTTTTGATCATATATTTTTGTAAATAATTCATATCTTCTTGTGATAAATCTTGATCAAATATTCTTGTAAATAATTCATATCTTGTTGTAGATAAATCTTTTTGTAAATAGTTCATATCTTGTTGTGGTAAATCTTGATTAAATCTTCTTGTAATAATTCATATCTTCTTATAGATAAATCTTGATTAAATCTTCTTTTTTGTAAATATGACAATCATACAATAAAGTAGAAAGGATAGATTTCTTTGAAACCTTCTCTCTTGTCGCAAAGATGACGACCATTAAGGTTGTCTTGGCACTAGCTTCTATCAACAATTGGTACATACCCCAACTTGATGTGAATAATGCATTTTTACATGGTGACTTGCATGAAACTGTTTTCATGAATATTTCACAAGGCCTTGTACGGGATGGTGAGCACAAGGTGTGTAACTTGGTAAAATCCTTGCATGGATCGGAACATATGAGAAACTTCCAATTTTTTTCTTCAAACTGGCTATGTTCAATCACCCTCTGACTCCACATTGTTTGTTAAGAAAACTGATGCTGCTCTCACTGTGCTACTAGTGTATGCAGATGATGTTATATTGGCTGGCAACACCTTAGCCGAATTTGCTGAAGACAAAACAAGTTCGCAAGATGCATTCGGAATTAAAGAATTAGGGGATCTCAAATTTTTCCTAGATATTGAAGCTGCACAGAGTAAGAAAGGTATCGATTTGTGTCAAAAGCCATATTGCTTGGACTTATTGTCCGGTACAAGGGTCCTTTTGGCTGCAAACCTATAACCACACCTATGGATCCTAACACATTCCTGAATGTTAGCTTTTGTACCCCAAATTAAACTTGTACCCCCAATTTGTTAAAAACCCAATTTTATCCTTAAAAAATTCATTCACGCCAGTGGTAAAAAGAAATTACTTCAAAATCTCATCCCCTCAACCAAATTTTCGGTAGGTAAATTTTTGCAACTAAATTTCCGGTAGTTATTTTTAATACCGAAAATTTGCTTAATGAAATTTTCAGTAGTTACATTTACAATACCAGAAATTTCAAATTTCCGGAAGCTACTGGAAATTTCAAAATTTTAGAAAAATCTGGTAATTATGTTTTCTTCACCGGAAATTTCATTTTTTGAAATTTCTGGTAGTTAATTTGGAAATTTCAAAAATCTGGTACTTAATAAATTTATTTTTTTTTTTAATTTGTTTGTAATTTTTTTTTTTGAAATAGGGATGGAAAACACACAACTAGTATTTATAAATTTAACTGAAGCATTTACAACTGATCAAATTTTTGAGTTAGGAGAAGCTGTCATATCATAGACAAGAGAGGTAGGCCGACAACATCGAGTAGCAGTTAACATTACTCGATGAGATGTAGAGACTGAAAAGTGAGGAAGAAAGTCAAAATTAATTCTCGGTTGTGATAGAGGTGGACAATATAAGTCAAATAAAAATAACACTGGTACTTCAACTAAAAGATGTGGATGTCCGTTTAAACTTAGATCGAGACCATTGAAAAATGCTGAAGGATGGATTATTAGTTTAATCTGTGGACTTCACAACCATGAGTTAGTAGCTACTTTTGAGAATAATGCATTTATGGGACGCTTAACAGAAGAAGATAAGAAACATGTTGGCGAGTTGACAAAATATCACGTTGCACCGAGACAAATTTTTTCATCTTTGAGAGATCGAGATAAGGAGAATGTGACTAATATCTATAAAATTTACAAGCGACGAAGTACATACAGGAAGAATTTGAAAGGACCTAGAACTGATATGCAACATTTGTTGAAGTTACTTGAAGCTGAGAAATATACTTGTTGTAGTAGGACTCATGAGGACTCCAACGTTGTAAGAGATATGTTTTGGACGCACCCAAATTCCATAACTTTGTTGAATATGTTCCCTCTTGTATTGATCATGGATAGCACCTACAAAACCAACAAGTATAGGTTACCATTGTTTGAAATTGTTGGTGTAACTTCAACTGGGTTGACATTTAATGTTGCATTTGCTTATATGGATTCTGAACGTCAAGACAACTTTTGGCAGGCGTTGGAGAAGTTAAAAGAGTTGTTTGTTTCAAACACGTCATTTCCTCAAGTGATTGTGACTGACAGAGAACTTGCTTTAATGAATGCAATTAACGTTATATTTCCATCTTCAACAAATTTACTTTGTCAACTTTATATTAACAAAAATATTGGAGCCAAATGCAAACAATATATATTAAAGAAGGACATGCAAGAACTCGTTCTTGAGTTGTGGAGGAAAATTGCTTATTGTTCGGAAGAGAAGGAGTACGAGGAACTTTTGCAAATGTTTGAGCAACCATGTGTCAATAATATTATTTTCTTTGACTACGTCAGAGACACATGGTTGAATCATCATAATGAAAGATTTGTTGAAGCATGGACTAATCGAGTATTTTATCTCAGAAATACTACGACTAATAGGTATGTCATTAAAACTTCACATTTTGTATTTTATTTTATGCATGATATATGATTAAAACTTCAAATTTTGTATTTTTTGTTTAAATATTAGGGTTGAGTCTACTCATTGGTCATTGAAAATATTTTTGAAACATAGTAAAGGAGATTTTTGTAAGACATGGAATGGTATGAATGACATGTTAAAGTTTCAAATTATTAAGATAAAATGTTCATTTGAGATAAGTAAGGGTCGCAAAGAGCATATACACAACAATTAATTCTTTGAGAAATTGACTTGGGTTGTACCCAAGAAAGCCTTAGGTGATATTGTTTATGAATACAAGAGAGTCAGCTATGTCGGTAACGATAAAGATGTGTGTTGTTGTATACTTAGAAACACTCATTGATTACCTTGTGCATGTGAGTTGGCACGATACAAGCTGGAAGGTGATCCAATCCCATTAGATGTTGTTCATATACATTGGAGGAAATTAACCATGAATAGTGATCAAGAGGAAGAACAGTTGACAAATGATTCAGACTTGGACATTACATTAGAGATGAATATAATTCAAAAAACATGGAAAACACTTAATGATTCTAGAAGAAGAGCATTAAAGAGCAAGTTGTGTGAAATAGGATATCCGGAGATAACATCAATGTGTGCACCAATGGATAAAATCAAAACAAAAGGTGGTGTTAAGAAGAAAAAAAGATAGAAGTCAAAGGGATATGCATATATCGTGACCCTTCATACTTTGAACATGTTGATACTCAAGTCTCCCAGCAAGCATCCAAACAAGTCTCTCATCAAGCATCCAAACAAGTTTCCTATCAAGCATCCAAACAAGTCTCCCATCTGTTTAAAAAATATTTCCACGAGTTTCCTCCTTTAATTCATCCATATATTGAAAACATAGTTAATGTTAAAGCAAATGGAAATTGTGGATATCGTGCTATTGCTGCTTTACTTGGTCAAGATGAAGAATACTGGAGCATTGTACGTCGACAGTTGTATACAGAGATTAAGTCCAAACCTGATTTATATGCTGCATTATTCAAGGAATGTTTGCAAGAAGTGACAGAGTCTTTACTTGTAACTGAGTTGGAAAACCAAGCCAACGAGAAGTGGATGACCATTCCTGATATGGGTTACATGATAGCAAAAAAATATAATATCGTTCTTGTTACATTGGCAAAAACTTTTTGTTTGACTTTTTCCCATTGAGAGGTGCACATAATGGAGATTTGTCACGTGATCGTGTTATCAGCATTGGTTTTGTTAACGATAATCATTGGGTTCAAGTTAAATTGAAATATGCATGTCCGTTACCTCCACTTGCATGGCATTGGAAGAAGCATCGTAGTGATGAGTCTACATCATGGGCTATCGCTTATGCAAGACGTCTACAACATTGGGGTTCTTTAGATTTAGAAAATAATTCAGATTATATGTCTTTGGCATTTGATTGAAACTTTTGATTTGTATATTGCTTTAAATGATATAATTGACTTTAAATGTTGTTTTTAATTTAGATAATTGACTACAAGAAAAACACCATTTTATGGCCAACTTTATAAATATTTTGTGGCCGAATAAAACCCTCACAAATTGGTGACCGAAAAAGCCCTCACAAATGTCAAAATTGAAATTGGTCTTTATTTGTGGCTGAAAAAGCCCTCACAAATTTTTAAATATTTAACTGGATTTTGTGGCTGCCTAAGCTCTCACAAAATCACAACATTGTAATTTTGTGAGGGCTTAGGCAGCCACAAAATATATTTAAATATTTAAGGATTTTGTGAGGGCTTTTACAGCCACAAAAAATCAATTTGTGAGGGCCAAATCCGTCACAAAGGACTGACGCAACCAGTGGCATTTGTGGCTGCAAAGGCCGCCACAAAGGAATGCGCATGAGACTTTGTGGCTGCAAAGGCCGCCACAAAATTTTAAACCTACGTGGACTTTGTGGCTGCTTTGGCCGCCACAAATGTTTAAGGTAACACTATATATAGTTTTCTCCCCTCCTCCTTTATTTTTCACATCCAACTTCTCTCTAAAACCTCATTCTAACTATTTTCTCCTTCTCTCTACACAAAATTACTCTTAAGCTTCATTTAAATTTGGTAAGTATAAATTTTAATTTTAATTTAAATTTATTTATAATTTAAATTAATTTAAATTAATGTTTAATTATAATTATTAATTTAAATATTTAAATATTTTATTATTAATAATTTAAATATTTTGTTATTAATTTAAATATTTTATTATTAATATTTTATTATTTAAATTAATCTTTAATTAAATTATTAATCTTTAATCTTTAATCTTTAATATTTTATTTTAAATTTTTAATTAAATTAAGATTAGTTTATTATATATTAAATTGAATTTATAATTAAATTATATTTTAAATTTAATTTTAATTTTAATTTAATTATAATTATAATTTTAATATTATATTTATCTTAATTAATTATATATAATATTATAATAAACTATTAATTTTGAATTTAAAAATTAATTTATTAAATATGTATTATTTTGTGGCGGCCGAAGCCCTCACAAAATATATTATTTTTTAATCAGGATGGCATTTGTGGCGGCCAAAAGCCCTCACAAAGGAAAGGAGGGAATTTGTGGCGGCCTGGGCCCTCACAAAGGTCCAACCAGAAAAATTCAGTTTGTCCTTTGTGGCGGCCTATGCCCTCACAAATGCAGACTTTTGTGGCTGCAAAAGCCCTCACAAATGCGTGTCTTTTGTGGCTGCAAAAGCCCTCACAAATGCCACCTTTGTGGCTGCTATTTGCCCTTTGTGAGGGCTTTTTGCCCTCACAAAATCCATCATTTCTTGTAGTGATAAGTCGCGAATAATAAAATAATTCTGAATAATAAATTAGTCACGAACAAATACAACTAAATAAGTTTGAATCATAAAAATAAGTATGAATAATACAACTATAATACTACTGATAATCTCCTCCTCTAGAAATGTGTAAAGCTCTCTCTAATAAGACACACATCTAATCTTAAGGACCACCCATATTTAAATCTAAAGTCTGCTGTATAAGACCACCAATTTCGTGACACTGTGTACACCTAGTATTGGGACCAACATCATGACTAGGACCAGCATCATGACTATGACCAGCATCAGGATCAGGACCAACATCAACTTCAGCATCATAACTAGCTAGGACCAGCATATGCAGCAACATAAGGGATCATCCGAGGATGAGATATCCTATAATACCACTGGATGTATCCCTCAACACACTCATGTGGATATGCAGCTGGGTGTAATTTAGCTCGAAGTGATCGTACAGAGTTCTGCTATATACTCCATTCAACGTCAACATCACGTACAACAAGCATCGATGGTGTAGGAGGAATGTGTTGAGTATACCCAAACTGTCGTATGCACCTCTCTGGTAAATATGAAATCCTCATGGAACACCAACGAATGTATCTTGTAAACAATGACACATACTGAAATTGTGTCATGGAGTTCTCATCGTAATTCGGCGTCCAAATAATATCAGTATTCCTCAAAGCATCCAACTTTGCCTTGTAGTATGCAACGTTCCAAGATGTTTGTTTTGCAGTCCAAAAAAACATCTGTGGCATCAAAGAAATAGGCTCATCCATATCCCGTTTACAAATATCAGTAAAATGTTCATAAATTTAAGTCTGTAAATAATTGAAATATAATAAAATTATTAAAGTGATGAAATAATTAAAATAATAATAATAAGTATAATAAATATAATAGTACCTCAAATAAAGATAAATATCCTCCAATCTATTTGGTTGCAGGCAATGTACTATCTCTAAGATAGTCATATAACACAACAAGTGCAGCTGGTCCCCATGCCCATTTACCACAAGTATCAAGGTATTGACACAGAATCATATATTTTGCAGATACAAGGGTAAAACTTTTATAAGCTAGAATGGTACACCCTACCAAATGAAGTAGGTATGCCCTCGTTGCATAGTCATATCGTCCTTCATGAAGTTTTTTGAAAAAGACCTCTTTCAACCACTCAATACTATACGAGGCACCTGTATTGGTCTTAGTTTCAGTGACAACTTCATCATATGCAACTCCCAACAACTCCACAATAGCAACAATTGCCAAATCTTCATTGACATTTGTGGTAGGTGTGAAAAAGTCTCCAGAACTTGGGATGCTCAAAAGACCCTTGATGTCGTCAAGAGTAATATCCATTTCACCGAATGACAGATGAAATGAACTAGTCTCTGCGTTCGATCTCTCAGCAAAAGCAGATATCATATTACCGTCAATCATATGCAAACTACATCTTCTTAGAGCATGTAATCCAGATATAGTAATCCAATGATCTATTTGAGCAGGTAAACTGATATCAATGAATTTGTTTTGCTTTTTGCCATTTGAAACAACTTTCAAGGGACGTCTATCCTGTTTAATTAAAAATAACACAATTACAAATATATTATAATCTTATACTACAAATATATTATAATGTGTAATAAAATAACCTATACTACAAATATATTATAATATGTAATAAAATAAATTAGTTACTAACCTATCAATTCCACACATTAATTGCAATATGGTGCTCATAATCTTTAAGGACAGAAAGATCATAAGGACCTAGAGGAAACATGGGTTCTTCAGGCTAGTGCTGTTGACCATGTTCATTATCAAACTGTTGGTGTTGCTGATCATGTTCATCATCAAACACATGATCTTGCTGGGGCTGCTCATCTTGTTCTTCATCAAACACAGGATTTTGTTGGGGCTGCTCATCATGGGGCGTCTGCCTTTCTTTGTTTCTCTTTCTTCTTTTTTCAACTGCAGCTTTCCTATTTTCAAATTTCCGGTATTGAAAATGTATACCAGATTTTTCAAATTTCTGGTGAACCTTCCCGGAAGTTTCATTTTAGAAATTTCTGGTAAATTTTTTTTTCCTCAAAATTCCAAATTTTTCAATGGTGGTACAAGTATTTTGATTTTTCATTTTTTTTCTTTTTTTTTATTTATTATTTTTTTATTTTTACTGATTTTGTTAAGGATATTTTGGGTATTTCAATCAAAAAAATTTAAATATGGGGTATATGGTTAATTGGAGGGTACAAAACTCAACAATCCACGTTCCTATATGCAACTAATGGCCCGATATATCTTGATGTATGAATCTGGTTACAGACAGAACCGACCCAACACGTTATGAAGTCTAAAGTGAAATTATTAGACGAATTTTTTTTCAAAATTTAATAAATAAATTATTAATATTTTTTTAAAAAAACAATATAAATTTTCTTTAGCAGAGTTAACGAAACTTTTAAAATTATTTTTTTATTTATATTTTTCAAAAAATGAAATTTTCCATATTTTAGTTGAATATGAAAATAGTGTGTATACTTTATATCACTTCAATAACTTATGTTAGCAATAATTAACATTTCTCGTATGAGCAATGTACTCACTTTTTGTCTCATAATTTTTCATTTTATAACTAATATTTCTCTCATCTCAATTGTATTCGTCAATCAATTTAGTTGCAATAAGAAGAATATTAAATAATTTGCAACAAAAATAAAATAATTTATTTAATTTATATAAGATTTTATCGATTTTAATTTTAAAAATATTAAAATATGAGACTATAAGACTATTAAATAAAAAAAAATTGTTTTTTTTAGGGAAGCCGCTTGCTTGCTTTACTGACGTTACGCTGGTGCCCACAGGCTGGTTGGAAAGCTGCTGTACTTAACCTCAGCTAGGCCTGACATTTCCTTTTCCATTCAAAAACAAAGTCCGTTCTTGGATAAGCCTACATCCACTCATTTCAGTTAGACGATGAATCTGACCAAGTCAGTAGTAGTCAAAAGGGAGATATGGATGAAAGTACAAGCCATTCCATCCTGAAACTCTAATAATTGGATGAAAATAATACTTTGAAGACCTGAACATCAATTAAACCTACATGTGTTGATGAAGAACTAGATGGATGATGGATGGATCCTTGCAATGCAAGAAGATTTAAATGAATTTAAAAGGACTAATGTTTGGAATCTAGTACCTAGACCAAAGAAAAATATTAATGGAACAAAGTGGGTTTTAAAAAACAAGTTAAATAAAAAAGGAGAAGTGGTTAGAAACAAGCCAAGACTTGTTGCACTAGGCTATAGTTAGCAAGCTTGATTACACTGAGATATTTTCTCTAGTGGCTAGGTTAGAATCTATTTGTATCATATTCTATTTTGCTGCATCTAATAACATTACATTATTTCAAATGAATGTTAAAAGTGCATTTCTAAATGGGTATATAAGTGAAGAAGTCAATGTTAAGTAATCCCTAGGTTTTGAAGGTTTTGAATTTTCAGAGCATGTACTTAAAGTTGGGAAATCATTGTATGGTCTAAAACAAAGCTTTTAGAGTATGGTATGATAGTCTAAGTAACTTCTTGCTTAAAAACAATATTGAAAGAGGACAGGTAGATAACACCCTATTTAGAAAATCAATAGTAGATGACATTCTTATCATTCAAGTATATGTTGATGACATTATTTTTGGATCTACGATTGGCACACTTTCTCAAGAATTTGCTAAGCTGATGCAGCTTGAATTTCAAAAGAGTATGATGGGAGAACTTAAATTCTTCTTAGGGATACAAATTCAACAAAGTAAAAAGGCATATACATTCATCAAACCAAATAAAAAAAATGCTTCTCGATAAGTTTAAAATGAATGATTGTAAATCTATGGTTACACCAATGCACCTTACCTATTCGCTTGAAAAGAATGAATCAGGCCAAAAGGTTGATTAGAAAACATATAGATGAATGATTGAATAAGTGCTTTACTTATTATGTTTATTGTATGCGGGCAAGATTTCAGCTGATCTAAGGGAATCTCATTTAATTGTTGTTAAAAGGATCCTTAGATGATAAAATGGTACTACCAACCTTAGATTTTTCTACAAGAAATCTACTAAGTACAATTAAGTGGCTATTGTGATGCTGATTATGCTAGAGACAAACTTGACAGAAAAAACTCAAGTGGAATCTGCATATTTTTTTGGTGAAAACTTGATCTCCTGGTCAAGCAAATTGAAGGTGCAAACACGAGAAGGGGGGGGGGGGGGTTTGAATTGTGTTTGATAAAGTGGATAACTTTTTGCTAATTTAATAAAGGTTGGTTGGTTGGTTTTTATGAATTACTTAGAAAAGAAGCAATTGGATTCAGAAGCAGTTAACAATGAAAGCATTATTAATTTGACACATATATTTATCCTGGTTCACCACTTAATTGACCAAGATATTAAGTTGTCACCTAAAAATGTGCAGTTGCCACTAGTGCTCTTTCTCTATAGTTTATCTCCATCATAATCACAATCATAGTATCCCCTAAGTTTGTACTTAGTAGATTTATTATAGAACAAGGTAAGGTTGGTAGTGCCTTTAAGGTATCTAAGGATTCTCTTAACAATAGTTAAACGTGATTATCTAGGGTCAGCTTGAAATCTTGCACATACACATACATTAAACGTGATGTCAGATCTGGAAGCGATAACAAAAAGTATAAACCTTATCATTCCTCTATAGGTTTTTTGGTCAACTTTTTCACTAGAATCATTTTTTCAAGTGAACAAGTAGGGTGCATTTGTATAGCCATAGGTTTACAATCACTCATCTTAAAGTTCTTAAGAAGCTCTTTTGTATATTTACTTTGATGAGTGTATAACCTTTTTTACTTTGCTGAATTTGTATCCCTAAGAAGAACTTTAGTTCTCCCATCATACTCATTCGAAATTTAATTTGCATCAATTTAGAAACTTCTTGACAAAGAGTGTCATTAGTAGATCCAAAAATAATGTCATCAACATAAATTTGAATAATAAGAATGTTATCTTCTATTGATTTTATAAAAAGTGTATTATCTATTTGTCCTATTTCAAAGTTATTTTTAAGCAAAAAGTTACTAAGTCTATCATACCATGCCCTAGGTGCTTGTTTTAAACCACACATATTTATTAAGTTTAAAAACATGATTTGGAAAGTCAGAACTTTCGAAACCTGGGTTGTTGTATAACATAGACTTCTTTACTTGTTTAACCATTTAGAAAATCCCTTTTAACATCCATTTGAAATAACCACTAACCTGAAAAATATAATACGAATAGAAAATGGAGCGAATGTCTTAGTGTAATCAATGCCCTCTTGCTAACCTGGAAATAGAATACGAATAGAAAGTGGATCAAATAGAATGTTATTATTTGCAGTAAAAGAAAGTAGAATATGAATAGCTACCAACCTGGAAAATGGAGCAAATGTCTTTGTGTAATCAATGCCCTCTTGCTGAGTGTAGCCTTGTGCGACAATTCTTGCCTTGTTTATAACCACCTCACTTTTTTTATTTAGCTTGTTTTTGAAAACCCACTTGGTTCCAGTAATGTTCTTCTCTGATCTAGGAACTTAATCCCAAACATCAATCCTCTCAAATTCATTTAAATCTTCTTGCATTGCAAGAATCCATCCATCATCTGTCAAGGCTTCATCAAAAGAGGTAGGCTGAATTGATGAGAGTAAGCCAAACAAACTGGTACCCTTCAATGATGATTTGATCCTCAAAGAATCACTTGAACTTCCAATGAGATGAGATTTTTTGTACTTCCATCCAAATCTTCCTTCTAACTTATCTTGATTGATTCTAAGTTGATCAGATTCATCCTCTAAAGATTTGTCATCTTTTGATTTGAATGCATCTGCTTCATCTAGTTTCGGTAAACCTGCAGTATTCTCAACATGCTTTGACTTTTTAAGGTTAAGTTGTTTGTCATATAAATTAGATAATTGAAGAATGAAATTAATACAGCCAAAATATCTATGATATTTCTGGTGGTTTCTTCTTGTTTCTGAAACCTAAACTTGTATACTACTTCTGTTGAAGTGTTTAGATTATCTGGATCACCTTGTTCCTCTAACTTTGTGAGAACCTGCAAAATACTTATCTAGATTTGATTTTTAAGATGAAACTTCTTATTATCACAAAAAACATAATATCATACAATAATTTAATTTAAAGAAAGATACCACCTATATGTTAATAGTTTCAGTTTCACTCGGAAAACCCTCTTAGTTCTTCTTTTCTGGTTTTAAAATTTAGAGTTTCCATATTCTTTGATTAGAGAGTCTACATGAAGGGATTTGAATTCCTATCCAGGTTTGCAGTCTTGATGAACTTGATTGGAGATTTCAAAGAAGTCTTCTAATTATGATTCTTTGTCTAACACTTTTAATTTTGTTGATGTATCAAATTCCTCTGGTAATTTTGGAACTGATGGTAATTTTGATTTTTTTGGTAGTTTCGATTTTGTAGATATGTGTGATTTCTCTTCCAGTTTTAATTTTTTTGATATGTGTGATTTCTTTATCAGTTTTGATTATCTTGATACTTAAGATTTTTCTCATATCTTCTGGTTCACCATATGGTTTTGGTTCTGATAAGTATTTTGTTGATCAATCCTTCTTACACCAGAGTCAGTTGCCTTATGTTTGGTAGGGTTTGGAACATAGACCTTTTTGCCTTATATTGCAAGCATCCATTAACCAAGAACCATGATTGGCATTTCAATTTGGTTGCTTAGAACATCTGCAACATAAACAATTTTATCCTTTGGTACCCAAATCTGGTTGGATCTTGGTTTATTAGATCTTAAAGATTTCTTGTCTTTCCATGTTGTTAGCATAGGACAAGATATTTTAGTGTGACCTTTCAAATAGAAAATAGTACATAAATCATCAGAGGGAAGAATATACTTAGATTCAATTACTTTTTGCAAATAGTACATAAATCAACCTTAAGATCGAGCTCTAATAACAATTGAAGGTGAAAATACGAGAAGAGGGTTGAATTGTGTTTGATAAAGTTGATAACTTTTTGCTAATTTGATGAAGGTTGGATGGTTTTTATGAATTACTCATATAAGAATCAATTGGATTTAGAAGTAGTAAACAATGAAAGCATAATTAATTTGACACATATATTTATCATGGTTCACCCATTAACTAGCTACATCCACTTCCTTCATTCAGAAGGCTTAAAATCCACTAATTCAAATACCTTGAATTAGAAAGCATATGACCTTCCAAACCAGTATGGAAAACCCAGAATTTTAAGGAACTAACCACCTTGACCCTACAAGTCAAGTCTTCTCCTAACAACCTAACAATCCCCAATTGAAGAAGGAACTATACCACTATCGGGTTGGATACAAAATATTGGAACGTGAGTAGTTGTTTATAACAAATCTGATAATAATAATAACTCTCACACTCTACGAAAAGAACACTCAGAAAATATTTCTAACCTAAACAAGTGTTTCTTTCTTTGAACTTTAAGATGAATTTAGAACTTTGAGCTTGAGGTCTTCTACTCTTTTATGTTTTTCAATGCTTTTCTCCTTCAGCCTTGAGTGTCTATTTATAGTGAAAATTTGGGCTTCAATTTAGTCCTTATTTAATACTTAATTATATCTTGTTCAGATTGAGTTTGTAAATTTTTCAAATCGATTCTATTTCTATTTTGTGTAGATTCAATTTGTAAATTCTTTAGATTGGTGATGTTTTTATTTTGTGTAGATTTAATTTTTAAAAACAATATTGAAAGACGACAAGTAGACAACACACTATTTAGAAAATCAATAAAAGATGACATTCTTATCATTCAAATATATGTTTATAACATTATTTTTGAATATACTATTGGCACACTTTGTCAAGGATTTGCTAAGTTGATGCAGCTTGAATTTCAAATGAGTATCATGGGAGAACTTAAGTTATTCTTTGGGATACAAATTCAGCAAAGTAAAAAAGGCATATACATTCATTAAACCAAATAAATAAATAAAAGAGCTTCTCAATAAGTTTAGAATGAATGATTGTAAATATATGGCTACACCAATGAGCTTAACCTATTCACTTGAAAACATATAGAGGCATGATTGGGAAACTGCTTTACCTTACTACCTACAGACATGATATTATGTTTAATGTGTCCGCGCAAGATTTCAGGTTGATCCAAGGGAATCTTGTTTAACTGTTGTCAAGAGGATCCTTAGATAATTAAATTGTACTACCAACCTTAGATTTTTCTACAAGAAATCTACTGAGTAGAATTAAGTGGTTATTATGATGCTAATTATACTAGAGACAATCTTGAGAGAAAAAAACTCAAGTGGAAACTGCACATTTTTTGGTGAAAACTTGATCTCATAGTCAAGCAAAAGACAAAACACAATTGCAATTTCCACAACAACAAGATGCAGTTCTCAATTATTATGGATGAAACATCAACTAGAAGATTACAAGATTCTTAAGAGTAACATTCCTATATTATGTGACAACAAATCTTCCATTTGCCTAACAATGAACCTAATCCTACATCTTAGAGTGAAACACATAGAAATCAAACATCACTTCATTAGGGACTTTATTCAAAAAGGAGAACTAAATATCCAAATTGTAGACACTAAAAAACAATGGGTTGACATATTCATCAAACCACTATCTAAAGATGGATTTGACTTCATTAGAGGGTGATTGTTGGAACCAAGTTGGTTTTCCACTTATAGTTTTGATGTTAAAAAATTATTTTGTAGAACAATAAATTTTAATAAATGACTTCATTAAGTATGCAAAACATTGGAAATAGACTATCACAGGAAGTTATTAGAGGAAAGTCACTAGAGGAAGTCACCAGAAGACGTCACCAAAGGAAGTGATCATAGGATGAGATCAAAGAAACACAATATATGCATTTGCCTCTAAACATATGCCTTTAAAGGTTATGAAGATTGCCTCTGATGTCTGGGTTTGATGTTTGGATCTAAAGACTTTCTCTAAAGAATGGCTCTGAAACTAAGTCTGAAGACTTCCTCTAAAGATTGAATTTGAAGCATGCCTCTAAAGCCCTTGCATGTCTCTGATGTGCACAAAATCAACATGCCTTTAAAGAGTACATATCAAGTTTTAATTAAATATGAAGAGATTGTTCAAATAATGAATTATAAGCTCACAATCTGCTAATCAAAATGGTGCAACACATTCCAAATATTTATGATATGCAACCTCTATTGTTGCCTTGGCTCTGAAGTTTCAACATGGTGATTTACCCAATATCACTAATTCTAAGTCATGCAATTTTGCCTCTAACTATGATTATTCAAGAAACACGACATATCACTCAAACAATAAAGTGAATGCCTCTAATCAAAAGACAATGACTGAAATTGAAAGAATTAAGTATGAAAAGAAGACTTGACCGAATCAAAAACTTATGAAAATCCAAGAATAACCTAAATCCATTCCAGCTCAAATCAAGAAATAGTATGAAAGAAGATTCATATTTTTGATGACAATCTAAAATAAGATTTGATTCAGATTTATAATTGAAGAAAATCTGTAACCAAGTTGAAAAGAAGATATGGTCAAGATTTTTAAGAAGATTTGATCAAAATATATCGACAAGAAGATATGTATTATTTACAAGAAGATTTGATAAAGATTTATCTACAAGAAGATATGCATTATTTACTAGAAGATTTGATCAAGACTTATCTACAAGAAAATATGAATTATTTACAAGAATATATGATCATGAATTGTTTACAAGAAAAAACACTCACAAGAAGATATATTTAATATTTGTAAAGATATATAAAAGATTTCTGAGCACTTAGACATGACAAAAAGATAAAAAGCAAAAGCGCGTAGATACGTCCTTTTATAGAGAGCATTAGAGTTTCTGGTAAACGTCCTAACTGCAAGAAATCCACATGTCCGTTAAAGGTTTGTCCAGAAATAGTAGAGGATATCATGATTAGAGTATGTCCCATAGTACTCCTTCAGATGAATAACAAATTCAGGTTGTTGAATAGATGTTACACAAGTTTCTTTTCTTTAAACATTCACTATTTAGAACGTTGACTTTTTGAGAACTTGTCATTTCAAGACGATTACTTCCATTATAGCATTGACTATCTTATCATAGTGTTTACTTTTAAATAGATTCAGACAATCAAATGTTTAACATGATTATTAGAAGCAAACAATCACTTGCTTTTTCAGAGGCAAAGTAAATTGTTCCCACAAAATAATTTTGTTACCATCAAAACAAGTAAGGGTCATAGTTCTACAAACCTCATTCGTTCTAACAAATTATATTGAAGCACTTGTTGATTCTTTGTAGACAAATGATCATATCTTCATGTGTGTTGTTTCTCTTTCAGACAAGTGTTGTGATTATTCTTCTACACTTGTTGGTTCTATCAAATATATGTTATAAATCTATGATACAAATAATAATCTTTGTAAAATAGATCGGCGCTAAAGACAAAAATGTGAGTAAAATAACTTGAGATGCATAAGTAATCAAATGATACCTTGAAATGAATACTACAAGCAATATTTTTACTGAAAATGACATAGCATGTATCCCTATTTTTTCATTAACGAGGTCTACGAAGAATCAAATGCGACTTTGTTTGTTCGATTAAACTCGCTGGTAGTTTTGTGAAAACATGACCGTTGTCATGTGTATGTGGAACTCCACATTTTGCATCATTTCCCCCTTTTCGTGACATTTTTGGCACTAAATCCACACACTTGTTTTTTAATGATTTTGTCCTACATTGTAATTGTGTATTTTATGATCCTTGCAAAACAAGTTACGTTACTTGACCAGTAGTGGCATTCCTGTGATTATGTGACCCTTAGGAGCTAAGAAATAATCGCCCAACCCATTTTCAGTTGTTTTTAATTAAAATGATCCATTAAATCGACTAATTTACCATCAACATACCGTTAACTCGATTGTTACCCTTAGATTTAGCATGCAACAACTATTTCGAGAAAAATAGATATTTCTTTATGGGTTTAGGATTTAGTATGCAACAACTATATTTCTTTTGTTTCTCAAGTATTTCAATTAAATAAGTTATCTGATTTTTTTTTATATTTCTACCTTCTATAATAAGTACCCATTGCATGCGACTTGTCTCCCTCACGCAGGAAGATCCACTGATATTTTGCTAATTAGTATTACAAATGGAGACCAGGAGTAAAATAGACATTCTTATCCAAAACAAAATGATTAAAAGAGGAAAAGATATTGGAAAATAAGCCCCTCAAGAACGAATTTGTTTCATTTCTCACAAAATTTCTCTACATCCTTTTGTAACGTCTAATTTTTATCTATCTCTCTTGACTATTTTGTATCTCGTGACCACTTCATCATTATCCCTTGTTATTTCTCTAATTTTACTCTAATTAAATTTGGTGGAGAGGGATTCATGCATGATCGAGCTGACCCCAAGTCCTCATAGACTAGGGTGATCTACGTGTTGCGAACCAATGCTACTACTCTATTTATCTCTAATCTTTAGTCCTTTAAGCGCTTAAGCTTGATTCACATATAAATAATATTAAAATTAAATAAGACTATATTTTTCCACACTAAACAATTGGTTTGGTAAAAGTAAAATTAATTTTTTTGATACATTTGTAACGATAGAAAAGAGGGAAATGTTTAATTCTATTTCAATTTTGAACACCAATCAAAATTTTTGAACAAAAATAAAAGGTTGAAAAGACAATAGATTAGTGACGATGGGAGAATGAATAATGGTTTTGGGAATGATTATGTAGTGTGGAAGAGGTATATTGTTGGTTCAAGTCTCCCTACTAACCATTCTAACAACCAATTTTTAACTTCTGCCATGACAAAATAGTAGTTGAATCGTCTAATTTTAAAACAAATATTGATGTAAATTTATATTGTTTTGTGCCAAACATTGGCCAACCCAATCCAACGTAAAGGTAATCTTGGAAGATTTTCGAACAATAGCATAAAAGCACAAACGAGAAGTTGAGGTGAGAGACCATCAAAATTCACATGCACCTCTTTCCAAGACCACTCAAGATAATCATGTCACAATCCCAGCCACATGATGAAAATGGTTATCACTCTCATAAAGGTCTTGCAAACAAGATCAAACGATGATCTGATAATCATGGATCACCTTGCTCACAATCCGAATAGATTTCGTCTAAAAATCGTATAGAATATCTTCCAAAAGAACATTTGGTACAACACAAAAGTACACTTTATTTGAACCCAAAAACCTATGATTCTAAGATACAAACTTACATAATCGTCAAAGTGTGCACAAATACACCACAAATGCCTAGGAACAAGCGTTGTCATCGTCACTAAAAGACCACCGCACTACCACTTTGTCAAAAATTCAGGTCCACTTAGGATCATATATTAATTTTAAGCTTAAATAAATAACTTATTAGATGAATCAACTTTAATATTATCTTTAATGCACGTGTATTTATAATTCGTTGTTGTTTCAAAAAATTATATGAGAAATGATTATTTTTAATTTATATATGGTATTAATTATAATTTAAAATTTTAAAAAATATTTATTTTTTATTATAACTATTTATAAAGTCAGACATATGATTACTTATGATTTATTGACAATATAAAATTTTTTACACAGATTGTGTACGAAAATAAATAAGATTTATTGAATTTGAAAAAAATATTTTATAAAGTTAAATATATTTTTATTCTTTAAAAGTTATTTATCTTTTTAATTTTAATCTCTTAAAATAAAAATACAATATTTTTTATTTATAAAATTATCATGCGGCCAATTTTATTGCTTGTTGTTAAGTCTAACATCTTTTTTCAATGAATTTTTGTACATGTTTACAACAATATAAAGAGTTTATTCGCAAACAATTAGTTCAAAATTAAATTTTTATATTTATTTTTTTGTTACTTTGATTTTAAATTTTTAAATTTAAAGAATCATATTTAATTATTTTAAAGTAAAATAATTAAAATTTATGAATGAGTTTTTTGTAATGTTTTAAATATACTCTTAAAAATTGTAAAAATTTAAGAGGTAAACTTTTCATGCTCATTTGTCGTACTATTAATGCACACATGGTTAACAATATATTTTTATATCTGTATAAAGGTATTATTAATTACCAGGAAAAATTAGTACCTACTGTTTTTCACTATTTTGATCGTGAAATAAGGACCTTAAATATGAGTACCAACTTCAGCCTAATTTTATACCGCATACTTATCATGACCATGTTTTTCTCCTTACCACATACAAACAAAACGAACACAACCTTTATACCCGAATAGGCAACTTATAAACTTTTATCTATATATAAATTGAGCTTATTAAATTAATGAATCCTATACATGATAATTAACTACTCCTGCTACAATCAATTAAAGAAAAAAATTAAACTATGAGGGCATCAAAGAAAACAATAGTTGCGTTGTTGATTTGCTTGGTGATTACTATGGCCTCTGTTAAAAAGACAGAGGCTCTATCTGATTGTGCCAAACAATGCATGCCTGTGTGCTTGAAGGAGGAGGGTGCTACAATCGATGCATGTGGGACAGCTTGTGAGAACTATTGTGCCCAAGTTACTGCGACTGGGAAAACAAAAGCTTGATAGTGTATAATTGGTTTAGTTATGAAATCGAATCTAGGAGAGGAAACTCAATTGCTAGAATTGTTATTTAGAATAACTTTGTTTTAATAATGATTGCTGTTTTCAAGAAAATACATATAGCCGATATGTTCAAACTCTCTTTTTCTTCTTGTTTTATTATAGAAATTTATATTTTTCAAAAAATGAAGGAACAGAAGCCAAAACACATATAACTTTGATATGATGAAACACCTCTTTGTCTCATTGATGAAACACCTCTTTGCGGATAATAAAGTATGATGTCTTATATCTATATCTATATTATATATATTTCCACATATATGTTTTTCTTTTTAATATAAACGTACACTAATTCATCCATTTTTCCTAAACGTATTGGTACATGATTTTAAGAATATTAATCGGTAACACTTTTATTCATTTGTGTCTTATTCAATTTTTCCAAAGGAATCAATACATTAATATAAGAATCAATGTTCACTCACATCAAAATTACAATTAACTTTTCGAGTTGAATGTATAAAGAGCACGTCTTTTCTTAATAAAAAATAAAAGACATCTTTTATTGCAATTTTCCCTTTCTAAAATTTTTTTTCGCTTTCTTTTTGGATTAATTATAAATATTTTATCGTAGTTTCTTTAATTTCATATTTTTCTCATTCTACTAAATCAAAAAAAATATTTTTTCCCTCTATATTTATCATTTTAAGCATTAGACGGTGCTGTATATTTCAGCGCTATTAAAAGTATAGACAACATTTATTTAAATCAAAAGTCTTGTCTAATGTAACTTATAACAACATTTTTTTTAAAATAAAAGTGTTGTCTAATGTAATCTACAATAACATTTTTTAAAGAATAGCGTTATTTAATATAACCTATAATAGTACTTTTTTTATAAAAAAAATTGTTGTCTAATGTAGCCTATGCGTGCAACCTTGTTACAAACACTTGTTACAGACATGACTAATTACATTCATTGAATGGCCAATATATACATTAAAGGATAAAACAATCAATACAACACTGAATTAATAATTCGTCATATGATTCTTAATTGGAGGATGTATTGACACTTATCTTTCTTAACTTAGTTAATTAATCTTCAGAGTAACTTGGCATTTGAAATCAACAAAGTACTGCAAATAATGCAATTAATTAGATGAAAATGTCGAAATAATATAAACTATATAGAATAGAATTAACATACCGTATTTGGAATCACTTTTTTATTATAAGTGACAATCTCTTTCATGAACTCCGTAACATAGTACCCAGAGTCTATCTCATTTTCTTGACGAGGACACTATATAGATAAAAATATTAATATATACATCAATAATGATTTATTAGACAAAACTTAAATCTCATATAAATTGTATCAGACAAAATTTAGTATTAATATTTATAATCATACACCAAATGAAATAAGTAGTTATATGAAACATATATTGGTCTCTGCATAATCTTGTTTGATTTATTCTTTGAAAAATGAGCTTCCATTTGAGCGTAGAATATTTAGATAACTCTAACAAATATATATAAATGAATATACTTAGAGTAACCAGACACAAACGACCATATTTATTTATACTAGTTTTGATACAATTATATACTTACGTATCAAACATAAACTTTAATTTCGAGTGATTTGTTTAATCGCCATGCACTGAATCCAAATAATAAACAATTTCTAATGTGGCATTAATGAAAATCAACACCTAGGGCGAATTCCTAAAAAAATTCAATAAAAAAATCAAGTAGAAAAAGAGAAACGAAGAAGAATTTGTTGATCAATTAACGCGGGCACACCAATTTTTAATACAAGTACCTTGAACGAAAATATAACATATAATCACTGAATCATTTATACAAAAAAAATAATTCATTCATCTAAAGTTTTTTGGAATATGTTATATATATGGAGATAGCAAAAACATATATTTCTTGATGTTTCAAAAGCTCTATCATTTTCTCTTTACTAATAATTTATGCATATGAACACCAAAAATACCTTTTTCCATTAGTATTTCATGCATGTCCGTATTCGTCAACATATTTATTTCTATAAATATTTCAAGACACTGTACAAATCGAGAAATAGGTGCACAATTCTTTTTAATGGGGAAACTTTAAAAGTCTTGATTTTGCAAGATTTTATTTTGGTGTTGCAACTAACATGTTGTTAGGTCCAAACTTCTCATTTTGTCTGACTTATTGTAGTTTTTGTATTTGAATCCAAACACAATGAAATTAGGTTAGTTAATAATTGACTAATGCTTAAATAGTAAAACACATTAACTAAGTGGTTCTCATATCATTCCTCTATACAATATATATGCTTTTTTTATTACGTGATTGACTTGTTCCCCTCAACAATATCCTTACCATTTACTTTGAATTTTACAAGAATCTAAAAATTTTGTTAAAAAATTAGAAATTCCAAGACAAAAAAAAGTAAAGACATTAACTAAATTTTTTTTTTAACACACTTAAGCATCTAGAGAAATGAGATTTATCGGCCATGCCACATAAGATCCTATGGCATCTTCCACCAACCGTCCATCTCCAACTTCATCAGGTATATCAATGGAGCATTCAACTCTAAAACAATATCAATTAAGACTCTCTTATAGTCAAAGAGAGTGGTTTATGGTGTAGTATATCTCCCAAGGTGTTGTACACCTTTCCCTTACCAACCACATGATAAGTAGATTGCAAATAGATTACACAAGATGATATACCCTAAATCAATAATCAATATAAAGCTATTAAACTTTTTAGTTAGACTGGGTACTTTAATTTATTAATTAATTAACACAGGAATATTATTCAAAATAATAAAGTTGAACTTTTGTAGACAACTTTGTGAAAAATTCTTATCATTCTTTCGTAGGTAAAAAAGTTTGATAGTTAGATTTTATATCATAACAAATAATTTTGCATTACTTGGATTTTGGTCTTTTTGAAGTTAATAATAATCTTTTTGATAGACACCAAACTCCTTACCATTCATATGACAAGAAAACTCAATAAAATTTAATACTTTACTACGTATGTCTTTACAATGGGTGGTGTGTTATGTCTCTTCATGAGATAAAGTATTCTAATTAACATATATTAATACAAAAAAGATAAGTTTATCATGATCATTTTCACAAGACATTACCAAATAAATAAATAG
Source organism: Cicer judaicum (assembly GCA_037974835.1). Classification (NCBI taxonomy): domain Eukaryota; kingdom Viridiplantae; phylum Streptophyta; class Magnoliopsida; order Fabales; family Fabaceae; genus Cicer; species Cicer judaicum. Next base: position 1,691,169 of record JBBPBS010000689.1, read on the forward strand.
TTTTATAGGTAGTGTTATTATATTCTTAAACATTGTTCATATACTTGTTGAACACCTTCGTTATCTTCACCAACAACTTTCCACAATATATAAGGATCAATAGATGTTTGGTCAGATACTGTATCATCTCATACAATATATATATATATATATATATATATATATATATATATATATATATATATATATATATATATATATATACTCACTATTTTTTCTCCAAACGTGCATTCCATACGTGACTTTTTGTATGGATATAATGACTTTGGCGCTCTCTCACGATTTGTATTGCTTAAGTTATGTATAAATAACTATCAGACATATGAAACTGTAGTATGATATGTTGAAACCAAGTTTGTTTTATATTTAGAGTTTTTGCAACAAAAAAAAGGATCATCCTCAACGTCAACATGATCAATATCAATATCACCTTCATCTTTATATTTATTGTTATCATCACTTACTTTGTTTGTTAAAAGTACTATAGACCATTTTATACTAGCAAGATTATTAACATAGAACATTTGTTTAACTTGAGACGCTAAAATAAAAGGCTTATCATTGTATCCTATCCTATTAAGATCCACCTGCAAAAACCCTGACTCATCAGGTCGAACGCCATCTTTATTTTCAACCACTTGCACCCAAAGGCATGTACTCGAAACTTTATATAATCTAACTCCCAAATTTTTTCAATGACCCCAAAATATAATAGATTTTCATATATGGGGTTTCTATTCTTGGAACTTGAGACATGCAAAGCTTCATCTACTAGGGTGACACCGTTATTTTGCATAGTACTTTTATTATCTTCCTCTTTTGTATAAAATGTGTAAGAAAATAAATGTAAACTTGGACCATATGCTAACCATTTCAATCTTTTGAAGCAACATCTATTGACAACTTTAAATAAATATCGTTTTTGATCTATGTTATAAAACCTCGATTATGTTCTCGTGCTATCCAATTTTCATTCTTATTCGGGTTCAAACTCCTTAGATACTCCTTGTGTATTTCAACATACTACTCAACTTCATTGACATTGTGCAAAACATACAAATGTGCTTGCTCCCTCCTTGATATGGTCACTATTTTATTTTCAAATATCCCTTTCCATGTTATTCTTTCCATATTACAGGGCTTTAGAAGTCCATTGAGTTCAACATTAGACAAATATTCAATATAAAATTCAGCTGTTTCTTTTACAACATATCATTCAACAATACAACCCTTTGGTCAACTTCGACTTTTAACGTAGCCTTTCAATATTTTCATATAAGGACAATGATTTCATGAAAATTATGGCACATCTAACTTTTTCATAAATTCAAACGTATAAGTATTGGTAGTAAATGTTCTATGAGAACATGACAATCATGAGACTTTAAACCCCTTAATTTGATGTCTTTCATAGATACCAAATTTCTAATATTTGAAGAGTACCCTTCTAAAACTATAACTTCATGAAGAAACTTATAGAAAACTATTTTCTCATTTCTAGAGTATGAGCCACTAGTGGTAGATATGTTCATTTTCCTTTCTTAACAGGTCCCAATTCACTTCTTAATCCCATGCTTATCAAGTCTAGCCTTGCATTGATTTCATCCATAGACTTTTTAGGTACATTTAGTAACATACCAATAACACTATCAAATACATTATTTTTTAATATTCATCATAGTTAGAAAATGTAATACATATAATGATTTTCAACATGGAAATTCAAAAAGAAAATTGAATTCTTCGCTCCACCCGTTTTTTATTAGCTCTTCCTCAAAAGTTTTTCCAAACTTATTATTCATATCCTACATATGATCAAATATTTTATCACCCATCAAGTCTATGTCACGTGAACTCTTCATACTTCTGATTTTCCATAGAAGGCTTCTCTTGACCAATGGTAGTGATGATTAGCATGTAAAAATATGTGATGTCGAAGAAAGACATTCTTTTTACAATGTTCCAACCACGTATAATATGTATTCTCTTTATATATAGGACATGCACACTAGTCTTTAATGTTATATCTTGATAGATTGTTGTATGCTAGAAAGTCATTAATTGTGTCAAACATCGCCCTCAAAAATTAAAATGTTCTTTACTATATCCTTTATGTACCTCCACACCTATCTCTGACATATTCTTTAAATAATCAATTAAAGGCTCCCAATGCACGTCTATGTCATTATCTAGTTGTTTGGACCAGGAAATTAACATATACAACATCATGAACTTATTCTTCATACATAGTCACAGAGGTAGGTTATAGATCACCAAAATCACATGCCATGTGCTGCGTGAGATACTTTGAAGACCATGTGGGTTCATTCCATCAATAGACAGTATCGAGCATGAATTTCTTTCTTCTTGTCCAAAATGAGGGTAATCATGATCAATTTTCGTTCACTAAGGAGACTCTGCAAGGTACTGAAGCTTTTCATCCTTAATTGTTTCACTTGCATGCGATGTGAAGTTTTTTGCATCCCATTCACTACGATACATGCCACTAAACTTTGGTATTATAGGAAAGTACCATTCAACTCTCGTTGTAATCAATTGTTTCTTATATCAAGAGGTGTTACATTTAGAGCACTCATTTAACGATGCATATTCATTTTGAAACAAAATGCAATCATTAGAACAAGCTTGAATCCTATCATAAATTATGCCAATAGAGAACAACATATATGTGGCCTCATTAATTAAATTAGGAAGAACATTATCCTCGAGCATCATATCTTTTACAAGGGTTAATAACTATGTGAAGCTTTTACCAGACCATTAATTATTCGCTTTTAAGTTGTATACCTTTAATATTGTAGATAATCTTATGAATTTATTGCAACCATCATATAACGATTTCTCTACATCACTTAACAATCTTTCAAAAATTTCTAGACAATCCTAAATATCTAATTTAACCAGATCTGCAATCTCTTCAACTCGATCACAATCATAATTTGTGTCAAAATCGTTTGACACATATGTCACATTATTCCCCAAATCAGCGTTCTTGTTACATATTTCACCATGCATTGTCCAATGTATATATCTTCAATCAATTTCATTTCACCTTAAATGTCAATCCAATTCAACTTCATTAACCCAATTTTCATAACAACAATCTAAGCATGGATATATGATTTGACTATGGTAGTTGGAGCGTTTGACAATAAACTTAACAAACTCTTTTACTCCATTTTCATATTCCTTTGATAATTGATTGGAGGACATCCAACTTTTATACATGATTTCCTTAAAATTACTCTAACTAAAAGCTAAACGTTTCTATCTACAAATGGTTACAACAAAAAATCTAGTTTAGATAAACTCTGAGAGGTAATAAATAATAAGTGTTTGTTTAACATATTTTTATTAAGACAATAAAAAAAATGATATTAGATGACATTATTAATGATACATGATCAGAAAGCAACAAATGTATCGTTTGTTATAATAATATGGATTATGTAGTATTGCGTATTGTTTGTGGTTTGTAAGTTTTTTGTCAGAATCTTAGAGGTTAGCATATCTTACTATTATAGTTATCTCTCAATTTTCTTAGTTAAAAAGCAATATATAAAATCCAATGACAAACAACAACATATGCATCAATCCGATGATAAAACAATAACATAAAAACAATAGGGAAAGTTGAGTTGACAAACAACGATCCAAATATTTTCTATGAGAAGAACTTTAAAGACTTACAAACTTGAGATGAGAGGTTTAATGTCTGAACAATGATGAAAACAGAGTTGTGATCTTAGTTCAAATTTAGAAAAATCTGAAAATGAGCAATAAATCGGCAAGAAATGTTTGAGAGGTTGTTAAGTGATGTTGAGAAACTCATTCAATATATGTATGAATTAACTATCAGATAGGTCATTAATATCTCAATTTCTTCATCAACATGTTCATCGTCAGGGTCAGAGTTAGAGTTAGAGTTAGAGTTAGAATGAGTGTTTTCAATCAGAGCCATATTAGCTTACTTTTCATCTTCATTTGATGATTCATCATAGTCTTCCCAAGTGGCCATAGGGCCTTTCTTACATGTCTTGAAGTCATTCCTCAAAGATTTCCTTTCTCAAGTTAGGAAATTTTGATTTCAAAATTTTCACTCATAGTAGATGAGTTTTTTCTTGTCTCAGTTTCACTTACTTCTCTACTATTTTGGGATCGCTCGAAATCAGTTTTAGGAAATTATTTATTTATGTTGTTCCATATGCGCTGGATTTTCCTTGTCATGAATGGCAACTCTTCATCATTTGAGTTTTCAATCTAATTGTCCAATTTACTTTCCTCTGAGTAGTCACTAGCTTGTAGAGCCTTAGAGATCATCTGCTTTCCTTGGGAATTGAAGGCCATGGATTTTGACTTCTTTTTGGGCTCATCTTCAACCAGTTCAATCTTATAGGATTTGAGTGAACTCGTAAGCTTTTCTAGAGGCATTTTGTTTAGGTCCTTAGTCTCTTAAATAGATTTTACCTTTGGTCTCCACTTTCTCAAAATACTTTTGAGGATCTTCTTGATGTGGTTAGAGGTGGTGTAGCTCTTTTGGAGAACCTTCAGTCTAGAAACCATGATCTGGAATCTAGAGAACATTGTCTTAATGTCTTCATTATCTTTCTTATTAAACAGTTCATGCTTTTTTACGAGTAGATTTGCATTGGATTCTAATACTTGCTTGTTTCCTTTGTAGTTAAAAAAGCAAAGCATCAAATATACTCATTGTTGTTTCTTTATTGTTGCGTTTTTCAAACTCTTTGAAGATGATAGAATTCATCATGAAGGTTTTAGATTTATGATATTTTCTAGATATTTCAACACCAGCAACATCTTTTGACGCCTCGCCACCATCTTCGACTATGCCCCAAAGTTTAGGATCGTGAGATATAGAAGCTTATAAGTTTGACTTTCCAGTAATCAAATCTTTCCCCATCAAACGGGGGAGGTATGTTCATGTTTCCATTTTTAACTTCATTGCCATATTTAGACATAATAACATATCTTTACACAAACAAGGTTAAGTGCTCCACTAGACCAACCTCTAATACCAATTGTAGAACAAGAAAAAAAAAGGGTTTTAATTTGGTTTCTTTTTTTAAAAAAATTAATTAGACTAAGCTACATTAAGTAAAACAAGGCAGATGAATAAAATCAAAACAAAATAAAACATGCGATTTATCATAGTTCACTACCAACATAGTAGCTACATCCAGTCCCTTCTACATGAAGGATTTAATCCACTAGTTAACCATAAAATTACACTTTCACTGAACACTTACTAGTCAAACTAATTGTGTTAAACTCTTCACAACTATCTAGCTTAGTACAATCAAGCTGTTGAGGAAGGCAACCACTACTTACTAGGTTGTTGAGACAAAATCTCAAACTAATGTTTTGATGATAATTAAATGAAGTTTAATTAAGACTTCTAATTATGATTCTAAGTGTTTTGGTATTTAACATGTGTGTTTAAGTATGTTGATCAAAGATAGGTACCAAGCATTACAAAAGAGATCATATTAAAATGAAGTAAGCTAATTAGGAGAAACAAAGAATGTTCTGGACATAATTCGGGAAAACAAAGAAGGTTCTCGATATTTCCAAAGCAACAAGAATGGTCATATTCTTAAAGAAAACATTAGATCCTGGATTTGCAATTCATTTAATATTTTAACCAGAAATATACAAGGATCAATTCAATATAAAAATCACTCCAATAGACAAAGGCAAAAGACTGCGCTTGATAATTCATAAGCAAGATCATTCTCCAAGTTATGCAAGCTTGAAGTACAAAACTGACAGGGTGGACAAGACACCGATGTTGCACTTTCTAATAGCCTGCAAACGTGATACAAAGTATGTATCACTTCAGACAACTGTCAAGATAAGATTAAAATTCAGCACACCTCAAAGTAGGAAAGGAGATCATTATTGGTTTACAAGAACATTCCTAGTTTAAGCAAGAACATTTTTGCTTTATGGCTGGTCTTATCTACTTATTGACACATGACATCTTGACCATTCTCAATGATAAAATGAGTTGTAATTAGCATTCTCGAAGTCTATAAATTAAGCCTCAAGATGAAGAACATATTAGAGCTTCAAGTGAAAAGCAATACATCACTCATACAATCATATTCTAATTCTCTTGAGCTTCCCAATCATTCTTAAGTTTTAGTTATGTTCTTAACTTGAAATTAGAATCAGTTTTACACGAGTATATATTCAGATTCTACCAATCTCTATATCATCACTTTGTAACTCAAGATTATATTGTTGAAATAGTTTGTAAAAATCCTTTTATGTTTAAAAGGTAATGTGTAAAAATCCTTTAGGAAAAAGTGAAAGGTAACTTGTGGAAATCCTTTCTAGGTAGAAAGGTAGTACCTTGTAACATATCAAGATCGATATGTAAAAGATGTGTGAAAACCAAGAACGGTCTTGCTTTGAGCACTTAGTGGAAAATCTCACAATTGTGAGGACTATACGTAAGTCGTGTTGGGTGAACCAGGATATATCTCTATGTGATATCTCTTCCTTTATCTTTATTTACTTTTTATCTTCTAATCAGATTATATATAGATATGTTAAAAGAGATAGTTACAATTCAAACCCTCTTCCTTGTAATTGACATTGTTACTTCAATTGGCATTAGAGCCAATCTCTAAGGGTTAAAACTTACAAAGTGCTAGAGTAAATGATTCAGGAAGAAAATGTTAAAAGGCAAGTACCTTACTTTGATGGCTTATATTACTATTTATGGAAAAGGAAAACGCAGTTGTTCCTAAAATCACAAGACACATGTATGTGGCGCATCATTATAGATGGAGATTTCATACCAAGAGTAGATCAAACAGGCTCAACATTTACTGAAAAGAAAAAAGCATATTGGATGGCAGAAGAAAAATCTAAGATACTTCTAAACTCAAAAGCTCAAATATTTTTATCATGTGGTTTAAGTAGGGAGTAAAGTGAGAGAGTAGATGAAAGGGATATGACACAAAATTTATGGGACACATTACAAACTCATCATGAATGAACAAGTCATGTCAAGGAGATAAGAATATAAATTGGCATACAGAAGTTCAAGTTATTTGAAATGAATGAAGGAGAGACTATCGATGAAATGTACTTAAGATTCACAACCATAATAAATGAAATGTGTTCTCTTGGCAAGGCATACTCTGTATAAGACATGGTAAAAAAGATCATGAGATGTCTTCCAATTATGTGGAGATCAATGGTAACAGTTATAAGTCACGCCAATAATCTGAGGTACTAGTTTTGGAATAACTTATTGGAAATCTACAAGCACATGAAGTGTTGCTACAGGACGATAAACTAGTAAAGAAAGACAAAGTAATAACCCTGAAGGCATCTCAGAATTCACAAAGCACATTACCATAATCAAATGAGAAAAGTGAATCTGAATATGGACAAGAAGATGTTGATGAAGAGATTGTTCTCCTCACAAGAAAGATATAGAGAATGATGAGGAAAAGGGATTAGATCAAAAAGAGATCTTCAAATAAAGAGGAAAACTTCAAAATTGAAGTAGAAAATAGTTAAATCACTTGTTTTGGATGTAAAAAAACAAGGACATTATAAAACTGAATGTCCCTTGAACAAAAGAGCATCAAAGAAATTTCATTTCAAGAATAAATGCATGATGGTAACCTGGGATGATTATGATGAATCAAAAACAGAGAAACTTGAAAAAGCCAACTTATGTTTGATGGAAAACTCTGTAGATAAGGAGGTAATAAATTCTAAACCATGTCCCTTATATGAACAAATTGAAAAATATTTTGATAGCTTACTTAATGATTCAAATCTGCTTATTCAAAAATGCAACTCTTAAAAAGATAAAGTCTTCAATGAAAAAAAAAAGAAAGCTTAGGTTATGATTGATGAACTAAAAAACATCATTGATCAGAACATGTAGGAATCCCATTTTAAGGAAACTAATGAAACTGAAAACCAAGAATGTTCTACGAATCAAAAGGAGAACATTCTTCTTAAAACATAAAATGAAAAACTCAAAAATGACTTAGGAAACTTCATCAAATCCACCAAAACATTTCAAAAAATCATGGGATCCCAAGTAGGGATATTTGACAAAGCTGGACTTGGCTTCGATAAAACTCAAAAATAAAAAATGTATGAAAAAAGTTTTGTTCTTGAAAGAAACCATGGCAAGTGCAAAACAAGATCTTCATATTGTAAAAAATTTGGACATCAAGAATATGCCTACAATTTCAAAAATTTGGACAGTGGTTGTTCAAGGATGGAGGATTAGTAACAATTGGGAACAATGATCAAGCAAAAAACAGAGGTAAAGGTACCATAGGTAATGTAAATAAAAATTAAGGATGTTAAATATGTTGAAAGGTTGAAACATAATCTTCTAAGTATTAGTCAACTCTATGATAATGGCTTTGAAGTTATTTTTAAACCAAACATATGTGAAGTCATAATGGCAAACTCTGGTGAGATTTTATTTTTTGCATCTAGAAAAGAACAATCTCTATGTTTTATACATTGAAGAATTACCAGTTGAATCATGCTTCATGTTCATTAACAAAGACAAGTGGATATGGTATAAGAGAAATGGACATGTGAGGATAATAACTTTTTCAAATTTATCAAAATTAGATCTTGTTAGAGAACTTCCCAAAATATGTGAAGCTTGTGCAAAGAAAAACAAGTTAAGAGTAGTTTATATTCAAAAGAGTTTATATTAACTAAAAAACCACTTGAACTACTTCACATTGATCTTTTTGGTCCTATCCAAACCAGCCTAGGAGGTATGAAATGTAGGTTTGTTAATGTTGATGATTTTTCTCGATACACATGGGTATTATTTTTATAAAAAAAAGGATGATGCATTTAACGCTTTCAAAATATTTTGTAAAAAAGTTCAAAATGAAAACAAATCCAAACTAATTTCTATAAGAAGTAATCATGGAAGGGAATTCGTAAATGCATCTTTTAAATTTTTTTTGATGAACTTGGCATCTCTCATAATCTATTGTTTGCAATAACTCCTCAACAAAATGGAGTTGTTGAACAAAAACTAGATCATTTAAAGAGATCGCAAGAACAGTCTTGGAAGAATCAAATGTTGAAAAGTATTTATGGGCTGAAGCTATCAATAGTTCATGAAATTTTGAATCGTGTTTCCATAAGGAAAATAATAAACAAAACACTCTACGAAATCTGGAAAAATAGGAAACCAAATATTTCATGTTTTCACATATTTCGATGCTGCTGCTACATCTTGAATAACAAAGATAACTTTGGAAAATTTGATGCAAAATTAGACAAAGCTGTCTTTTTAGGATATTCAATAGAATTTAAAGGATATCGCATTTTTAATTTAAAAACTAAATTGTTGAAATAAGTATGGATGTTTTATTTGATGAGTTCGATGACCTTGATTTTAGAAAAAAATATGATGATGAGGAAGAACAATCAGGACACCCATATCAGATTTTTCCCCAGGAAAATGAGATTGACAAATAGTCTTTGTTTCAAACTCTTCCTAGAAGTTGGAAACTTATAGGTGAAAACTTATAGGTGATCATCCTCAAAATCAAATCATTGGAGATATAAATGATGGGATTAGAACAAGAATGTCAATAGAAACACATGGAAATGATGTCCGTAATAGAACTAAAATCCATCAAAAAAGGAATCACTTCTTCAATTTGAAAAGAATGAAGTATGGACTCTTGTTCTAGAATCACAAGGTCAAAAATCATTGGAAAAAAATGGGTATTCCATAACACGCTAGATGAAGAATGTAAGGTTGTAAGAAAAAAAGTAAGGTATGTTAGTCAACCCCTTAGTTTTGAAGATCAAAAGAAACTTAATCATATTTTTAAACTCACTAAAGCTTTATATGGATTAAAACAAGCTCGTAGAGCTTGGTATGAAAGATTAAGCTCTTTTTTGATTCAAAATAGATTTTCTCGAGGAAAAATTGACAACACTTTTACAAGAAAACAAATAAAAATGATTTACTTATTGTTCAAGTGTATGTTGATGATATTATCTTCGGATCAACTAACGAAAAAATGTGTGAGGATTTTTCAAATCTCATGCAAAGTGAATTTGAGATGAGTATGATGGGAGAATAGAAATATTTTCTTAGATTGCAAATTAAGCAGCAAAAAGATAGAATTTTCATATGTCAAGAAAAATACATTAAGGATTTTTTAATAAAATATAAAATGAGTGAAGCCAAAATTATGACTACTCCCATGCATCCATCCTCTTCATTAGACAAAGATGAAAATGGAAAATCAATTTCTGAAAAAGAGTACATCAGAATGATTGGTTCTTTACTTTATTTAACTACAAGTAGGCCTGATATTTTTTTTTTCAGTAGGATTATTTGCTAGGTTTCAATCCTCAACAAAAGAATCCCATTAAACTACTGTAAAAATAATTTTTCATTATCTTGTTTGGTACTATGGATTTTGGCCTTTGGTATAACAAAGGTTCTCATTTTGTAGCTTACTATGATGCTGATTATGTCGTTGATAAGATCGATCGAAAGAAAAAGAACAAGTGGTGCATGTTAGTTCCTATGAGAAGCATTAATCAGTTGGTCATGTATAAAGCAAAATACAATTGCTCTATCAACCACTGAAGCTGAATATGTTTCAGCAGCAAGTTGTTGCTCCCAAGTTTTATGGATCAAAAACCAACTTGAAGACTTTTTTAGTAAGTTATTCTCATATTTCAAGTTATTGTGAAAATACTAGTGCCATTAATCTATCTTAAAATCATGTTCAATATTCCAAATCTAAACATATTGAAATAAAATATCACTTTATTAGGGATTATGTGAATAAAAAGGAAATTGAATTAATCTTTCTTAATACAAAGAATTAGTTAACTAACACATTTACAACACCTCTTGTTCAAGAAAATTTTAATTCAATTAAAGAAAGATTAAAAATCATAAAAAATCCCACTCAGAATCATTAAAAATTGAAACCAAAACATTCTGGTCATACCGGAGAATGCTCTCTGTTCGAGTCTGTTTCAAAAAATGACTCAAGAACATACTTTGTTTCTTCATCATGAAGAAAATTCAAAATCAGCTTTTTGCACTTGTATTATCTACCATGTCTATTACGGCCATATCATCTCCCCTCTCCTCCTTCCCAATAATGTATGCCCAATCAATCATATCCCACATGTGGCACTCTCTCCTCCCACAAACCATCTGTAAAAGTTCAAAATTGTTTCATCTTTCACCACTACGCAATAACTTCACACTTTTCTGAAAAATCATATTTTTATCTCCTTCATCCTCACCTCTCATTCTCTCAACAATGGCTCGTACCAAAGCAGCAACACGCAAGAATCCTCAGTCAAAAACACAATCACCATCTCCAACTAGTTCACCATAGCCTCCACCCAGACCAACACCTCTATATTCCTCTTTAGCGAGAACGTTCTCTGACTACCTGTCATCGTCCCCGGAGTCAAGCCCCTCACCGATAACACTTGCCCCACAATCTTCTTCAACACTCTCTCAATTTCTAGCTTCTCAATAATTAAAAAACCCTATAAAACCTGTTGAGAAAACTTCAAACCCAAATGATTTTCGTCCAAACTATCAATCCAAGAAAGTTATTCACTCAAAACTTCAAACATAGAACTCACAAAATATTCCGAACTAGGAACCACCAAATCCTCAACCAAACCATCCTCTTCCAATATCCACATTCTTCCCTTGATTCCTTCAAAACATCAGAAACTCTACAACGACAAATCCACACAAAGACCAATTGACATCGGTCGGGTTTTCATTTTTGAAAACCCTCAATACGAAGGAACCTCCATTAAACATCATATTGATGCCCTTGGATGGACTAACTTCCTTCAAATATCTAACTACTTTTATCCTAATGTCACGTGAACCTTTTACTGCAATGATGAAGCCTTTGCAAATAAATCACTAGTTGTTTCAAAATTAAAAGGCATTGAAATACTCTTGAATCCTGCCATTCTTGCTTATATTCTTTAACTACCATTTGAAGGACCAATAGTTTACGGAAAAAATGGTATTCAACCTAAAATATTATCAAAGAGGAAGTGTTTCAAGAGCTGTTCATTGATGAGTCCATAAACTTCTTCTTAGATGATCTAAAATCCCTTCTAAAAAGTCTTAATAGCATCAGTCAGCACTCTATACTACCTGGTGAACACTTCAATATTTTATCATGAACACTTCAATATTTTATCATGAACACTTCGGCCTAACCTTGTTTCTTGGGATCTCAATTCCTCAATATTTTATCATGAACACTTCACCAGATGGTCATGGTCAAGTTAGAACAAATGGTGGATGGGTAAGTGATTCATGAAGTCTTTTAATTCTTCACTCAACACGATTATTTAGACTAATCAATATTTAGCATTTCAACATTGACGATATATATAAATTAAACTAACTGCTGTGCATTGTATTGTGTAAAAACAGTTTAATAACATATTGAACACAATATTCTCATCTCCACCAACTGTGGCAATAATAGTTGGGACAGTACTTGACAACACACTTGAAGCAAAACAAACAGCTGTGGACAGAGGAATTCAATGGTGGGCTCTTTTCATGAATAAGAAGGGAGATGTTAGAAATGGTGAATTTTATCGCTTTCCTCTCAGGTTAACTGAATACATTCCTACCAGATTTCTCTAATAATTCAAACATATAAGTGCTTATATCTAAGCCTTTTTTATGACCATGTCAGATATGCTCTGCTCAAACAAACAATTTTTTCATATAGGCAAGTAGCCAAATTTTAACTTGGGGCAATTGATTTATGTGACTTAGTATTTCTTTATGTCTTATGTTCTTGCATGTGAAAAATAGATTTAAATAATTTTTTCATTACCCACGGACATGTCACGGATAAAATTATAAATATCAAATCTAAAACAATATAATTTGTCACAGATGTTCCGTCGGTAATGTTAATTGCGACATGTCCGTCGGTAATTACCTACGACATTATCTATAGAACATCTATGAGTACGTTACCTATGGAGTCTTGGTAAGTTATACTACCCACGGACAATCCTTAAGTAAGTCTGTCCTATTACTTTTCTGTGGGTAAATATATTCCTACGAGCGGTTTAGTTACAACCGTGCGTAATTTTTATTTACCTACGGACATGCCGTGGGTAAAGATAAAATAAGTTGTAGCTATATCCAGTTTTTCTTGTAGTGTCTCCTGTATATATTTGAGAACCATGTTGTTCCATGTGATAGGCTGCATCCAAATAGAGTCCATTGATGAAAATCCACTAACTCTCAGTTTTGTCCATTGTGTTGCAACATAATTCAAGCTCATATGTGCACGTAGGAAGCTGAATAAAAGTCATAGAAAATTAGTAACTTAGTTGGAAGACTTTGTCAAAAGTCTGTTGCTGATTTTTTGGCTATTAGTTAGGAGCAAATTTGTGATACCACTAACTTAGGATTCTTAGACGTGGTTAGTGGAGATTGTTAGTTAAGTTTCTTTTACTATTTAAACATTGTATTAGTCAGTATATTAATTAAGAAAAAATATGTTCTCTTTCATTATTCTGTCATCTAGTTTTGTTTTTTTTCTTCCTCTGTGGACCAATGCAAACAACTTCTCTTGGTGGAAGTAAGTATTTCTTGCTCATAACCGATGACTACAGCAGAATGAGTTGGGTCTATTTTCTAAAGGCTAAGTCTGAAGCCTTCGAAAACTTCAAGATTTTTAAGGCTATGGTTGAGAAACAATCTGGTTTATGTGTGAAAGCCTTAAGAACAGATCGTGGTGCTGAATTTTTGTCAAATGAATTCATCACATTTTGTGAGGAGCAAGGAATAAGAAGAGAATTGACTGCACCATACACTCCAGAACAAAACGGAGTTGCTGAGAGAAAGAATAGGACAGTTGTAGAGATGGCAAAAAGCATGCTCAAAGCTAGAGGTGTACCAAACAACTTCTGGTGTGAAGCTGTAGCTACTGCAGTGTACATCCTCAATTTCTCTCCAACAAAGGCGGCCATGAATATGACACCATTTGAAGTATGGAGAGGAAAAAAACCATCTGTAAGTCATTTAAGAGTTTTCGGTTGTACAACTTATGCTTTGGTTGATTTGAGATCTAAAATTGATGATAAATCTTTGAAATGTATATTTATTGGAATGCTGCTCAATCCAAGGCATATAGACTGTATAACCCTCTTACTGGCAAGATTATGGTCAGTAGGAATGTTGTGTTTAATGAGAATGCAGGCTGGAATTGGGACAAAAGAGAAAGGGGTGACAGTATTCAGAAAAAATAGTATGGTCTGATGGTTCAGGAGAGGACTTAATTATGCCAACAAATGATCAGCAGTCTCCAAGTCCTCCTACAACACCATCATCTTCAAATTACAGCTCATCACTTTCTTCAAGTACTTCATCATCAAGTTCATCAAATGATTCTGCACCAAGAAGATACAGGACTCTTGCTGACTTGTATGCAAACTGTGACTTTGCACTGATGGCAGCAGATCCAACCAGTTTTGATGAAGCTAAAGATGAAGTTGAATGGCAAGATGCAATGAAGGAGGAAATCAAGTCAATTCAGAAAAATGAGACTTGGAAATTGGTTGATCTTCCTGAAGGAAAGAATTTTATTGGACTTAAATGGGTATTCAGAACTAAGTTCAATACAGATGGGAGTATTCAGAAGCACAAAGCCAGGTTGGTGGCAAAAGGGTATGCATAGCAAGAAGGAATCGATTTTGAGGAGACATTCTCACCAGTGGCAAGATTTGAAACTGTAAGAGTGGTATTAGATTTGGCTGCCCAATGGAAATTGGATGTGTTTCAACTGGATGTAAAATCTGCATTTCTCAATGGAGACTTACAAGAAGAAGTTTTTGTTGAGCAACCACTCGACTTTGTAAAAAATGGTGAAGAAGGCAAGGTTTACAAGCTGCAAAAGGCACTTTATGGACTGAAACAGGCTCCAAGAGCCTGGTACACCAAGATTGACTCATTCTTTCTTCAAAATCAGTTTGAGAGAAATGAGAATGAGCCAACTCTCTATGTGAAAAAGGAAGGTGTGAATGGATTCATTGTTGTCTGTCTTTATGTGGATGACATCATCTACTTTAGCTCCTCTCAGAAGCTGCTAAATGAGTTCAAAACATCAATGATGGAGAAATTTGAGATGACAGACTTGGGACTGCTTCAGTATTTCTTGGTTCTAGAAGTAAAGCAAGGAGAAGATGGAATATTTCTATACCAAAGGAAGTATGTAGAGGATTTGCTGAAGAAATTTTCAATGGAAAAATGTGAAACTGTCAAAACTCATATGAATCCTAATGAGAAGCTGCAGAAGGAGGATGGCACAGGAAAAGCTGATGAAAAGCTGTTCAGAAGTCTTGTAGGAGGTCTGAATTATCTCACTCACACGCGTCCTGACATTGCTCATAGTGTAAGTATGGTATCCAGATACATGCACTCTCCAACAAAGCAACAACTAGGTGCAGCAAAAAGGATCCTGAAGTATGTTGCAGGATCAACTCGCTTTGGAATCTTGTCTGAACATGTCAGTGAGTTCAAGTTAGTTAGCTACACAGACAATGACTGGGCAGGTAGTTTGGATGATAGAAAAAGTACATCAGGATCAGTTTTCAGTTTAGGCTCAGGAGCTATAACTTGGAGCTCAAAGAAGCAGGATACTATGGCTTTGTCATCATCTAAGGCAGAATATGTAGCTGCTGGTGCAGCAGCAAGACAAGCTGTTTGGCTTAGAAAGTTGTTGAAAGATTTATGCTGTGAGCAGGAAGGAGCAATTGAGATTTGGTGTGATAACAGGTCTGCGATTGCTATGAAAAGAACCAAGCATATTGAAGTCCAGCATCACTTCATAAGGAAGCTTGTGTTAGAGGAAACAGTCGCTCTAAGATTCTGCAGCACAAACGTTCAAAATGCATATCTGTTTACCAAGGCTTTAGCTCAAGCCAAACATCAGTTCTTTATGGAGAAAATTGGTAGGTATGAGTTTGAATTAAGGGGTGGTGTTGCAACATAATTCAAGCTCATATGTGCACGTAGGAAGCTGAATAAAAGTCATAGAAAATTAGTAACTTAGTTGGAAGACTTTGTCAAAAGTCTGTTGCTGATTTTTTGGCTATTAGTTAGGAGCAAATTTGTGATACCACTAACTTAGGATTCTTAGACGTGGTTAGAGGAGATTGTTAGTTAATTTTCTTTTACTATTTAAACATTGTATTAGTCAGTATATTAATTAAGAAAAAATATGTTCTCTTTCATTATTCTGTCATCTAGTGTTGTTTTTTTTCTTCCTCTGAAATCCAACACATTGTTGGTCATTTCAATCCTTGATTTTTTATCTAGCCATAATCCACACAACGACAAG
This sequence comes from Cicer judaicum, assembly GCA_037974835.1. NCBI lineage: Eukaryota > Viridiplantae > Streptophyta > Magnoliopsida > Fabales > Fabaceae > Cicer > Cicer judaicum. The sequence continues at coordinate 1,707,614 of JBBPBS010000689.1, forward strand.
CCCTGTAAGACCCATAGTTTTTAAATCCTAAATTATACTATTTAAGGGTATTTTGTGTTTAATTTCTTAGGCTTTTAGCCCAGTTTTTGGTATTTATTTAGTTAAATGCCAAAAATATATTTTTGGAAATTTGATTAAAAATTATTTGTCGGAGACTAATTTATTTACGTTACGAAGAATTTAATATCGAACCATTTTGTTAAAAATATCTCTAGTTACAAAAAACTTTTATCTGTCAATTGAGTTGCGATTAGAGTATATATTTTATCAAAATAAATTGTGATATGTGTAAGAGTTGTAAAGATATTTGTTTGGGCTTGGATTTAAAAATAATATAAATATATATATTTGGATGTAGTAAATATATATATATATATATATATATATATATATATATATATATATATGAGAAAGGAAAAAAAAAAACGAAAGGAAACAGAGGAAGATAAGCGTCTCCCTACCTCACGCATTCAAGCCTCCTTCTTCTTTCTTCCTTCTCCCTTCTTTTCTTCTTTTACTTTCTTTTGCTTCAAGAAGAGAAAACCCAATGCTAGCGGGTGAAAAAGATCAAGTTTCCAGCTTCTTCCTTTCTCCCGGATTTGAAAACGGTATTAGGGATTTCAAAAAACCGTCAAACACGAACCTCCCCGTTTCACCTAGATCTAAGCTTCGTTTCAAAAAGAGATAGAAGGGAAAGTTGCTCACTACCACGCTACGGTTCTAGGGAACCAACTTTGGAAGCGGCGTTGCAAGCGAAAAACTTTACTGGATTTGCTCGCGGTACTGTAATCGCACGTTACAAATAACGTGAAGGTAAGGGCTCCTTCCAAACTTTTAGTTTGCATTTAGGGACTTATCTGTGGTTGTGTGGAAAGGAATTTTGTTAGGGTTAAAGTATTGATTTGGGGAAAATGAATCTAAGGTTTTATAGGTAAAATCTTAGAGTAGGTTTTGGTTATATTGATGATTGTTTCATGGAAAATGAATTTACCTCATGTATGTGTGATTTTGAATAAATGAAATTATTGTGTTGATTTGTGTTCAACGTACTTGGCGTGTTCATACTTGATGTTTGTTGATTGATGTGTTTTGGTGTGAATTATGGATTGACTGTGAAAGTATGTTTGATTTTGTTTTGTTTGGAATTTGAAAACCATTAAGTGAAACGAGTATTAAGAATGGGGAATCTCTTAATGTCTTGTTTACTTGATGTGAGTTTGTGAAAATCGTTTAAGTTAAATGAGAATTAAGAATGGGGAATCTCTTAATGTCTCGTTTACTTAATGTTGTTTGAAAATCGTTTAAGTTAACTGACCGTTATGAATGGGGAATCTCTTAATGTCTTGGTTACTTAATGTTTGTTTTTGAAAAATCGTTTCAGTTAAATGAGTATTAAGAATGGGGAATCTCTTAATGACTTGTTTACTGAATGTTTTGTTGTGGAAATCGTTTAAGTCAAAAGTATATTAAGAATGGGGAATCTCTTGATATTTGCGTTTACTTAATGTCGTCGTGAAAATGATTTTGTGGAGAAATGAATTGTCGTGTTTTGGCGTGAATAGTGTAATAAATTTGTGAATATGTTTGAGTTTGTATTGTGTGGAATTTGAAAACCATTAAGTTAAACGAGTATTAAGAATGGAGAATCTCTTAATGTCTTGTTTACTTATTGTGTGTTCGTTTGTGAAAATCGTTTAAGTTAAATGGGAATTAAGAATGGGGAATCTCTTAATGTCTCGTTTACTTAATATTTTGTTTTGAAAATCGTTTAAGTTAAATAAGTATTAAGAATGGGGAATCTCTTAATGACTTATTTACTTAATGTTGTTTTGAAAATTGTTTAAGTTAACTGGGCGTTAAGAATGGGGAATCTCTTAATGTCTTGGTTACTTATTGTTTGTTATGGTAAATCGTGCTGACCCGTGATAGGTGGCACCTCGGTAAACTGTACTGACCCGTGATAGGTGGTATGTTTACGATTTACGTTTGGTAAGTTGTGATGACCCGTGATAGGTGGAACCTCGGTAAACAGTGCTGACCCGTGATAGGTGGTACGTTTACGACTTACGTTTCTTGGTGAATTGTGTTTGTCTGTGAGAGACTGCACAAGTGTTTGTCCGTGAGAGACTACACCCTGGTGAATTGTGTTTGTCCGTGAGAGACTGCACAGGTGTTTGTCCGTGAGAGACTACACCCTGGTGAATTGTGTTTGTCCGTGAGAGACTGCACAGGTGTTTGTCCGTGAGAGACTACACCCTGTTAAATTGTGAATGGTTGGTTCATTTTGTCTGTGTGGGGATTGTCGCGTCAAGATGATTCCATGTGGTTTGTTGGTTCATCTTGTCCGAGTGGGTATTGTGCTATAAGTGTTAAGTGTTATGTTTTGGAATTTTTGTGATAGCATGATTGATTGTAAACTTTTCGAAACTTAAATTGTCGTGGTGATTTTGTTATAATTGCCAAGCGTGGATGTTTTGGAATTGTTTGTAAGTGTGATTGATTGCAAAACCATTTCAAAACTCAAGATGTCGTAGTGTTTGCGCTATAATTGTTAAGTATGATTGTTTGGATTTGTGTGTAAGTGTTGATTGGTTTCGATACCCTTTAAAAAGCTGAAAAATGCTGAGTTTTGTTGTTTTTCTGCTGCTGTCTGCTGTGTATTCGAATACAGGAAGCTGTATTCGAATACAGACATCCTGTTTTGCCACTGGCTTACTGTGTAGTCGAATACATACTGTTGTAGTTGAATACAGACATGCTGTTTTGCTACTGACATGCTGTATAGTCGAATACAGACTGTTGTATTCGAATACAGACATGTTGTTTTTGTTGCTGAATGCTGAAACAGCCTTGTATTCGAATACAGAGATGCTGTATTCGAATACAACAATGTTGTTTTGTTAAAAACATCAATTTTCAACTTTGTTTATGCATGTTTAGCATATGGAAACCCTTTTAAGGTGCATGCTAAGTGGAAAGGTTATTTGTGCATTTAAAAACTTAAATGTTATGTGTTAACTGTTAATTTCGGTTGGTGACCCTTTACAACTACTGTGGAAATCTGGGCTTTGCCCTCAGATGAGTGACAGGACGATCCTACCGGTTTATACCCTGTGGATGGGGATGTAGATGGGAATGCTTGACTGGAGCTATGTTAGGAGGATCTTACGGGGCGCGTGGAGATCACTCAGGGTGTTTAGATGTTTTGTAGAATGATCAGATTAGGTTGACATAGAGGGAACAGACGTCTTTATTTTGTATTGTGTTTATTTTAAACTGGAAGACTGTACCACTTTTTGATATGTAAATATTTCGTATTCATTTTTGGAGAAACTTTTCCGCTGCTTGTAAATTATAATGACTTAATTATTTATCCAAAGGTATTACCTTATTTATTTCTCTGTTTTATTTTAATTTGTTTTGAAAAAAAAAATACACTCTCGCTTTGAAAATCGGGGTGTTACAAGCCCTATAAGGCATATATGTTTATTCCTATTGGTGGAACCTTCCGTCTTGAAATCTTCAACATTCACATTTTAATCTGATGGGTGAATCCACAAGTCTTTGGCTCTGCCATCCACATACCTAAGCTTTGATGTCCATTTGCGTGCATATTTTTGGTCATGCATCTACGTCCATATGATTGGTCACACAAATGCGTGTCTATGCTTCAACAGTTCAAATCTGATTGAGTTGAGGAGTTCAAGGGTCTTCAACATTTTCATCCCCATGCTTATCCTTAGTAGTGCATCCACGTGTAGTTTTTTGGTTGCGCATCCACGTGCATTTTCTTAGATAAGCATCAATGTGTATATGCTTTAACTCTTTAAGTATGATAGAGTGAAGGAGTGCACAAATCTTCAACTATATCGTTTGCATCCCTATTCTTGGCCGTGCATCTATGTGCACGTGTTTGGTTGTGCAATTGCATGCCTTGGCTTGGTTACCTTGTGTATACACTTCAACTCTTAAAATTATGGGTTTAGGATGAAGAGTTTGGAAGATGATGATGAGTAGATGAAGGGAAGAAAATGAACATTTTAGGATTCTTCAAGATTTGTACTTTTTTATCAAATAATAATTTTAAAATATTATTTTTATTATTAAAAAACTATTTTAAATTGTCATATCAGATCTATTATGGCCAAGTATCTCCTTTTTTTAACATGTGTGAAAAGGAAAAAGATGAAAATGTTATATAACTTAAAGTATCTCACTGTTCATGAAGCATAAAGGGTCATGAAATGTATTTAGTCAATAACATTATAGTTAGATTTATGTTTCCAAAACCAACGACATTAGGGTCTAGTGGAATTAGTTGGACTTTGATTAGACTTGGCCATTTCAACCAAAAATTTTAAATCATTGAGGCTATTCCATTTATTGTTTGAACTACATTGGCTAAGAAGCAAAATGGATTAGAGTTGGCCATTTGAAGGCCATAATGACTAAAATCATAATTCATTGAGGCTATTCCACTTATTCGATGAACTATATTGTATAAGAATAAAAATAGATTAGATTTAGCCATTTGAAGACCAAAATGAGAAAAATATTAATCCATTATGACTACTCCATTTACTAGATGAACTGCATTAACTAAGAACCAAAATGGATTGGACTTGGCCATTTGAAAACTAAAATGACTAAAATCTTGATCCATTGAGACTATTCCACATATACGATGAATTGCACTAGCTAGGAACCAAAATGGATTAGGATTAGCAATTTGAAAACCAAAATCTTAATTCATTGAGACAATTTCACTTATTAGATGAATTTCATTGGCTAAGTATTAAAATGGATTAGACTTTTCCTTTTGAAGACTAAAATGTCCAAGTCTTAATCTATTGAGATTATTCCACTTATTCGATGTACAATATTGGCTAAGAACCAAAGTTGATCATATTTGGTCATTTGAAGATCAATATGACCAATATCTTAATGCACATATACTATTCAACTTGTTGAATGAACTATATTGGTTAAGAACCAAAATGGATTAGACTAACCATGTGAAGACCAAAATCATAATCACTTGAGACTATTGCTCTTTTTGGATGAACTATACTAACTAACGACCAAAATGGATTAGCCTTGGCCATTTGAAGAATAAAATCTTAATCCATTAAGACTATTCAACTTATTTGATGAACTATCATCGCTACGAAACAAAATGGATTAGACTTGGCCATTTGAAGACCAAAATTTTAATCCATGAAGACTATACCCCTTATTTGATTAATTACATTGGCTAAAAACCAAAATGTATTAACACCAATTTATAATCATAATATCATGTCCTATTACCAAATATAACTATGATATTTAGTAGTAAAGAAATGGTTGGAAGTTAGGTACATTTAGAATTTAGGAAATATACACAAATAATATATAATATCAATGATAATTCCTTTAATTATTAAGTAAATTAGGAATACTAGTATTAATTTAGAAAATATTATTAAAAGAAAATGTATGTAAAGCAATATGATGATCAAAATCAATGGTACATAAGATATAAGATATAATGAGATTACCAATAATAAAAATGGCAAAGAAGACATGGTTTAAAAGTACTAATATTCGTAAATCATAGACAAAAAATAAATGGATAATTGATCCAAAAATAGGTTAGTCGTCTGGAATCAGTACTCCAAGTTATTGATCCTTACAGCTCATAAAATTATAATGATATTCTTACTGTACCTTTCAGTCAAGAGGAACTATGTGAAACTATATTTTCCATGGGGCCAACAAATGTTTAGAGCTTTATGCTTTAACATGGGTGTGTATCAGCACTTCTAGAATATGTATAGTATGGAAAAAATTTAGAAATATTAGTCAATATAGTTTGTTATTAATATAGTTTGTTAGTTGTTAGCTATATTTTAGTTTAGTTAGTTGTATTTTGTATTTTGCTGTCAATTTGGGTTCTATATATATAAACCTCATTCTCTTGTAATTTGATTAAGTCTAATAATAATAATCAAGATTCTATTCAGTAGCTTTCCTTTTTGATTACCAACTAATATGGTATCAGATTAAACCAAATTTTAATGCTTCCGTTCTTTCCTTTTACGCTTTCCCCAAATTTAGCGTTTTTCCCAAATTCCCTCTTTCCAAAACCTAATTCTTTCAATTTCCTGTACCGTCTTCCATGGAATCTGAAAACAATGGTTCATCTTCAAATTCTGATCGCCAAAGCTTCACCCAATCCAACGATGCCGCCTTAAATCCATGGAGTCCTTATTACCTTCAGCCCGGCGAGAATCCCGGCGCTGTTTTGGTCTCTCCACCGTTGAACGATTCAAACTATTATAATTAGTGTCGAGCAATGAAACACGCACTTTCATCAAAGAACAAGATTCAGTTCATCAACGGTTCGCTTCCTCAGCCTTCTTCTTCACATCCCGATCACGATATTTGGGATCGCGCCAACAACATGGTGATTTCTTGGATCACCAGGACTTTATCACCACACATTTCACAACGCATCATTTGCATCGACTCTGCCTTTGATCTATGGTCTGATTTACGTGATAGGTTCACCAAAGGTAATCATTTTCGTCTTTCCGATCTTCTCCGCGACCTTCACTCAATTAAACAAGGAGATCGCAATCTGTTGACTTTCTTTACCGATCTTAAGATTCTTTGGGATGAACTTGAAGATTTGTGCCCAACGCCTTCGTGTGCTTGCTCTATTCCGTGTACATGCAACCTGAGCATCGTTGTTCGAAGCTTCAAAGATCAAGAATACGTCACTTGCTTCCTCAAAGGATTGAATGACAATTATTCCAACATTCGCACTCAAATTCTTCTCATGGAGAAATTACCCTCCATTAGCAAGGTATATTCTTTGGTTGTTCAACAAGAACCTACACCCAATCCGACTCCTCCCGACTCTGCAGTTTTCAGTGTGAATTCTGGAAATACCAATTATCGTAATACACATCAATTTGGACGTGGTAGAGGACGTGCTCAACCAAAGTCTCAAATGTTCTACACACATTGCCATAAAACCAATCACGCAGTGGATTCTTGCTACTTCAAACATGGATTTCCACCTGGGTATCGTTCAAATAAAAATCATAATCCTAATCCACTTCCTCCTCTTGACAACAAGTCTGCTCCATCATCCAATTCAATTCCAGAAGACCACTCTCCTTCAATTTCAAAGGAAGATTATCATTACTTGGTTAATCTTCTTCAGTCATCGAAAAAGGAGACCTCAACCACTTCTTCATCACAAAAAGAACCTACTACAGCCG
>JBBPBS010000689.1:1715039-1765722 GCA_037974835.1 Cicer judaicum
CTCCATCATCCAATTCAATTCCAGAAGACCACTCTCCTTCAATTTCAAAGGAAGATTATCATTACTTGGTTAATCTTCTTCAGTCATCGAAAAAGGAGACCTCAACCACTTCTTCATCACAAAAAGAACCTACTACAGCCGCCAATACCCACTTGATTTCTAGTGTTTCCAATACAGGTTCAATTTATCATAATCACTCTATTTGGATTTTAGATACAGGTGCTTCAGATCATATTTGTCCTTTTATTCAATGTTATTCCAAAATTGAAAGGATAAAACCTGTTTCCATCACTTTCCCTAATGGAAACACACTTCTTGCACATTTTTCTGGTTCTATTTATTTTGATAAATCTTTGTTTGTGAATGATGTTCTTTACATACCTCAGTTTCAATTCAGTTTAATTTCTGTTTCCAAGTTAACTACTGATTTAAACTGTACACTGATTTTTAGTAAAAATTGTTGCAATCTTCAAGATTCACATACCCTGAAGATGATTGGAATTGTGGAGCATCTTAACAATCTTTATATTCTCAAAAGAGTTCCTATTGTTCTATCAACTGACGTTTCTTTAGATGACACTAATGCTTCCTGTAATAAACATGTTTTAAGCCTGAAATCTGATTCTTTTGATATATGGCACTTAAGATTAGGCCATCCCTCTATTTCTGTATTGAATCATATGTGTAAACAATTTTCCTATATTTCAATAAATAAGAATGTCATTCGTGATTTTTGTCATTTAGGAAAATTTTCTAGGCTCCCGTTTCCCTTAAGTTCTAGTAAATCTTTACACGCTTTTGATCTAAATCATACTGATATTTAGGGCCCTATTAGTGACATTTCAATTGATGGTTATAAATATTTTTTAACAATTGTTGATGATCACACAAGGTTTACTTGGATTTATCTTATGCATTCTAATTCAGAAGCTAGACCGACACTTCAGAACTTCTTAAATTTTGTTTCAACGCAATTTTCTGCCAAAGTAAAAATCATACGAAGTGATAATGGTGCTGAGTTTAATATGCCTCAGTTTTATTCTGACTTAGGAATCTTGCATCAAACCTCTTGTGTCGAGACCCCTCAACAAAATTGTATTGTTGAAAGAAAACATAGACATTTATTGAATGTCACTAGAACTTTACTTTTTCATTCAAAACTTCCCAAATCTTTTTGGTCTTTTGCCTTATGTCATGCCACTTTTCTCATCAATAGATTAACTACCCCTGTTTTGAATTTCAAAACACCTTTTGAATTGCTTTATAACATGCCACCCACTTTTATTGATTTAAAGGTTTTTGGTTGTTTATCTTTTGCCTCTACCTTACTTCATCAAAGATCCAAACTAGACCCTCAGGCACGAAAATTTATTTTTCTTGGTTTTAAGTTAGGTACTAAAGGCTATGTTTTATTTGATTTACATACTCGTGATGTTTTTACTTGAAGAAATGCTGTTTTTTATGAGCATATATTTCCTTACATCTCTCTTAATTCTTCTTCTATTAATACTTCTTCTTATGATTTTAATGATTCTAATTATTTGAGTTTTGATGATGCTTTTCTTTATAATAATGTTCCACATTCTCATATCCACAATAATTTGGACATTGTATCTCCCACCATCCATGTCTCTAATAGTGCAGGCCCTTCTCATATACGTAAATCTTCAAGAACTAAAAAATGACCTGCGTACTTGCAGGATTTTCAATGTAATGCTGCTGTAACAGATACCACGCCCAGCCCCTTATATTCCATTTCTTCTGTTTTGTCTGACAATAATTTATCTGCTACACATTTTTCCTATGTTGCTTCCATTTCCTCTATTCAAGAGCCTACTACTTATAAGCAGATTGCTAAACATCCTTGTTGGGTTACTGCAATGGAATCTAAAATTGCAGTGCTCAGTCAAAATGATACTTGGATTTTAACACCTCTCTCACATGGTAAGAAACCCATTGGATGCAAATGGGTATATAAGGTAAAATATAAAGCCGATGGTTCCATAGAACGATATAAAGCACGTTTAGTAGCTAAGGGTTTTACTCAAATTGAAGGTATTGATTATTTTGACACATATTCTCTTGTTGCAAAACTCACTACGGTAAGATTACTCCTCTCTATTGCATCATCTCAACATTGGCATATTCATCAATTAGATGTCCACAATGCATTCTTACATGGTACTTTAGATGAAGAAGTTTACATGCAATTACCTCCAGGTATCTCCAGCTCTAATCCTAACTATGTATGCAAATTATTAAAATCTTTGTATGGTTTAAAATAGTCTAGTCGTTAATGGTTTGCCAAATTATCATCTTCTTTACATTCTGTCAGCTACCGCCAATCTGCATCCGATCATTCGTTATTTATCAAGGCATATAATAACACATTTACCGCCTTACTGATTTACGTTGATGACATTATTATTGCAGGTAATGATGTTGCAGAAATTCATTCTATAAAGGCTTTTCATCACAAATCTTTCAAAATCAAGGACTTAGGACACTTGAAGTATTTTTTGGGACTCGAAGTCGCTCGCTCCAAGGCGGGATTGCATATTTCACAAAGGAAATACACCTTAGACATCTTACATGAAGCTGGCCTCCTTGCTTCCAAACCAGCAAACATCCCAATGCAGAAAAATATCAAGTTTTCAAAGGATGTAGGCCAATTACTCCCAGATCCGACTACATATAGGAGACTAGTTGGAAAATTAATCTACCTCACCAACACTCGTCCTGATATCAGTTTTTCAGTTCAGCAACTAAGTCAATATATGACAGCCCCTACATCTCAACATCATCATGCTTCCATCCAAGTTCTTCGATACCTTAAATCATCTCCAGCACAAGGCATATTCTTTTCTTCTTCTTCTCCACTTCAAGTCAAGACTTTCTGCGATTCAGATTGGGCAGGCTGCTTGGATACACGCAAGTCAATCTCAGGTTTTTGTATCTTTCTAGGCGACTCCCTCATTTCATGGAAATCAAAGAAACAAGCGACCGTCTCTAGATCTTCGACTGAAGCTGAATATCGGGCTATGGCCTCCACTGTTTGTGAGATTCAATGGCTCACATATCTTCTCAATGACCTTCAAGTTCCATACATCAAACCAGCTTTTCTATATTGTGATAATCAATCAACAAGACATATTGCATCCAATTCTTCATTCCACGAACGCACAAAACATATTGAGCTCGATTGCCACATCATTCGAGAGAAACTTCAACAACAACTATTTCATCTCCTTCCAATATCCTCTTCTCTTCAACTCGCAGATTTATTTACCAAGGCTTTGGATCCAAAACCATTTCATACCTTTCTTTCCAAGCTTGGCCTCACCTATATATGTTCATCAGCTTGAGGGAGGGTATTAGTCAATATAGTTTGTTATTAATATAGTTTATTAGTTGTTAGCTATATTTTAGTTTAGTTAGTTGTATTTTGTATTTTGCTGTCAATTTGGGTTCTATATATATAAACCTCATTCTCTTGTAATTTGATTAAGTCTAATAATAATAATCAAGATTCTATTCAGTAGCTTTCCTTTTTGATTACCAACTAATAAGAAATGTTGTTCTTATCTATCAGTAGAAGGTCTTTCTTAGATTATTGGACTCCCCTCAGCGTAATAGGAACGTAGCCGTCAAAATTCACCTATGTTCATTCCAAACAGATAAAGATATATGTCATGCAACTAGTGTACATTATCGCACTCCCCCTCAGCATTAAAGCTCCATTTATCTCTTAATGGTACAAGAGCATTAAATCACTGATCATAGCATTTGGACACATGTTTTTAGGTTTTCAGTTTAATATTTTAAAAGCTTTTTATAGCTTAAATTAATATTTTTAGCTTTTTTCTAAACTTTGGGTCGAATTTGAATTATAATTTTATTATTTGTATTTTAATTTTATTATTTATATTTTGACTTTTTCTCGCTCTGTAGGTCATAACTTGAGCTCTAGATATCAGATTGGCACATATGAGCAAGCGTTGGAAAGATAAAAATCTGAGCTACAACTTTGGTGTTGGAAGGAAAGACCAATTCTGAACTTTATTGGGTCGAAATTGCAAATTTCATAATATGAATTTTTGTAATAACATTAATTAGCAGGCCACTTGTTTTTAAACCCTAAAGTCCAATATCAAGTATTATATATTGGCATTTTTTGTTTCTTTTCCTAAGGACGGAAAAATTAGGATTCAAATTGCTACAAGAAATAAATAGTGTTATTTTAATTTCATGGAAGGCTAATTTTTTAAGATTAATCCACGAGTTCAGAGTTTCATCACCTTGACATTGAGGTTACACTGTCAATTTCTATTCATGATTTTATTCTTGTCTATTTGATTATATTGATATTTTGATTGCTTAAATTAAATTTTAATAGGATTGATTAAATTTATTTGAAAGAATTTTGGTTTCGATTTCTAATTTAATTGAATTATAATTTTGTGACGCTTGATCGTTAGTTGTAATATTTTGATGATTGTGATGCTTAATCTAATCAAAGAAACCAAATTCACATAGGATTGATTATGCTTGTTTGGTTAATTCTATAGTCAAATAAGAATAGAATCATAAATTAGAAATTAACTCATCGATAGAATCTGTGATAGGTCTAAAACTCGAATAAGTGGATTAATGATTTTGCTCATCTATTAAATAAAAAATTCTAAAAAAACCCGTTTTTAATTTCAATTTTTAATTCGGTTATTATTATTATATCAAAAGTCCTTGCGAAACGATTCGAGTTATTACCTCTATTTACATTTTATCAATTGTATTTGACCCGTGTGCGACAGGCGATCAATCACTCCACAAGAGCTTACATAGCGTCTTGGAGAAGTGGGGAGGTAGGAATTTTGTTAACTACAATTGAATAGAATAATATATATATATATATATATATATATATATATATATATATATATATATAAGAATGCAATTGAATAGAATATTCCACTTATATAAGAAAACATGAGCTATGACTTACATACAGGTAATAAAATGGGGACGAGGTGTAAAATAGGAATATCAATGTCAAGCACAAGTATTCACATAGAGCACACACTACGCCAAAAATAACCTTTGACATCGCTTTTTTTAAGCCTTTTACAACGCTTTTTCAAAAAAAAAAGCGTTGTGGAATCGAGCGCTGTAAAAGCTACAACAGCGCTTGTTAAAAAGCGCTATAAATCATGTAAATATAACGCGCGCTTTTTCAAGAATCCTGACTCATCAATCCGAACACCATTATTATTATCGACCCACTTGCAACCAAATATGGGAACACGAAACGTTGTGTAGTCTAACTCCCACATGCGCTCGATAACCCCAAAATATGATAGATTTGCATATATTGGATTTTTGTCTTTTGCACTGGAGACATGCATCGCTTCAGCTACGAGAGTGACTCCACTATTTTGCATAGTGGTCTCATTATCTTGTTCTTTGGTATAAAATGTGTAGCCGTTAATAACATAACCGGTGTAAGAAAAGACATGTAAGCTCGGACCATTTGCTAGCCACCTCAATCTCTGTGAAATTGATCCGTGGTCTATATCAAATTTTGACTTTATGTGATTTTTAACCATGTTATAAAACTTCGATTGTGCTCTCGAGTTATCCAATTTTGATTCCTATTCATGTTCAAACGAGATAACTGATCCATGTGTATTGTAACATACGGTTGAACCTCATCATCATTGTGCAGAACATACAATTGTGCCTGCTCCCATTCTGTCCTTGATATAGTCAGCAGTCTCCTTCCAATTATCCCTTCTCCTGATATTCTTCCCGAATGACGAGACTTGGGAAGCCCTATGGATTCAACATTGGACAGATATTCAGTACAAAATTCAGCAGCCTCTTCAACAATGTATCGTTCAGCAATACAACCTTCTAGTCGACTTCTACTATTTACGTACCCTTTTAATATTTTCATATATCGTTCTATCGGATACATCCATCTCATATAAGCTGGCCCACAAAGTTGTGTCTCCTTAACCAGATGAACAGTAAGGTGAACCATTATATCAAAAAATGATGGTAGGAAATACATTTCAAGCTCACACAAAGTAACAACAATTTCCCTCTGCAATGTCGGTAATTTCTGAGGGTCAATCACTTTACTACAAATTTCCCTGAAGAAGAAACATAATCTAGTTAAGGCTAGTCGAACTTTTTCATTTAAAATGGAACGTATACCTATTGGTAGCAAATGCTCCATTAGAATATGACAATCATGGGTCTTCAAACCTTTTAACTTGAGGTCTTTCATACACCCCAAATTTTTAATGTTCGAAGAGTATCCTTCTGGAACTTTAACTTCGTGTAGAAATTTACATAAAACAATTTTTTCCTTTCTAGATAGAGTATGAGCGGCTGGAGGTAGATATGTGCGATTTCCTTTCTTTACTGGAGCCAATTCATTTCTTATTCCCATATCGACCAAGTCCAATCTTGCGTTGATGCCATCTTTAAGGTTTCCTGAAACATTGAGTAATGTACCAATAACACTATCAAATACATTTTTTTCAATATGCATCACATCAAGGAAATGTCTTATATATAATGACTTCCAATATGGCAATTCAAAGAAAATTGACTTTTTCTTCCACCCAATTTTGACTAGCTCTCCCGTAAAAGGTTTGCCAAATTTATTAGTCATTCTTTGTACTTTTTCAAGTATTTGATATCCAGTCGGTGCTAAAGGAGCTTTACCTTCCTCTGATTTTCCATTGAATGCAATTCTCCACGCACAATACTGATAACTATAAGGTAAAAATCTACGATGTCCAAGAAACACATTCTTCTTACAATGTTTCAACCGCATCCAATTTGTACTCTCTTCACATATAGGACATGCACACGGACCTTTAAGGCTATATCTTGATAAATTACCGTATGTTGGAAAATAATTAATTGTGCTGAACAACATAGCCCTCAAATTGAAACATTCTTTCTTATACCCGTCATAAACTTCCACACCTGTCTCCCACATACGTTTTAAATCTTCGATTAGAGGAGTCAAGTATACGTCGATATCATTCCCCGGTTGTTTGGGTCCAGAAATTAACAGAGACAACATCATAAACTTACGCTTCATACATAACCATGGAGGTAGGTTATATATTACCAAAATCACAGGCCACGTGCTGTGTGAGATGCTTTGAAGACCATGTGGATTCATTCCATCAGTAGAAAGTGCAAGTCTTAGATTTCTTGACTCTATCCCGAATTCAGGATACTCGTGATCAATTTTTGCCCATTGTGGGGAATCTGCAGGGTGTCGAAACATTCCATCACGTAATCTTTCATCTGCATGCCATGTCAAGTGTTTTGAATCTTCTTCACTGCGATACATGCACCTAAATCTTGGTATTATAGGAAAATACCACACGACTTTTGCTGGGGTAGATTCTTTCTTCTTATATCGAGAGACATTGCATTTCGGACACACCTTAAGTAGTTCGTATTCATTTCGAAATAAAATGCAATCGTTAGGACACGCATGAATCCTTTCGTAACTCATGCCAATAGAACACAAAATCCATTTAGCCTCGTAGGTTCGACTGGGAAGTTCATTATCATCTGGTAACATATCTTTTATGAGTGTTAGTAATTCTGTAAAGCTTTTATCTGACCATCCATTACTCGCTTTTAAGTTGTAAAACTGTAATATCGCCGACAGTCTTGTGAATTTAGTACAACCATTATATAATTCTTTCTCTGCATCACTCAACAAACTTTCAAACATTTTAGGACAATCTCGAAGATCTTCTTCAACTGCTTTTGTGATCTCATCAACTCGGTCCGGCTCATATGTATCTGTATCGAAGTTAGTTGAAGCATGTGTCGAACTATTCTCAAAATTAAATTTTCCTTTTTTTTTCTCACCATGTGTTATCCAACATGTGTAGCTTTGATCAATTCCATTACATACTAGATGTCCTAATTCATCTTGTCTAACACGTTTTCCAAAACAACATTTTAAACAAGGACAAACTACTCTATTTGGATCTTTTGCATTCTTCACTGCAAACTCAACAAACTCCTTCACTCCAATTTCATACTCTTTTGACAATCGATTGGCTGACATCCATTTCCTATCCATATTATACCACCTATATAAATGCAGTTACAAAACTAATAAGCTTTCAAAACAATTCAACAAGTTTCAAAAAGAAACAAATTAATATCAACTAACAATTTCAAAACAGAACAGATCATGTGGTATGAGTTTTTGACAATTTTTGACAATTTCAAATATACATAAACAAATCATGTGTATATATGTGTAGAATTAAAAAACTAGGGTAGAGAATATTGACAAAAACAGGACAGATCATGTGGTATGACTTTTTGACAATTTAAAATTTACATAAACGGATCATGTGTATATATGTGTAGAATTAAAAATCTAGGGTAGAGAATATTGATAAAAACAAATTAAAAAATACCTGAGACAACGTAGCAAAGAAAATTGGCCGCCCACGTATTGTGTTTAGAATAATTCATGACACAGTACGTATATAAGAGTTTCCAACGTATATAATTATTTGAAAGATGCATTTTACAACGCTTGTGAAAAAAGTGCTGTATTAGGTAGGAAAATTCAATGAAGCGCATGCATTTTATAGCGCTTGTGAAAAAAGCGCTGTAATAGGTAGTTAAAATAAATGAAGGCGCATGCATTTTACAGCGCTTGTGAAAAGAGCGTTGTAACATAATACACGATAGCGCTTTTGTCACAAGCGCTGTAAAATCCTTATAATGTTATGCGCAAACGTTATATGACCTACAACAGCGCTTCTTTTACAGCGCTTGTCATCAAAAGCGCTGTAAAAGGCTCTGTGTTTTTTTAAATAGATTTACAAAAGCGCTTGTGTTTAGGAAGCGCTGTAAAATGCGCGCTGTTAAATGTTATTTTTGGCGTAGTGACACAATCCTTGAGTATAATTCATAATCAAGTCTAATCCAATGCAATTCTGAGCTATTTGCTTACTCAAGTCGTTGAACGTTGTTAAGGATACCCCCTAAATAATGGTTAAGTATCACATGATCGCATGCCACTAACGTCCCTTAAATAATGACATATGCCACTTGACTTCTCTTAGTGTCTAAGTAATACAAGTCAAGTATTGGCTCTTTTTAGGTGTTTATCTCTGTTAGTTCTTTGGTCACCTTACACATATATATTTAACTATTTATGATAATCATCCTGACATGTACAAGATCTTTCCCGTTCTTTTTTTGGAATTAAAAGAGCTTCAGATGATCGAGAATACGGGCAGAACACCCACTCCCCTAATTTGAATTGAGTAGGAAAGACCTCGTGCAACAATTATGTGTACACCATAATTACAATTACAAAATTTCCAAGAATTCGAATACATTTTTAAATATATTTTGGGATAAACCTATGGCACCATAATCGTTTAGGCATCACATAATTAAGGTTATTAGGGTATACACCTATCTTCTAAACATATCTTTATCTTCGTTCTAGCAACGACATAAAAACCTTAGTTTTAAACCGAAACCCTAATTCGGTATTTGAAAAATAGTAGAAAGGATTTAGTGTAAAATAAGCTACTTTGGGCATACCTGCAACGTCTGAATAAACTTATAAATGTAAATAAAATGAACGCTCAAGAATAAACTTATAAATATAAATAAAATGAACGCCCAATTTCTTGAGCTACTTTCAGAAAAATCCGAAATGCCTTAGAAAACTCAAACAAGATCTTGATGCCTCAAAAACTCACTCATACCAGATTTGAAAAAAAAAACCTCACACACTCATAAAAACTAGAGAGAGAGAGAGAGGGAGAGAAAGAGAGAAGTTTGAGAAAGGAATAAGCATAGTGGGTATTAGATTTTCTATCTATACGCAAGTCTACACTAAACTCGCTTAACAAATTAAGCTTTTCCAGAATTCTTCTTCCTTTCATTTGGTCCATTCATGAAATTCCATGTGTTCTAAGACATCCCAGGCTTGACATGTGCTCCATGTAAATCAATCCAGGTGCACACATCTTGTTGATCAAATTAGCTTCGCTAAGCGAAACATATTAGCCAAGACAAATATTAGTAGCTTGTTGATTAAGTCAACATACCTAACACTCACTAATGTTTAGCTTATGAATTCCAACACATATAAGACTCATTTAAACACTTAACGATCAATTTATAACACTTAGATTCCACCAGAACTCAAGTGACATTTCTCTTGATAGTTGGAATCACGTTTGTGGCATGTAGTCACCCGATATCTGATCCCAGTTTAGAAGGATATCCCTAAAAATATTAAAAGTTGGTAACTTCATATAGTTAAGAATGTATCGAAGAAATTAGGTATTGATATGAGACATGTATTTGAAGGTGGAAACTTCATTTTGTGTAATACATTATATTCCTATCTTACACTCATCTCCACTTTAATACTTTTGTACGTAAATTTTAGTCTCTATTTTCTTATATGTGTTGTACTTGTTTTATGTTGCAGAAGGCCAACTACTTCCCTCCTCAGTTCACACGAGTATCGTGTTAGGCTCTCTAGAGTGATATAAAGATCTTTTACTATGCAATGAGGGTGACAAATATTTGGATTTTTACGATGATGGTAACACGATTATGTAGACTAGACAAGTGACCAGCGTCAAATGGAGCAATGGGATGGAAAACGTTAAGATCAAATACAGATATCGCATGAGTTACCATTCCACACATTCATTATCACGTTCACAAACATGTAGTTCCTAATAACTTGGGAAGTAGATATGGTTGAGGCAATAGTTAGCCTTTCCATCGATTGTTTTACCAATTTTAATCAAAGATGAAGGAATGATCATGGACAAGATTTAGACTCATATCAGTTGAATCCAATACTTCTTCTAACCTTCCTATTATTCCTTATAGTTTGTCTCATATAGAGATGGAAGTGTAAACTCGACGGACATGGTAATATTTATTGTTTTTTTGGTAAGTGTTGTGTTCGTCATTTTGATCTAGAGTGGACATGTTTAGGTTGTTTGATGTACTTGTTTTGAATTCATTTTATCCAGGTGTCTAGGCCACGAGACATCTTATAATTAATATGTCATTAACGACTAAGAGATTTTCTGTATTTGTAAAACAATGATTGACATAATTAAAATTGATGTCTTCTATGATGGATAACTTTGTGAGTTGCTTACACATAAAAGACAACAAAATCAGACATCCAAGATACTATTTGCCAAAGCTAAGAGTGCAACTTTTGATTAGATGGATCTACCAACATTTATGTAATGGATTTTTGAAAATGGTTTTCAAAAATCATATGGTAGTCATTTTTAAGAAAAATAGTTAATGCTAAAAGAAAAAGAAATCTAATAATATATATCATTCAAACATAACTTGTTTCTAGCTAGATTACTAACAATATCACATCTTAAAATACTCCTCAAAGTGCATATGTATTCAACGTATAGATATAATTTAGAACATTCATTTATCCTAGGATGTGACTCAATTCTAGCATTTCTTATTTTATCTTTAAGTATGTTAACTTCTTAGCAAAGAGATGTTAATCCAATATTTAATATCATTCAAGAAATTATAGGACACAGGCAAAAAGAAGAAAATAAAATCAATATTCTGAAGATAAAGCAGTTGTTCCAAGATTAAATTGAAATTATTAAACTAAATATTATTTCAAGGATTTATTCTTTTGAACAATTTAAATTTCAGTTATTAATAAACTATTTTTGTTAATCCTTGGTCTTTTAAAAAAAAAGGATACACAATGACTTTTATATTATTTAACATTAACCATTGATATATCTAGTCCTCAGTATTTTAGAGTGATTTTTCCTTCATACAGTAAAATGTGTAATCGTATAATAGTGATAGTATAATTCAATCCCCTCTAAAAGCATTAAGTTTTTATAAAGTCTCTCGAAGATAAGTATTGTTTCCTTGTCTTTCAAGGCATTGAATATTGTAAGGCCCGTCCAAACCACCCGTAGTATAGCCTATGGATTCCGCAAGATTCTTGGCGTGACTCTTCTCTTGTGTTGAGTATTTTTGTTTCTCAAGGCATCAAGCATCATTTCCTTGCCTCTTTATGCGTCGAATATTGTTTCCTTCCTTCTCCATGCATTGTGTGTTGTAAAGCCTCTTAAGGCGACTAGATGTATAATCTCTTGATTTCCTCAAGATTCGATTACACTATCTTCTAAAAACCATTTTAGGCATCAATGTATTCTTTCTTCAAGTCTCATCGGGATCTACACCATGTATTATTTCTTCAAACCCCACCAGGATATATAGTGTGTATTATTTTACTACTATCACCAAGTTTTCCAAATTTGGTCTTCCTAACAATATAAAAATTGCCTAGTTGAGGTAACAAGTAATGTAACCTTTGGAGACATCCCTTTTTCAACAAAGGTAGTTGCAATATCTTGCCATTTAAAATAGTTGAGTTTGTATTTTTTGTGTGATAAGCTTGCAAGTTTGATAAAATGAATTTTGATTAACATTTGCAATAAAATTAAGGTCTTGGGATTGTAGCTTTTCACAATGATAGATACAATAAAACTAATCTCTTATACGTCATGGGTGTGAAACTCTAAAAAATGATATGAACAATTATAACTAATGCCTTCTTTCAAAGAGTAAAAATGTATTTAAACTAATAACCAAGAGGATATTGTTCAAAGGCATTTCATTTCTTTTTTATATGTTTCTAGCGTGTTGGTATTTATCACATTGAAACACAAAATGATGAACATATTTGAAGAGTGTGGGCTAGTACAATCATGCTTGAAGTTTCTTTGTTCAAGTATTGGGGAACTAGCATGTTCACCGTAAGCGAAAAACCACAATAAAACATGATTCTTTCTATTTTTTCTTTCGAACACATCTTCTTAAACCCCCATTAGCCCATATCTTATGCGATGTACGTCTTTGAATAGTGTAAGGATGGGTAGAGTTTGGTTCTTAACCAAAGCTACATATAAATTAAACCAAATTGGTTTTTAATTTGATCAAACTACACTAAATTGGTTTTGGTTCACCCGAACCAAACTGAGCTGGATTTTAAACCAGTGAACCAATTCAATAGTCTGAACTGAACTAAACAAAATTTAATTTAATTGGACTTGATCTAATTGAACTGAATTGTTACAATATGCATTGAACCGAACTGAATTACTTTTGCATCAAATTGAACTGCACATGTTTTCTAAGAGAAATTTTTTTTTTTTTTTTTGTAATTTATGAAACATTATGGACATTCAATTTTTAAATAAGTTCATTATTACTAATAATTAGAAATATATGAAAACCATACCTTAAGTAGAAGGCAGCTCATTTTCACATAAAATAATTAGCAATTCCATACATTTTACTTGGTTTAAAATCAAAACAAAATAAATAAATAATAGTAATAATGATAATAAAAATAAAATTAATACATCATTCACCATTGCTTCAAATAAGAAAACCCAGAAAGACTACAAAATCAAGCAGTGATCGAAGAATACTTCAACTTAGAAAGAATATATTATATGCTGCATTATTATTTTTATCTTTTTTCTATTTTGCCACATAAACCTATATAGTTGTTCAACATTTTGTGAATTATTTTATTGACGTTAATTAGTATGGTATGTCAACAAAATGCTACATTAGACATACCATTTAAGATCATCCATTATTTCATTTCCATTGATCAACCTATAAAATCCCACAAAATAGAAAAAACGTTAAGGAAAATGGAAAATAAAAGAGTTCAAGAACGATGGAAAAGAAAAAGGAAAGCAAAATGGGATGAGAGACTTGTCAGTTCATGTACAAAGCAAAAGGAAATCAGTCTCGTGCTGAAGAACAAAATGGAAGAAGAAAGAGTTGCGACTAACAAACAGTAGCCCCAATCTATTCTGAAGGTGGTTTGTCAGTGTCTTACGGTAGTGTTGTATTCTTGCATCTCACGGTGGATGTTTTTCAGGTAAGGCGGTTGCAGGGCCTTGCTATTTGAGGCAGAAGTTAGTGGCAGTGGCGATGATGAGTGGCGGGGTTGTCGTTCTTCATTTCAATTCTCTAACTTCTGATTTTTGGGTTAAGTTGATTACTCATTTCAATTTATAGAGTTGTGTAATTTTAGGTTGATAATTTTGATTTTGTTATAGAATGAAAGTTAAATTATGATTTGGAATTAAGTTCAATTCCAATTCAATTTTACTTTTTAAGAAACAGTTCGGTTAATAAAATGGTTTAGTAAATAGAGTTTGATTCTCAATTTCATAAATCACATCAAAAGTAATTTGATTTAGTTTTTAGTTCTTCATTTTTTTTTGTTATTTTGAACACTCCCATCCCATGGCCAATAGAATCCTACTTGAAGTTTCTTTGTTATAGTTTTTGAGGAACTAGCATGTCCGCCGTAAGTTGAAGAATGATAGTGAAACATGATGCTTAACATTTCTTCTTCTGGAATACATCTTCTGAAAATTCCATAAGCCCCTCTCTTAAAAAGAAAATTTCATCCCAATAGTAGTGTTTAAGATTCGAGAAAAACATCCTCTTTTGTTGATAATTCAAATCAGGGGTAGTACTTCAACAGTTAGGTAGTTCACAAAATCATCATACCTTGGTGCTTTGATTTGTGCAGAGCAAATAATTGATGATTAGGGAAGGAATCATCAAGGGACGACTCATTTTAATTTTTTATCATATAGTCTTGAGAAATGATTGTTCACCACTTTTCAATCCTCTTGTCTCAAATTTCAAGATCAAACTCTTGAAGAAGTAGTATCCATCAGATCAACATCAGCTTAACATCTTTCTTGCATAAGAGATATTTGATGTTGCATTGTATATGTAGACAGTTATCTTCTATTCCACCTAGTATGAACAAATTTGTAAATGAGGAACACTGCTACAAATAACTTTTTCTCAGTTGTGGCATAGTTCACTTAAGCTTCATCCTAAGTCTTGTAGGCATAATAGATAGCATGAACATTCTTGTCTTTTCTCTACGCCAACATCACACCTACAACAAAATTCTAGCATCTCACGTGATTTCAAATGGAAGACTCCAATCATATGGCTTCATAATCAAGGCAAATAATAATGTTTCTTTTAACCTACGAAATGACTCAAGACAAAATTCACCAAAGACAAAAGTTGCATCCTTAAGGAGCTAGAGGCTTATAAATCTTAGAAAAATCATCAGTACTTCCATTATATACTCAATAACGTTAGAAAAAATTGTCATCATGCAACATTGAAAAGTAGCAGAGGCACTACAAAAACCAAAAGACATTCTCCTACAAGCATAAGTACCATAAGGAAAAGTAAATATGGTTTTTTATTATCACTAGGATGAATGGGAATTTGGAAAAATCTAGAATAACCATCCAAATAACAAAAATATGAATGCTTTGCTAATCTTTCAAACATTTGATCAATAAATGGGAGAGGAAAATGATTTTTACAATTTCTTTTGTCCAATTTGTTGTAGACAATACACATCCTCCACCATATAACTCTCCTAGTTGCAATGGATTCATTTTTATCATGTTTAACAACATTGATACCTCCCATTTTAGGAACTACTTGAAGGAGACTGACCCATTTGTTATAAGTGAAGTAACACCGTCGATTTACAAGGAAGGGGGGTTTGAATTGTAAATCTTCCTTTTAAAAATTCCTGTTAAACTTTAAGAAAATAACTCAAGATTGATCTTGGTTATGATTGATCTTGAGAGTTAGATTTAACATTTTCTTTGAATGAATATGTTACTTCTTTGTTTTTGAAGCTTGCTGGTTTTTTAACTGTTGATTTTGAAACAGATTTCATAATGTATGTTTCAGAAATTTTTTGTTTTGGTTCAAAAGAGTTTCCAGATCGTTCATTCTGAGATTTTGAACTTTCTCTGTTTAGCAGCCATCCTGGAGATTGTTCTCTGTTTTGCAGTGTTTTTGAAACTGTTTTAACAGGATGTTTTTCCTTTTTGACAGGCTTTGCCTTTTTGAGCTTTTCATCTCTTTTTCTAAAATAGCAGGCAAATTCCAGATGTCCCAGTTTTTTGCAATAGGAACATCTAGTTTTGCATTTTTCTTCTTTTCTTTCAGGAACAAAGAATTTTTCATATAACTTGGTTTTTTGAGTTTGATTGAAACCAAGACCAGCTTTATCAAAGATTCTTATCTGAGATCCCATGATTTTATGAAAGGTTTCAGTGGCTTTAATGAAGTTTAATAAATCTGTTTTGAGAAGTTCATTTTCACTTTTAAGCTGAACATTCTCCGTTTGTAGTGCAGAACGTTCTTGACATTCTTGTTGTTCAAAATTCTTTGACTCTTTTAACTCTTGAATGATGTTTTTTAGTAAATCATTCTTAGCCAGACTTTCTTCTTTTTCTTTCTTTTCTTTAAAAAGCTGTTCTTTCAAAGCACCACATTTTTGAATGAGAAGATTTGAGTCATTTAATAAATTATCAAATTCATTTCCCATTTGTTCACATAAATAGCAAGGTTCAGAATTCATTACCTCTTCTTCCTCTGTTTTTGCCATTAAGCACAAGTTGGCTTCTTCTTCTTCTTCAGTCTCTAATTCTTCTGAATCGTCCCATGTTGCCATCATTGATTTCTTTTTGAATGGAAATCGTTTTGGTGGATTTTTGTTTAAAGGACATTCAGCTTTGTAGTGTCCTAGCTTGTTACATCCAAAGCATGTAACTTGACTTTTGTCAACATCAGTCTTAGGATTTCTGTTTTGAAATCCTTTCTTAATTTGATCTCTTCTTCTCATCATTCTCTATATTCTTCTTGTGAGAAGTGCCACTTCATCAGCCTCTTCTTGTTTGTTCTCCTCTGGTTCTTCTTCTAGTTGTGCTGTAATTTTTTCTTGAGATGCTTTTAGTGCTACTGTCTTTCCCTTTTTGACAGGTTTGTCTTCTTGCAGTAGTATCTCATGTGCTCTTAGTGTTCCAATTAGTTCTTCCAGAGGCAAAGTTTCAAGGTTCTTGGCTTGGCTTATAGCCGTTACCATTGGCCTCCAAATAATTGGAAGACATCTCATGATTTTCCTTACTCTCTCCTGTACAGTGTAGGCTTTGCCAAGAGAGCGCATTTCATTTACTATTGTAGTAAATCTTGAGTACATTTCATCAATCGTTTCTCCTTCTTGCATCTCAAATAATTCAAATTTTCTTATACCAATGTCTATTCTTGTTTCTTTGACATGACTTGTTCCTTCATGATGAGTTTGTAGTGTGTCCCAGACTTCCTTTGTAGTTGTGCATTCATCCACTCTTTCACTTTCTTCCCTGCTTAAAGCACATGATAAAAATAGCTGAGCTTTAGAATTTAACAGCACCTTAGTTTTATCATCTGTTGTCCAATCTGCTTCCTTTTTTAGTGCAGAGTTTGGGTCGTTTTGATCAACTCTTGGTGTGAAGTCTCCATCTGTAATAATGCACCAAATTCCTGTGTCTTGAGACTTTAAGAATAGTTTCATTTTGTTTTTCCAAAAGTAGTAGTCTGATCCATCAAAGAATGGAGGTCTATTTGAGGATCCTCCTTCAACGATATATTTTGCTTTTGACATTTTTCTGGATCTTTTCTCTAACACTTGTTAGGTGTTTTTAAACTTTCTAGAGACCGAGCTCTGATGCCAATTGAAGTAACACCATTGATTTACAAGGAAGGGGGGTTTGAATTGTAAATCTTCCTTTTAAAAATTCCTGTTAAACTTTAAGAAAATAACTCAAGATTGATCTTGGTTATGAAAACAGAAAACGGAGAACGTTCTGGGTTTTGACTTTAAAACAGAGAACGTTCCTTGATTAGTGTTTAAACAGAAAAATCAGTTTATCTCTTATTAATATATTGCAGCAATTAAATAAATAAATAAGTAAATAGAGAAGAGAATACCACACACAGATTTATCCTGGTTCACCCATGGTGGGTTACATCCAGTCCTCACGCTGTGAGTTTTGTCCACTAGATGTTTAAAACGAAGAACCTTCTTAATCTTACAACATTTAGTATAGATCACCCTTGATCTATTTCAGCCTCTATCACTTTCCCCCCAGAAAGCAATGACAGCACCTATCTAATCTTGATAGGAAACAATCTAAAACAAACTATGAAGAAACTCTTATAGTTTGAGTTTTTACAAATGATTGATTTTGACAGAATCTGATATTGCTCAACTCTTGTTTGAGAATAGATTCTTTACAGAGTATCTAAAGATAATTTCGCATCTGATATGTGAGTGTGCAGCAGTTACTGTTATGTGAATTGCAGAAAATAATGATTCCTCTGTTTTGCAGAATTTCAAGCTTTAAGTGATTGTATATGGTTGATTACTTACTACTTGAATTTCTTGCTTTCTTACTTGATTGAGGCCTTATATTTATAGACTAGAAATGCACAGGATAAGCATGAAAGAGCTGTTGGAGAGGCCATGTTTTTCCTGGATTTAAGGCAGTACATTTGAATAAACAACTCATGCTATGACATAGCCTTTTTTACTTTTGGATTTAGCATTTAAAGCCATGCTGTACTTTTCTGACAGTGCCTTTAATGCTTCTTCATTTGTTCTTTGATGATACATTCTCCATCTTGAGTCTTGAGTGTAGCTGGAGAAGATTAGAAATGAATTGCAGACTAAAACAGAGCTGGTGCAGGGCTGCTGTTGATGTGCAGAAAAACGGAGAACGTTCTTGGTTTTTGATTGAACGTTCTTGAGCTTAAATAATCATTCTGGAGCTCCCGTTTTGATCAACCTGGATTTATTTTGTGATTTCCTTGTCATATGTCACGATTGAGTGAGCTTTCTTGACATTTGAATTTTTTGGAGTTCTTAAGGTGTCATGACTTTTGTCCATCTTTGAACCCTCTTAATTTTGTGACCAAATAGCATATTTGAGCTTGGATGAGTCCTACTTGTTTCTTGCCATGAACTGATTAGATGTGAATAGATTTCCAGGACAGATTCTTTGTTATCGAGGTAGATAAACTTTGAACAACATGCTGTGATGAACAATTCTACAAGTTGGAGATCATTCTCTGTTTTGCTGCAGAATGATCTTGTTTCCTCTGTTTTTGTTGATTCTGTCTTTAATAAAATCCACTCAAAAAAACCAGTTAAATTAACATAATACTTTTAGAATCATGATTAACTATCTTAATTACTTTTGTTTGTTTTCATCAAAACTTTAATTATAGAGTTTGTCTCAACAATAAGAGATAAAGTAAATTACATTGGCATCTTGGAGTTTAAGTACCTTTTTCTTAACAACTTCTTTAATGTTAGGGTTTATAGTCCTATTCAAGTAGCACCCTATGCATGCAAATGGATGAATTAATTACCTTTAAGTCACAATAGTATAATAGCTTTCGGATACATCTTGAGGACTCCAAGCAATTTTCTAGTTTCTTCACCATTTAAATAACCACTTACAATGATAGGAAATATATAATTTTGAGCAAGAAATTCATACCCAATATTTGATAGCAAATGCTTATGTGTTACATGTAGATCCTTTTTTGAAAGAAGTGTGAATTTTCTACTGCTAGTGCTTCAAAGTTTATGTTTGAAATAGAAGAATTTTCATCCAACAATTTAGCATATGCATCAACTTCCTTTGCCACACCTTCATGATTGGAGTTTCCAATCAGGCATGCTTCCAACCCATATTGAGAAAGTGATCCTAAAGGACACTCATTAACACAATGATCGATTAAATCAACCTTGCAACAAAAATCTTTAAGAGAATGACTTTTAATAAGATTAGACAAATTAAATCAATCTTTTCATCACCCACAATGAAGGAAAACTTACCATGTTTCCATCAATAACAACCCCTATGTAGCAAGAAAATGTCTTCAAAGAAAACTTAGGACATGAGAGTCATCTTCCATTAGCCAGTATAAACAATTTTCCTACTTTGATAGGAACATCCTCTAATATTACCATTGGGTATGAGATAGATCTGTTAGTTATCTATAGGGAAATGTTTGTGCAATTTAACTCACTCACCTCAAGCTTCTTAAAAACTGACAAAGGAACGAGGCTTTCATTAACCCCAAGATAACATAAAGCACATTTAAAACTCATATCACCAATCACACATCGATTAATAAATACTTCCAGGATCTTTGAGTTTGAGAGGCAATTTATTTTGAATTATGGCACTGCAATCCTTAGCAAAAGCAATTGTCTCATTATCATCAACTTTTCTTTTATTTGACAAAATTTCTTTCAAAAACTTAGCATATGATGACATTTGAAACAAATCAAACTTCAGTGAATGGAATGTGTATATATAACATTTTCAAATGTTCCACAAACTTTCTAAATTGCTTAGTTTTTCCTTTCTAAACCCTAAATATTTGGTGAAGAGAATGATCTCCAGTTCAAAAATGTTCATCACATCATATTGATCAATCTTTTTCTACCTCATTAACGAAGAGTCTTCCGTGGAAATTTATTCAAATAGAATCAGTACATGGCAAGGAACAAGTAGGATTCATCCAAGCTCAAAAAGGTTATCTGATCACTAAAACAAAAGGACTCAAAGACAATCAAAAATCAAGACAGTTTGTAACTCTAAAAATTACACTGTCAAGAAAGTTTGATCAACCTTGATACATGGTAAAACATTGCAAAGGACATCCAGAATTATTAAAACAGGAACTCCAGATTGATTATTAAATCTCAAGAAAGATCAAATTGACAGACCCAGATTGATAATCAATCTCCGTTTTGTGCATAACTCCAGCAGCTATGTATTCTCTTCTACAATGGCTTATAATTCTTCTCCAAACTCCTCTAGCTATATTCTAGACTCAAGATCGAGATTGTAGCATACAAGATCAAGGGATAAACGTCAAAAGGCTTTTTAACTAGAAGACAAAACTGATTTAAAGCTGTACCAGAAAAGTCAAAAGCAATTTTAAAGAAATTCAAGGCTGGATTATTTTTATTCTGATATATTAGTTTCAGTCAAACTATAGAGCACTACCAATAGCTCTTTTTGACCTTCATTAAATGCTTCTAATGTCTATAAATATAAGGCCAATATCCAGGATCAAAGCAAGAAATTCAAGTGCTGTAAAATCCAATAAAATAATCACATACACATACTTGAAGTTCTGAAATTTCGCAAAGAAGAAACATATCTGTATTTTCATATTAGATTGTGTAATTATCAGTGAATCCTTTGTAAAGAATCAATTCTCAAACAAGAGTTGAGAAATATCATATTCTGTCAAAAACAATCCAAATGTAAAACCTCAAACTATAAGAGTTTATTTATAGTTTATTTAGAATACATTGAATCCTATCAAAGTTAGATAGGTGTTGTTATTGCTTTCTGGGTGGAAAGTAATAGAGATTGAAGCAGATCAAGGTTGATCTAGACTAGGTGTTGTAAGATAAAAAAGGTTCTTTGTTTTAAACACTTAGTGGAAAATCTCACAATGTGAGGACTGGACGTAACCCAAGTTGGGTGAACTAGGATATATCTTTGTGTGGTATTCTCTATCTTATCTCTTTATTTGTTAAACTTAATTGATTAACTAAGATAAAACACAAACTAATTTTCTGTTTTAAGCTAATCAATGAACATTCTCTGTTTCATAATAAAAACCAAGAACGTTCTCTGTTTTCTGTTTTCATAACTTAGAATCAATCTTGAGTTATTTTCTTAAGTTTTTAACAGGAATTTTTAAAAGGTGCATTTACAATTCAAACCCCCCTTTCTTGTAAATTGTAAGTAATATATGACTTCTAATGCAAGAATTATGTATATGACAGTCAAATGAACAATACACAAGAATGCCAAACAGTTTAACAAAATTCCAATATTATTAAACAGATTATTAACCAAGGTCCCAAAGAATTGATTATAGGAGAAGGTTCACAATTACATGTAATGTCAAATTAACAATTCAATGTACACGGTAATTGTTCAACAAATCAATCTAGATACAAGCATGTATATTCAATCATTCAAGTAATATCAAACAGAATATGTATCAATATTAATCAATCAAACAATGAAGTAAAAGATAAGGGATAGAAGAGTGATACTCAGATATTTATCATGGTTCGGTCGTTTGTAAGACAACCTACATCCAGTCCCAAGATCAACCTGATCTTAGCCTTTTTCACTAGAATCTTCTATAGAACGTTTTACAGATTGTCCAGCTAGCTCCTAGCCTATCTATCCAACTATCTTGATTCTAACATACATCCATCGCATCCCTTGAGTTATTCCGATAAACTCACACAAGATCGCAATGAGGTTCCTTCTTAATGATCACAAGCATCAACGAACGGTAACCACCAGTTTAGCTACTGGATTTTTACACGGTTTGGTTTCAATGTAATTTTACAGAAATTGACAACAAAGAAGATCAAAAGATGCTCAAACTATAATAAAAGCGACACAATGATGCTCAAACTATAAGTGTTTGCCAAGTGGTTTAGTTTTCTCAAAGTATTGTGTGTATCAAAAGTTCAAAGGTCTTAAAAGTTCTGTTTTTCAATTCTATGTGTTGTCTGAAAAGTTATTTTCTAAAAGTTATTTGAAAAACAGTTTTGAGATAGTTTTTATATGTTTCAGAAAAAACACATATAAATCGATTTGCCAATCGATTTTATAAAGCATAGAAACACTCCAATCAATTTGCCAATCGATGCTCGTGTTTCTTGTTTTGCTTGAATCTTGAAAACATATGTATCAATCGATTTGCCAATCGATTGTGTTACTTCATAAATCAGAAAACTGAGACAAGTTCATATCAGCATCGATTGAGTAATCGATTTCAAATGTTTTGTTCAAACAACAAGATCAAAACAATTGATTCCACAATCGACTGATATTTCATCATAATCGATTTGGCAATTGGTCTGTAACTGAAAAAAATTACTCCAATCGATTTATTAATCGATTAGACTGATCACAGGGACTCCAGAACTTTGCACTAATCGATTCATCAATCGATATTCTTTGTCCCAGTGGCTCAGCTGTTTAATTCCAATCGATTTGAATTGTTACAGGGACTTAGCTAATTTGAAAACAATGATTTGCCAATCGACTAGGAACTTTGTTTCTGATATATGATTAAACATTTTCAACACCCAATCGATTTGTCAATCGATTAGTATATGTCTTGCAAGTCAAGAAATAAAATTCAATTGATGTCTCAATCGATTGGATTTGTTACAGAGCTACTGACTTAGAAAAAATTTTGTCCAAACGATTTGCCAATCGATTTGGTTTAGAAATGATTGTCTCTGTGTCTCTCTCAATCGATTCATCAATTGATGTTCCAATAGATTGTCCAATCGATTGGTATGTTACAGTGGTCAAGTCTGATGCAAAATAAACTCGAAATCGATTTACCAATCGATTTACAAGACTTGTGACTTGCCCCTGTAACTCACATAATCGATTTCTCAATTGATTCATGAATCGATTGTCCAATCGATTGCGTTGCACCCAGAGTTCAAGTTTTACTAAGATCCTTCACAGAATCGATTTACCAATCGATTGGATCAGTGATAACTTTACTCCTGAGTCAATCAATCGATTGCCCAATAGATGTATCAATTGATTAGTCAATTGATTTGGTTTACTTGGTTCAATTTAAAAACACATTTTAATTTGGCAAAACTTATGCATGACCTCATATATGATAAGTCTAAAGCCTAATAGACACAATCACTAATAACACTCAAGCATAGTTGACTTTGTCCAGCACATGCTTCACTTTAAGCTTGATTCCTTGCATTCCAAGCTTTGTGTCCATATGTTTAGTGTGTGTGTGTGTTTCTACTTGAAATGCAACATGATTCAAACAGTTAGCTTAATCATAAAACGTTGTATGTTTGTTAATTATGTCAAAACTAAAATCAGGGGGACTTATGTCCAACATAAATCGACATCAGAGCTCGGTCTCTAAAAAGATTAAAAACACCTAACAAGTGTTAGAGAAAAAGATCTAGAAGAAAAATGTCAAAAAATATGTACATTGATGAAGGAGTGTCATTATACAAACCACCTTACTTTAGTGGCAAAGACTACTATTTTTGGAAAAGCAAAATGCAGGTGTTCTTGAAATCTAAAGATACAGGAATGTGGTGCATCATTACAGATGGAAATATCATACCAAGAGTCAACCAAAATGATTCAACCTCTATTATAAAGAAAGAAGCAGATTGGACAGTAGAAGAAAAATCTAAGGTACTTCTAAACTCAAAAGCTCAATTATTCTTATCGTGTGCTTTGAGTAGGGAAGAAAGTGAAAGAGTAGATGAATACACAACTACAAAAGAAGTATAGGATACACTACAAACTCATCATGAAGGAACAACTGATGTCAAAGAAACAAGGATAGACATTGGCATAAGGAAATTCAAACTATTCGAAATGCAAGAACAAGAAACTATTGATGAAATGTACTCATGGTTCACAACAATAGTAAATGAAATGTGTTCTCTTGGGAAAGCTTACACAATTCAAGAAAGATTAAGAAAAATCATGAGGTATCTTCCAATTATATGGAGACCAATGGTAACATCCATAAGCCAAGCCAAGAATCTTGAATCATTTCCCCTGGAAGAATTAATTGGAACATTAGGAGCACATGAAGTGCTGCTATAAGAAGACAAACCAATCAAAAAGGGCAAAGCAATAGCTTTGAAAACATCTCAAGAAATTCCAGATGAGGACTTAGAAGAAATCGAACAAGAAGATGTTGATGAAGAAATAGTTCGTCTTACAAAAAAGATACAGAGAATGGTGAGAAGAAGGGATCATATCAAAAAAGGATTTTTAAATCAAAAAGAAAACTTCAAAATAGAGGTAGACAAAAGTCAAATCACATGCTTTGGATGCAATAAACAAGGATATTATCAAACTGAATGTCCCTTGAACAAAGGAGCACCAAAGAAGTTCCCTTTCAAGAAAAACTCCATGATGGTGAATTGGGATGATTATGATGAAACAGAAACAGAGGAACTTGAAGAAGCTAGCTTATGTCTAATGGCATATACTAAAGACAAGGAGGTAATAAATTTTGAACCATTTCATTTATGTGAACAAATTGAAAAATATTTTGATAGCTTACTTAATGATTCAAATCTGCTTGTTCAAAAATGTAGCTTTTTAAATGGTCAATATTTAAAAGAAAAAGGGAAAAAGAAAAAGTTGAGGTTATGATTGATGAACTAAAAAACACCAGTCAAAACATGCAGGAATCTCATTTTAAGGAAACTAATGAATCTGAAAATCAAGAACGTTTTACAATGAAAACGGAAATGTTCTCCTTAAGACTGAAAATGAACTTCTTAGAAATGACTTATCAAATTTTATTAAAGCTACAAAAACCTTTCAAAAATCATGGGATCTCATGTGGGAATATTTGATAAAGCTGATCTTGGTTTTGATAAAACTCAAAGAATGAAAATATATGAAAACTATTTTGTTTCGGAAAGAAAATAGGATAAATGCAAAACCAAATGCTCATATTGTAAGAAACTTGGACATCTGGAATTTGCTTGCCACTTTAAGAAAAGAGATGAAAAGATTAAAATCCAAATTTTTTGTAAAAGGGAAGATCGATCTGCAAATAAAGTTAAACCAGTTTGGAAAAATCTGCATAAAGAAGAACGTTCTCCAGGCTGCTCTCAAAACGGAGAAAGTTCCAAAACGAAAGCCGAACCTTCTCCAAAAAATCTGGGAAAAAGGGAATGATCTAGAATTTCAGCAAAATCAATTTCAAATCCATGTAAAACTCATATTTTTAAACCTTATCAAAGATCAACAACAAAGGGTTCCTATTAATCAAAAGATGGTCACTTTGAACCAACTTGCTATTTTAAAAAGAGAACAAGTTTTAAAAAAGTCTTCTAAAAGAAGATATACTAACCATCAAGGACCCAAACAAATATGGGTACCAAAATCATTACTAACTTGTGATGCAGGAACACCATCCAACAATCAAGAAAGAACATTGATACACGAACAAGGTATGCTCAATACACATGAATGGAAAACTATGGTGTCTCCTATCATTAGAAAAATTTGGAGTATCTATAACTTTTGGAAACATTAAAACTCAGAAGATGAAGAAGAATAACATTCTGGACAACAGGAACATAATGCTTTCCAGGAAACCGAGATTGCTAAAGAGTCTTTGTTCAATTCTCCTCCTAAAAGCTAGAGAACGATAAAGACAAAATCTCAGAGAATTATCAATTTAAGCAAAAAGGTTCATCCTAGAAGCAGAGCATAACATTATGCAGAAAAGCAGAACATTCTGCAGAAGAGAGAAACATTATGCATAAGAAAGAAACATTCCCCAACAAAATAGAACATTCTACAGAAGATAGAAACATTCTCCAGAGAAGCAGAAAATTTTGTAGAAGAGCAGAACATTATGTAGAAGAGCAAAATATTATGCAGAAAAGCATAACATTCTTCATAATGTTCTCGAAAGTTTATATGCAACATTCAATCAAATCTAATGCTTTCTATTAAGATGATATGGTTGAAAAAACATCAACAACTTCTAAATGAGTTTAAACCATTTAGTTTTGGCACTCCTACACCTATCTCACTATTGACCTTTCCTCCAAAAACATCTCATGATCAAATTATTGGAAGAACTAAATTGGAAGGGTATAGTTCCAAAGTTGCTGCTACTGGATTCTTGATGAAAGTTAGCCATCAAATCAAAGAAATAGTAACAAGTATGAATGGTTGTCCTTTAGAAGAAGCACATATTCACATTGTCCTCTCGTCTAATTCAAGTACTTCTTTGGATCTTATCAAGGTATATTCTGATCATGATTACTATTTAATTCATTCAAGGAACTCAAATCATTTTCAACAAGTTCTCTTTTTTATGTCCTTAAAATCACTTTTTATGTGAACAAATCTCTTTGATTGTATTTGATAAATACAAACTTTTTTAGCATAAAAATATTTTGTAAAGAGAGAAATTATACTTGACATGATATCACATTCATTTTGCATCCCTTGCACTCATTATCATGTTCAAATTAAAATATTGTCTGTTTTGAAAGAAGGCAAAAGAGCAAAGAGACATCTTGCTTGTGTTTTGGAATTTTGAAATTTTAAAGGATATCAATTTCAAAATATTAAGGGGGAATTTTTTTGAAAATGTTACTTTTCTTAAAACTGGAATCTACTCATTGTTTTCTATGTGTAGTATACATTTCTTTTGTATCCCCCAATCTTTTTGTGTTGAGAAAGGGGGAGAATTATTTTAGATTTTATGTTGGTTCAAAAATATGAAGCATATTATGAGGGGGAGTTTTTAAGCTCTCTTTGATTAAAATTAGAATCAAAATTAAAATCTAAATTAACATGTTTGTCATCATCAAAAAGGGGAAGATTGGTGAGACAAAATCTCAATTTAATGTTTTGATGAAAACAAACAAAAAATGAATTAAGAATGTTAATTATGATTCTAAATGTTATGTAAATTTAAATTCTGCTTTAGAGTGAATTTAATTAAGAACAGAATCAAGCAAAACAGAAAAGACAGCAACAAGAGCATTCTATATTAAAATAGAGAATGATCTCCAGTTCAAAAATGTTCATCACATCATATTGATCAATCTTTTTCTACCTCATTAACGAAGAGTCTGTCGTGATAATTTATTCAAATAGAATCAGTACATGGCAAGGAACAAGTAGGATTCATCCATGCTCAAAAAGGTTATCTGATCACTAAAATAAAAGGACTCAAAGACAGTCAAAAATCAAGACAGTTTGTAACTCTAAAAATTACACTGTCAAGAAAGTTTGATCAACCTTGATATATGATAAAACATTGCAAAGGACATCCAGAATGATTAAAACATGAACTCCAGATTGATTATTAAATCTCAAGAAAGATCAAATTGACAGACCCAAATTGATAATCAATCTCCGTTTTCTGCATAACTCCAGCAACTATGTATTCTCTTCTACAATGGCTTATAATTCTTCTCCAAACTCCTCTGGCTATATTCAAGACTCAAGATCGAGACTGTACTGTACAAGATCCAGGGATAAACGTCAAAAGGCTTTTTAACTAGAAGACAAAACTGATTTAAAGCTGTACCAGAAAAGTCAAAAGCAATTTTAAAGAAATTCAAGGCTGGATTATTTTTATTCTGATATATTGGTTTCAGTCAAACTATAGAGCACTACCAATAGCTTTTTTTGACCTTCATTAAATGCTTCTAATGTCTATAAATAGAAGGCCAATATCCAGGATCAAAGCTAGAAATTCAAGTGCTGTAAAATCCAATAAAACAATCACATACACATACTTGAAGTTCTGAAATTTCGCAAAGAAGAAACATATATGTATTCTCACTGAATGGCAAGTCTTGGCAAATATTCTTCAGGGGGCCAAATATATATATTATTGCAATCAAAATATAAGATTTATTTTTTGGTGTAATGGTTCTTTAAGTTTTTTTCAGCTGCACATGTTGAATTCAAATCTTAAGTTTAACATTTTTGGCAAAAATAAAAAATCATGCCTCATGTAAGACTTGAACCTTGAGCTTTTAAGTTTCTAAAAAGGAATTTTCCATTGATCATGTTGAGCATATTGTATTTTGAATACTACTTGAGACTACAATATGTATACTTATATTTGATATTTAATTAAAAATGAAAACTTTGGGGGTGCCATGGCACCTACTTGCCCCAAACAAAGATCCACTCCTTCCCTCACTTGACGATTGGGCTTTCTCACTCTCATTATGATTACTCTTTCCCATATATCTACCTTTGGGTTCTACTAAATTTTTTTTAATTTCTTATAGTGACAACATTTAATTGTCCCTTTGGGTTAGGTGCAGGCTGCACCAGAAACACACTAGAAGATCTAGAGGAAGAGGTAACTTGTTGAGCCACTTGAGTGATTTATGTTTTCAACATTTTATTGTGTGTGGTCATTGAATCTATATTAGATACTAATTGCCTAAGTGATTGATACATTAATTGGTTTTGATTGATAAACGCCTCATTATGTTTGGTTAGAGTAAGTACAAAATTTTCTTGCAAATTTTCTTACTTGAACTCTTGGTCCTTGGAAACCGGGAGGACTAGCCATTAGTTGGGTGACGAGATCTTGGGTAGAATTTTTATAGAAAAAATTTGGATTATTCCTCCACCTTTGATTGTATGTATTAGAAAAAGAATAATATCTTTGATGATTGTTAAGATAACTAACTTATCATTACCCGACCCACCTTTAGCAGACATTTCGACTTGGAATTCAGCAACCATAAGACCAAAAATACCATAAATTTCACAAGGTGAAACGTTTAGTGTGACATCATTTACATTTAATTTTTCAAGTTTTTTAGACAATGCATCTACCATAGAAACAATATGATCTAAAGTATTCATTACATTCAAGTCACCTTTCTTTTAAGGAGATCGGTCACTTGACCATTGATAGGGATTTTGTGCCATGTTTTCAATAAGAGCATAGGCGTATTCTATGTTCTTGTTCATCAATGCTCCTCATGCGACAACATCTATTGTCATTCTTGTAGTGTATGAGAATCCATTGTAGAATGTGTGGATAATTAACCATTTTTCCAGTCCATGATTAGGGCACAATTCAACATCTCCTTGAAATGCTTCATAGCTTCATAAAGCGATTCTCCATCTTTTTGAGAAAAACATGTGAATTGGTTTTATTAATTGTTCAATTCTGTTTTGAGAAAAATATTTAGCAAGGAATGTTTTATTTAACTGATCCCATATGGTAATGGATTCATAATACAATGAATGTAGTCAAGCTCTAGCTCTATCCCCTGATTAGATGAACAACTATAACTAATGTCTTCTTTCAAATAGCAAAAATGTATTTTAAAACTAATAACCAATCAATGTTCATGATTGATGTATTAGCAAAATCCATTAAGAGAAGCTATCTTTCATGATTTCAAAAGAACCAAATCTAAATTCATGATTTAATTCTTCTATCCAATCTTATGAGTTATATATCAAATTTTACTTTTCAATGCTTCGTTTCATATTAAAGTACAATCATGATTCTTCGATGATTGGATTAAAAGATAAACACCCATGACAAAAAGAATGAAATAGAAATAGTGAGAGATCCATCATTGAAAATCCTACAATCCCAAGACAGGGGAAATCTATTCACTAATGATCATAGTAGATTTAAATCTAAAATATAAAGACATTGAAAATATAAAGGAATAGATAACATAAGAAAAATTAATATTATTAAAACTAGAAAATGGCTAACAAAACAACAAGAACAAAGATAAGATTAACAAAAGAGTTTGTAGTAGGAATGTGTGTAAAATGAGTATTTTTATCTTTTTTATAGCCGTATGTACGATCGTAATAGCCATTACGACCAGGTCATAATCTTTATTGTATTGGATTGGCAAATGTTCATTTTTTTTCTCGTCCATCCATTATAGTTGTAATGAGAATTATGAGTACGCCATAAGTCCTATTAGATATCACTTTTATTTCATCTTCTTGATCAAATAGATCATGAATGCACCACTTGACTTCACGAATTTTATCACTGCTTTGCACCCAAAATATTCACTTATTCCTTCACTTATCCTAGAAATCAAAACAAAACAAAAAGGTCGTGAAATAGAACTAAAACTAGATTTAAAACATCAAATTTTCCTATCAAACAAAACTATAAAGACAAATAAATTCTAGATCATGATTGTGATACAAAGTCGTCTAAGATTCTAAATTTGTTAGTAGAATATGTAAGAAATAAAATCATATATCAAACCAAGTTATAACTCTTAATTAGGAGGATATAAACAATTATACAGTCTTAGTCAATTTAAAACAAGAACATTAAATGTTAGAGAGAAAGCATTACAATTTAATTATTTTTCTTGTTCAAGGCTTTTTCTTCATATATTCTATTCAAATAAAATTTGCCTTTGCCTTTACCTTTTTCTTTTATTTTATTGTTTTCTTTTCTTTCTTCTTTTAAACTTTGACAACTTCGGTACCAACGTCTATTTTTCAAGATGTCATTGTATGATCTTGCAAGCCAAATCTTGATAAGAGATAGGCATTTATAGTTGGGATACATACCACTTTGAAGTTATTCTTATAAATCGTGTCATCATATACTTTTCTTTTATTGAATGACATCATCTTTAGATGCAGACATTGAAGTGTAGAAATTATATCAGATTTCTAGTTGAACCAACTATCTCGTCGTCTTCACTAACCTAATGATGTTGATTTACCTCGAGCGTTAAAACCTAAGGGTTCCTCCGCAAGGTTCATCCACGGAGGGTGAGTCAGGGCCTAAGATCAGGCCGAAAGGCGTAGTCGATGGACAACAGGTTAACATTCCTGTACTACCCCTTGTTGGTCCCGAGGGACGGAGGAGGCTAGGTTAGCCGAAAGATGGTTATCGGTTCAAGAACACAAGGTGCCCCTGAAGTAAAAATGTTGATTTACAAGAAAAGGGGTTTGAATTGTAAATGCGCCTTTTAAAAATTCCTGATAAAACTTAAGAAAATAACTCAAGAATGATCTTGGTTATGAAAACAGAAAACGGAGAACGTTCTTGGTTTTTGTGATAAAATAGAGAATATTCCTAGATTAGCAGGAAATCGGTTTATATTTTAACTTAGCTTAATCAAATCAGTATAATAAAGAGAGAGATAGGAAAGAGAATACCACACAAAGATTTATCCTGGTTCACCCAACGTGGGTTACGTCCAATCCTCACAATGTGAGATTTTCCACTAAGTGTTTAAAAGCAAGTAACCTTCTTGATCTTACAACACCTATTCTAGATCAACCTTGATCTAATTCAATCTCTATTACTTTCCACCCAGAAAGCAATAACAGCACCTATCTAACCTTGATTGGATGTAATCTTTAAACAAACTATAAAGCAACTCTTATAGTTTGAGTTTTTACAATTTGATTGTTTTGACAAAATCTAAGATTTCTCAACTCTTGTTTGAGAAGTGATTCTTTAGAAATGATTTAGTGCTGATTTCGTAATCTAATATGTGAATATATAGCAGCTGCTGTTTTGCAAAAGCAGAATGTATGATTCTCTGTTTTTCAGAATTTCAAGTGTGTGTGATTGATTTATGGATTTCTTAGCACTTGAATTTCTTGCTTTCATACTTGATTAATGCCTTCTATTTATAGGCTGAAGATGCACTGGATAGGAGTGCGAAAGAGCTGTTGGAGAGGCCATGCTTTTTCTGGTTTAAGGCAGTACTTTTGAATAAACTAATCATGTTATGACATAACCATTTTTAACTTTTGGATTTAGCATTTAAAGCAATCCTGTACTTTTTTGACAATGTCCTTGATGTTTGTTCATTGATCTTGGATGATAAATTCTCCATGTTGAGTCTTGAGTGCAGCTAGACAAGATTGGAGAACAATTGCAAGCTGAAACAGAGGCTGATGTAGGGCTGCTGTTGTTTGTGCAGAAAACGGAGAACGATAAATGTTCTTGGTTTTTAGAATGAACGTTCTTGAGCTTAAATAATCATTCTGGAGTTCCCGTTTTAATTGTTTTAGATTTCCTTTGTAATTGTCTTGTCATATGTCAAGATTGATTGAGCTTTCTTGACATTTGAATTTTTGGAGTTCTTCAAGCTATCATGACTTTTGTCCAACTTTGAGTCCTTTTAACTTTGAGATCAAATGGCCTTTTTAAGCTTGGATGAAACCTACTTGTTCCTTGCCATGTATTGATTAGATATGAACAAATTTCCAGGGCAAACTCTTTGTTAAAGAGGTAGAAAAAGTTTAACCAACATGCTGTGATGAACATTTTTGAAGCTGGAGATCTTTCTTTGTTTTCATGTTCTTGTTGTTGTTTTCTATGCTTTGTTTGATTCTGTTCTTAATTAAATTCACTCAAAAGCACAAGTTAAATTAACATAACATTTAGAATCATAATTAACATTCTTAATTAACTTTTTGTTTGTTTTTATCAAAACATTAAATTGAGATTTTGTCTCAACAGCCCCCTGTTTTTTTAGGGTAAGAAGGGGTAGAGAAAATGCCTCGAGCCAATGTTCGAGTACCAGTTATCATCATATGCTAATAATTATATGATCATCATCAAATGAGTTTTGCTTCTTCTGAATATGTTTTACTAAACGTATTCCATGCACACTTAAGTAATCGTCAACAGAAAAATCTTTCTCTTTGTTTACGTATTTTGTTATCATCAAAACACTAGAGTAATATTGTATCATATTCATGTCTCTTTAAATACTAATTAGTTCCTTCATTTAAAGTTATCCATTCATAAATGCACCATGTCTCTTTAAATACTAACATGTTCTTTCATTCAAAGTTAAACACTTTTATTAATTTCTTTTTGTGTGCGATTGTGATTTTGAGAGAAAACATAAAATGGCGAGGCATCCATTATATCAAATGATTGTTCCATAGATGTGTGATTATGTTTTATTTTGTTGCATTGTATAAGGACGAGAAATGAGGATCGTCTTATTACTTAATTTGATGATTATTTTAGAGTGATTCTCAAAAGCTTTTCAAAAAATTTGATTTTTGAGTAATTAGAAAACAAGAGATTATTATACAAATATTGTAAATTATTGCTAACAATTCCTATAAAAATTTGTTTTCTATTTTTGGAGGCGATTGATTTTGATTGATTTTGTTTTCTATTTTTAATAAAGAAACTTGCATTAAAAAAATTCTATTTTTGAACCACATTCATGATATTCATTGTGTTGTTAAAAAAACAGGTAAAGAAATAGTTTTTGAAAAGATTCAAATATCATGGATTATGTTTAGAGTGAATTTTTCTTTTGGTAGAGTTTTTCTATCAAGTTAGTTTCATTATCTTCAAGTTGATATTAATTCGATTCAAGTATATTGATTGAATCAATTGTGACTCAATCATTCAATATCTTCTTATTTGGAGTGTCTAAATATTAATTAATCATTGAGATTATAGTTCATTGGGTATGCATTGTCAATTTATACAGATTTGTACTAATAGTTAACATAAGCCATTGATTGTATAATTATTGATCGATAAAAGTTACAATCATATGATGAGATATTAAACCAATCATTCATATCAACTAATAGTGAAAAATTGATTAACAGTCCCAATGCATAGTCTTTTTTCTCTTGCCATTATTCTACATCTTTTTGCACAAAACTTTTAATACGAATAGATTTGTTAATTACATTTTCACTAATGATCTACTTAAGAATCGTTTCATCTAATATATATATATATATATATATAATTTTTAAATTTAGAGATATTTAATTATAATGGATAAAAAAAATTAGTCTAAATGTCGCTTTAATCTATTGCCTTATCATCCATTCACGTGACTTTTGGAAAATCTCATCATCCACATATGTAAATTAACTCTATTAATGTCACAATATCACAATGTACATCAAACTATAATGACTGATATTCTTTAAAAAGAAATGTATTTAGATTTTACCTATTTTTTTTTTTGGGAAGAAAGGCTCTACTCTTTTTGACGATTTGCATTATACATGTAAACAATTTTAGATTGCTAAAGTGAATAAAATATAAAAAAAAGGAGTTATATATAACAAATAATTCATTACGATGCATTTATTTACAATACTTGTCTTTAATTATTTTAGATAAAATCAGATTTTTTTTAAACAACGAAACAACTTCCTCTATCTCATTTTAACACTACAAGAATTCATCAATTTTGTGAGGGCCAAAAGCCCTCACAAAGGAAAAAAAACAGCCACAAAGGTGGCTTTTGTGAGAGATTTTGGCAGCCACAAAGAAGCTGGTCACAAAATTTTGTGAGGGTTTTTGCAGCCACAAAGGAGCTGAAACACGTTGGCATTTGTGAGGGCTTTTGCATGCATTTATGACAAAATGAAATAAAACATGCATTCCAAAATTAACAATTAATGTCTTACAAACCCAATTAACAAATAATGTCTTACAAAGTGGAAATTAATTAAGCACGCAATAATGTCATACAACCCAAAAATAATATTTTCAAAGTCTTCAAATCACATCAATCGTCATAATAATTCGTTTGATCAGCTCCACTCCCACCATCATTATGTCCTACATTCATACCCGACGAAAGAAGTCCCTCAAAAGTATTATGCATTTGTGTTGGAGGAGACATCATGCTTTGAAATTGAATTTCATCTTCAATGGCACCACCAGTAGTCGAAGGAGGAGCCCTAGCTGGCTGAGATTGATTTAAATCTGGAATGATCAACCCAGCTGTTGGCATAGTTGGTCGGTATGCAGTTTGATGATCTGGTTGAGGTTGAGGAAGTTGATGTGAAGATGATAGAGCATACTGATAATTATGAAAATATTGTTGTTGCTGAAACATTGGCTGTTGCTGCTGCTGGAAGGCAGAGTTCGAAGGATCCTGGTGTTGTTGTTGGAAATTTGGAGGCGGTTGCTGCTGCTGGGAGTATTGAGAGTAATTTTGTTGCTGCTGGAAAAGTGGTTGTTGATGCAAGTATTGAGGCCGAGGCGGGAACTGCTGATGAAACACAGGAGGAAATGAAAATTGTTGTTGTTGAAATTGCTGTTGCTGCTGAAACTACTGCTGCTGCTCTTGAAACCTCTGTTTCCATTCCTCATTCAATTTATCAATTGCGGCTTGTATCAGTTGTTGTGTGCTTTCTTCTTGCTCACTTGCCCATTGCTCCTTTAACTGGTCAAGATTATCTATCGGCACCGGACGATGAGATCGATCCGTACTAGCATAAGAAGAAGACGTCTCAGTCTGAATATAGCTGGTTGGACCTTTCACAAATGTTGATGATAAAGTACCGACTCCCAGCACACGCCCTTTGTACTTGCCACCACTGATGTTCATAAAATTTGCAGTCTCATATTGTTTCCGTTGCACTGGAGTAGCTCGCATAGCAGGAGGAAGAGTAGCTTGATGATCATCCCATTCTTTCATGACTTGTTCAAGTTGTTCCTATATATTAGAAATCAAAAAATTAAAAATTAAAATAGTTAATAATTAATATATAATAATTTAAAGGTGTAAATATATAATAATCAATATATAATAATTACCTGAATCGTTTTTGATAACGAATCAGTATACTCATTTGTTTGAGGATTAACATGAAGATAGCGATGTATCTCAGCCTGAGTGACCTCCCTTCCAAGTTGCTTTTCCTAAAATATATATTAAATTAATGTCAAGTTTTATAAGTTGGTGAAATGTGATGATTAATTGAATAAAAATTAATAGATATATATTATAAATAATAATTAATTACCATATAATATTTAATTTCCCCAGCAGACATGGAACCTCCCTTATGAGTACTGGTACCCCTCTCAGATGCTCTATTAATCTTTGTTTTTTCTCTCTTCTGTTTGTAAGCATCTGTGTTCCACTTCCTCCACAAAGCAGTCCAAACATTTTTACCAATCCAATTAGGCCGTTTATCCTCGCCCTTATTATGTGCGTAAGACAACATAGATGAGAGACGCTTCGAAAAGCGATGGTCAAATGAAGCCAAAACTGCGGCATCATGCTCTCTTTTCCAAGTACATTTAGTCTGTTGTTTGTTTAAATTTAAAAAATATTAAAAATATAATTCAATCAAGCAATCAAATATATGTATATATAATTAATTAGTACTTAAATAAATTAATGTAATCACTTACTTTGAAACAATGTAGAAACTGATCAACTTCCCTAAATTGAGGTGTCTTATCCTCTTTAATCTCACCCCAAGACAACTATGGTTTTTTGTATTTCTCTTGTATGACTTCAGCAATTGCCTTTGCAGATGGTTTAAAAGGAAGATATCTTCAAAATTTACATGCAAATTAAACATAAAAATTAATCAATAAAATAATGTAACATGATATACAATAATAAAATATTTAACAATCATAGTTTACATACTCATCTCCTTCTGGAATTATGACAATGCGGTTGTAGCAATCAACACATCCGGGTTCCATTATTTCGTCTAATGTATAAGGCTCTACTGGGACCTCCGGATATAGAGGAATAGTTCCACCACTAGTACCAATGGTCGGCATCGGCATGAGAGATGGGTCATTAACAACACGTGGTCTAGCAACTTTTTTCTTACCACGTGATGTTTTGGATATTCCTTGTATTGCCACCGTTCCTGGTCCTCC
Source organism: Cicer judaicum (assembly GCA_037974835.1). NCBI lineage: Eukaryota > Viridiplantae > Streptophyta > Magnoliopsida > Fabales > Fabaceae > Cicer > Cicer judaicum. Next base: position 1,752,288 of record JBBPBS010000689.1, read on the forward strand.
TGATCCATCTGAACCTCCTGATCCTCCTACTCCCACTGAAGCCATGTATATATATATATATATATATATATATATATATATATATATACATCCATATCCATACATATATATATAATATAATACAATTAACATAAGATTAATTATATGTAAACAATAATGAAATAAAGAAATATACATAAATAAATAAATTTTATACATAATGATATACATATATAAATAATTATATATCGATACATACATATATATATAATAATGAAATATACATAAATAAATTTTAACACTCACATAAATAAAGAAATATATAATATTATAAATATCGATATCCATACAAATATATATATATATAATGCCTAATTAATTAATTGTCTTCGTCTTGGTCATCTTCATCATCAGTATATTCATTTGATGAGTGAGTTAAGTCAATATTGCCTTCATCGTTCTCTAATTCATCTATTTCTTGTTCATCAACTTCTTCTCCAATGTGTAACTCATGACAAAGTTGACTAATAGTCTTATCTCCAATCACATGATCCAAATTTGACATTTCATCCATTTGAAATGCAACTTCTTCAATTTGACCTGCTTCAACTTCTTCTATTCCACTCGTTGGTCTTGTTTTGATTACAGCACACCAACCTTGCTTACTTCTGACAGTTGATGGATAAGGAACATAATACACTTGTCTTACATTATGGGCCAGGGCAAATGGATCAAACCGTGGATATCTTTTGCTCATTCGAATGTCTAATGTATTGGATATCAAATTGATTTTAGTTCCTCTGCTAGATGGATCAAACCACTTACAGTAAAACAACACCACTTTTTTCGCATAATCTAGGAACTTGTAGTCAATTTCATAAATATGCTCAATTATGCCATAGAAATCTTCTACTACACCACTATCAGAGACACTTTTCATACAAACTCCACTGTTAATTGTTTCTTTTCCTTCAGTCCAAGATTTAGTGTGAAATTTGTATCCATTGATGTAATAGGTGTGCCATTCTTTGAAACTTCTACTCGGGCCCATAGATAAGTGCCTTAGGTGGATGTTGATAGGAGTTTTTTCTTCCAGATGCACTTGTTGTTGAAACCATAATGGGAAATTTGAATGTATATCATCAGATGATTGTCCCGTATTTTAAAATGCTCTGATCGATGACCATATATATGGTGAATATCAATTTAATCATATAATAAAATATAATTATTTAATAAGATCGGAGAGGAATTTGAAACGTACTCAATGTATGGTTTAATTTCAGTGCAGTTAATCAAAACGTGAACATGTGCCGCATTAAATACTTTGTCGCTTGGCTAGAAAATCGGAAAATCCCTACCAGCATGATGACCAGACAAGCAAAAAACTGATAAAGCATGTGGATGACGTATAACACTATCAGTAGCGTTTCTTCCATCAATTGGTGACAATGTTTCATTGTTGAAATAATGAGAACAAAAGTGTGTTGTTTCACGGTGTAGGTAAGATGAACAAATTGACCCCTCAACTCTAGCTTTGTTTTTCACCGACCGTTTTGAATAACCCATGAACCTATAATATACAAAGAGATGTACAATAAGCTCCATGTATATATATATAAGTTGAAGTATATTGAAATTAAAGAGATGTATGTATATATATATATATATCACCTTTCAAATGGATACATCCATCTATACTGAACTGGTCCACCAAGTCTAGCTTTACTTGCAAGATGCACTGAGAGATGCTCCATGGAATCAAAAAACCCAGGAGGAAATACTTTCTCCAACTTACATAGAATGATCGGAATGTCATTTTCCATCTTGATCATATCTTTATCAATGAGTGTTGAAGAACACAAATTCTTGAAATATTGACTCACTTCAATAAGTGGGTTCAATACATGTGTCGGTAAAGCACTAAAGGCAATAGGAAGTAAACACTCTAAAAATATATGACAATCATGACTTTTCATCCCATGCATCCTCTCATTTTCCACATCAGCACATCTTGCCAAATTAGAACAATAACCGTTAGGCGTCTTCAGCTCTTTGATCCAACGATAAACAGATTTGGCTTCATTAGTAGATAAAGTGTAATTCGCACGAGGTTTAAGGGTCTTGCCGTTTTGTTCCACCAACAACAAATATGGTCGTCTGCAATATATACCTATGTCTTTTCTTGCTCTGTCATTATCTTTTGTTTTCCCTTTCACATTCATCATAGTATTAAAGATGTTGTCAAAGAAATTTTTCTCAATATGCATAACATCGAGATTATGTCTCAAAAGATTATCTTTCCAATACGGTAGATCCCAAAAAATATATCTTTTTGTCCAATTGTGCCATTGTCTGTAACCTTGTGGTTTACAAGCCACACCATTAACAACATGTACCTTTGGCATATCTTTTACTTTATTCCAAACTTGTTCTGATGTCAATTTCATCGGAGGTCCTAGACTTTCTGCATAGCCCTTCATAAATGCAGCTTTGTTCCTTCTAAATGCATGATCAGCAGGTAAAAACCTACGATGCGAGTCAAACCACGATGCCTTGCCACCAAATTTTAAAGTAAATGCTTTCGTATCTTCCATACAAATAGGACAAGCTAGTTTACCATGGGTGCCCCATCCTAACAACATCCCATAAGCGGGGAAATCATTAATGGTCCACATCAATGCAGCTCTCATCATAAAATTTTCTCTCCGAGCAATATCATATGTCAAGACACCATTCCACAACCTCTTCAAATCGTCAATCAAAGGTTGTAAATAAATATCAATACCAGTTGTAGAATTAGAAGGACCTGGTATCACAGCAGCTAAGAACATATAAGGTTTAGACATACACATATCAGGAGGAAGATTGTAAGGAGTAACCATAATCGGCCAACAAGAATAAGGAGTAGACGATGCTTGTATGTAAGGCGTAAATCCATCTAAGGATAATCCAAGTCTTACATTGCGTGGATCTGACGCAAAATCAGGATGTATTTGATCAAAGTGTTTCCATGCCTGACCATCAGACGGATGTCGCAACTCGCCTGAATTTCTTCTATTCTCATAATGCCACGTCATCTTTCCTGCAGTTTGTCTTGATGCAAACAATCTTTGCAATCTTGATACAATAGGGAGGTAAAACATTGCTTTCCTTGGAATTGATTTTCCCTTACTTACCCTTGAGTTATTCCTTTGGTGATACCTTGGTTCTTGACAAAACTTGCATTCATATAAGTTTGCATCATTCATACTAAATTCATTGTCATAATACAACATGCAACCTTTAACACAATAGTCAATCCTCTTGATACCTAATCCTAACTTTGACACTAACCGTTTCGCATCGTAAGAACTTTGCGGCAAACCATCTCTAACAAGTGTTGCGTTTAGCATCATTTTAGTCATCAAATCCAAAGCTAAATTAGGAACATGAAATTGAGACTTTAGACCTAATAGTCTAATACACATTGATAACTTTGAGTTTGAAGAACCTTCAAACAATGGATTATTTGTCTATTTCAAAAGACCATAAAATCTCTTAGCTTCTTCAATGGGAAGTCCATCGGTATCATCATATTGATCTTCATTGAATGACAAATTAACCCCAACAGCATCCGAGATCATATCATTCATCGCTTCAAAGTGTTGATAGTTATAATAATCTATACCTAACATGTTAGTACTACTAGAAGGACCTATGGTATAATTCTCCAAAGATGTACTAGTATTTATAGGCGTCGCCGGAGACTCTTCTCCATGATTAGAACAAATCCAGTAGTTAGGCATAAATCCGTCTGCATACAAATGCACTCTTATTTCATCTTCACTTTTAAACCGTCTACATCGACATAAACAACATGGACATCTCATTCCCCCTTCATCTTGGACAATTTTTTGCACTCTCAAAATTGAGAAAGTCTTCGACCTTGTTAGCAAAACGTTGTTTAAGACCCTTTCTTCCAGGAAAATTCCTATCGTACATCCAACTACGGTCTAAATTCATAGTTGCTTTATATATATATATCGATGTTTTATATATTAATTGCTTTATTTTTCAAAAGCATTATATATAAATTTTGACATATTTATATGTCAATTAGTGGAGCATTCATTTGCACACAATATAATATATTATTATCAATACAATAAATATATATAAATCGAAATAAAATTTTAAATTATATATATATATATATATCAATACTATCAAAAAATATCAATACTAATAAAATTTTAATAATGTTTTTTTAAAATCAATAACTTTGATATACATGTCAATTAGGGGATTATATATTAATTAATTTGCAAACAATATAATAAATTATTAATCAAGACTATATCATGATACAAACCTATATAAAATTTTAAATGATATTTTTTTAAAAATCAAGACTAATAATCAAGACTTATTTATAACAAAAAATAATAATATCTTTGAAACTTTAATAATGTTTTTTTAAATAATAATTATATTAAAACCAATATATTTTAACCAAGGTTTGAAACTTTAATTTATCATATATTAATATGTAAACAACATCATTCCTATTTTTTTAAAAATAAATTTATAAAACTAATCTAAATATATATATTACTAATCTATATTTTAAAAGTAATATATATATATTTACTAATCTAAATTTAAAATATATAAAATACTAACTTGATGCCGAGTAGCGTCTGACTTGAAGCTTTCACTCACACGTACAATGCTTGCAAGTCTTCGAAATAATTAAGAAGCACTGTAAAAACAAAAATCAATAAAATAAATTAGTTATATCAAATTAAAAAATAAAATTTTAAAACTACATATATAATATAATTTATACTTACCAAATTTATATGAAGCAGAGTAATTTTGTGTAGAGAGAAGAAGGAGAGAATAGTTATAATGAAGTTTTAGAGAGAAGTTGGATGTGAAAAAATGAAGGAGGAGGGGAGAAAAATATATATAGGGTCACATTGGGCATTTGTGGCGGCCAAAGCAGCCACAATGCCAACGACTCCTTCCATTTGTGGCGGCCTTTGCCGCCAGTAACGCCAATAGATAGATTGTAATTTGTGGCAGCCTTTACCGCCACTAATGCTAACGGTCATGTACACTTGTGACGGTCTGAGCGGCCAGAAAAGCCAGCTGGATTTGGGCGTCCTTTATGGCGGCCTTTGCAGCCACAAACGCCACGTGCCCATTTCCTTTGTGGCGGCCTATGCCGCCACAAACGCCCTGGTCTTTTAAAATTTTTGTGACGGATTTGGCCCTCACAAAAGGCATCCTTTGTGGCTGTAAAAGCCCTCACAAAATCCAAAAATATTTAACTGGATTTTGTGGCTGCCTAAGCCCTCACAAAATCACAATGTTGTGATTTTGTGAGGGTTTAGACAGCCACAAAATCCAGTTAAATATTTAAAAATTTGTGAGGGCTTTTTCAGCCACAAAAAATGACCAATTTCAAATTTACCCTTTGTGAGGGCTTTTTCGGTCCAGTTAAATATTTAAAAATTTGTGATGGCTTTTTCAACCACAAAAAATGACCAATTTCAAATTTACCCTTTGTGAGGGCTTTTTCGGTCACAAATTTGTGAGAGTTTTATTCGGCCACAAAATATTTATAAAGTTGGCCACAAATATGTGTTTTTCTTGTAGTGTAAATATCTTATTTTTATTTCAAATTTTTATTATTATTTTATATTATTAATATAACATTAATTATTTTTTTCAATCAGATATATTATTATTTATTATATTTAAATTTATACAAAAATTATGAATAATACAACTTATTTCATCGTTGAATTCAATAAAATTATTAATTCTTTTTAAAACCACGGACATAGAGAGTCCAACACCATTTTCTCATCCATATTGCAAACCTTGTGCCAACAGAAGAAGACACGCATACACCAATCACTAGAAGTCTCTACAAAAGAAAAAGCGAAAACCAAAAACCCCATCCGTTCCACCGAACCCCAAAACAAATCAATGGCCGCCGCAGCACCGCCACCACCACCGACGGAACCCTCCACAAAGATGCCAGAAACTGCCTTACCTCGTCACCCAGTTTTCACACGCATCCGCTTAGGTACTCCTTCCGACGTTCCCTACATCCACAAGCTAATGTATCAAATGGCCGTCTTCGAACGCCTCACTCACCAATTCTCCGCCACCGAATCTTCTTACTCCTCCACCCTCTTCACTCCCACCAACCAACCCTTTCAATCCATCACCATCTTCATCCTTGAAGTTTCCCCCAACCCTTTCACCGATACCCATTTCGACAACAACCCTTTCTACAAACCCTCCACAAAAGTTGTGAACTTGGACCTCCCAATCGATGACCCAGAGAAAGAGTTGTTTAGAACACAGCATGGAAATGAAGTTTTCGTTGCTGGGTTTGTGTTGTTTTTCCCTAACTATTCAACATTTTTGGGGAAACACGGGTTCTATGTTGAGGATCTGTTTGTGAGAGAGTGTTATAGGAGGAAAGGGTTTGGGAGGATGTTACTTACGGCAGTTGCGAAACAGGCTGTGAAAATGGGGTATGGAAGAGTGGAATGGACTGTTCTTGATTGGAATCTTAATGCTATTAATTTTTATGAGGATATGGGTGCTAATGTCCTGCAGGATTGGAGACTTTGCAGACTCACTGGGGATAATTTGGAGTCTTATGGAGCTACTGATTAAAATTATAAGGTTTTCTATCTTTCTTTAAGAGAAAGAATTTGGGTTTGGAATTTGACAATATTTTACTGTCTTTTGTTTTAATTTGAGTTTCGACTTTGCTATGTTGTTTTACTGATGCAAACTACTTATCATTGTAATTGGATGATGCTGTTCTTATTAAGCTTCTCCTTTATTTAGTAAAGGTATGCTATTGGTCTATAATATAAAAGTTTGGTTAATCGTTGTTATTATGGGTTAAATGTAAAGCTACTACGCAAAGGGTGTGTTTTTTATTTATCTTAGAGGAGCATTGGTAACAGAGTTAGCCTTCGATTCAAATGTTCTTATGTTATAGACATGTAGATTGTAGAGTTAGCCGCCTCAAATCTGCATAGTTGCTTCCCTACCAATGTAGATGGAAAGATCTTTTTTGTTTTTTTTTTTAATCTAAAACTGATCCATGGAGTCAAGTGTTGATTAATACATGATGAAGGTGCATTTGTCTGTGAGTTTTAATTTTTTATTCTTTTGTTGAAACGATGGTTAATGTAGCTAATTGGCTTCTCGAACCTCCCATGCTAGATTGGATGCCTCTCTCTTCAGGATTCTTTTTGGCTCTACTAAGAACAATAAATAATTTTAGAAACAAACCGCTTCCAGGTGTCTCTTTGATTCTGATTTCGTGGCTTTTTGTTGTCAAACAGCGGTTCATGTGCAGGATATTGATGTGTTGCCTATTGACTATATTCTATTACAACTAAATCCTAAACTTATTGAATCTGTTTATGGACAAGTGGAGGCAGTCTCTTAAACAGTTACCAACGTTAGCTCGGCTTACAAGCCGAGATGGGATAAAGCATGCCATAAGCCTCTTGGGCGAAAAGGAAACAGCCAACTCATTGATGTAGATTGTTAGATTTGTATTCCTTAACCATTTTTGTCACATGTCTCTTTGGTCATCCAAAATGTTCCGTTCGGAACTCACACGTGATGGCAGATTGGCGGAAGAAATCACTTCAGATGATGGTGCTTGGCTAGAAAGTGTGGCATGATCAACGTCGGAGATCCGATGGTGGGGGTGTATCTTCAATATCAGGCTTATATAGTCAACAAAGAAGTGATATTAGTTTTGGGCCTAATTCAAAGTGCACCAAAGTTGAGTCTGGTCTAGAATAGTTGCTCCCAAGTTGATTGTTTGTCAGTATGAGTGATCGGCTTGTAATCATGGTTGTCTGTGGTGTGTTAACCTACAAGATTGCTTGAAACCCACAATGTCTATGTATATACATGAGGGGCAATGAACGTCGTGATGTGTTTTGACCTGTGTCATGTTCTCGTTGGATGCATGATTTTAAAAGTTGTCCTTTAATGTTCATTTGAGTTCCTTGAATATTTTGACCATGGTGTGATCTTTTGGTATTCATTTGTATTCCTTGAATGTTTCAACTATCGTGTGATCTTCTTCAGTTATATTTTCATTGACCATCATGTGATCTTTTAATTTTTTACTCGTTATGCATGTTTGTCTTGACCATCGTATGGTTGCTTAATTTGGTGTCGTTAGTTCGTTCGAGGAAGGGTTCCCTAGCCAATGAGTATTTCCTATTTTCCTTCTTCCCCAAAGGTAATCTTTGACTTGAGGTGGACTTTCTTAGGGAGACTCTTTCTCAATTTGGTGGCTAATCGAAAAGGATGATTTTTCGACCATTATGCAGTTTCAATTCACCGTGGTCATTTGACATGATGTCATCATTGTGGGTCTTTATAACCTTTTGGTCGGTTTTCCCCTTTTGGATAGGGTGTTATGAGAAGGTTTTACGTGCACATTTTCATTCATGATTTGTGAACTTCAAGTATTGCATCTAGTATCTTTTCAACATTGCTGCATTCAATGTTTTAGAATGGCTTGACCGGCTAGATGTAATTTGAATGTGATGATTCTCTCTCAATCAAGCGTATGAACTTAAAGGGGGAATTTGGCTTGATGAAGCTGAAAAGCTATGATTTTATTCAACCAAGTGTATGAGCTTAGAGGGGTAATGTGACTCTTGTAGTAAATAACTCTTGCACAATGATTACAAGCACAAATTCTAACTAAAAAAGCATTAGAATTTATGTTTAAATTTATAGGCTAATAGATATTAAGTTGTTTAAGCTATTTCAACTTGTTTGCTTGGTTAGATATAAATCCATCTTGGTGAGTAATTGTGTAAATCCATTTTGGTGAGTAATTGTGTTCACTTCCATATGCACAACAAAGAAAACACATAAACTTGTAGCAAGTATCATTATTATTAGGGTTGGACAAAATCCTGCAGCCCAAAACAAACCGAACCGTCTGCGGCCCAATATCTGTAACGGGTGGGCAAGAGCAGGTATGCAGGTCAACGAAAATGGGTCCATGTGGTTTATAATGGGCGAGTTCAGTTAAAGATTTTTGAAGCACAAATATATGAATCCACCCGTTTCAAATTAATAATATTATATTTTAAAATACTAGGATGTTGCCCAAAAATCTGAGAGGCTTTTTCCAGTCCAGAAAAAAGGCCCAAATCCATAATAAAACCACTTCCACCACTCTCACTAAAAATTTGAAACTTTAAAATTCTCATCTCATTACTCTCACTCTCATTTTTCAACTCATACACTCACTAAGGGTCCATGTGGTTTATAATATGTGTTTTTACTTATTCAAAGCACTCTAAGTTTTTTGTTAGATTTTTCATTTCTCTTACGATCTGGGTTTGAATAAATAACTTTATTTTTTTCATCTATCTTAAGGTATTGAATCTACTGAGCGTGCCATTTTTTCTGTGTTGGTAGGAATTTGGCTTGATGAAGCTGAAAAGCTATGATTTTATTCAACCAAGTGTATGAGCTTAGAGGGGTAATGTGACTCTTGTAGTAAATAACTCTTGCACAATGATTACAAGCACAAATTCTAACTAAAAAAGCATTAGAATTTATGTTTAAATTTATAGGCTAATAGATATTAAGTTGTTTAAGCTATTTCAACTTGTTTGCTTGGTTAGATATAAATCCATCTTGGTGAGTAATTGTGTAAATCCATTTTGGTGAGTAATTGTGTTCACTTCCATATGCACAACAAAGAAAACACATAAACTTGTAGCAAGTATCATTATTATTAGGGTTCGACAAAATCCTGCAACCCAAAACAAACCGAACCGTCTGCGGCCCAATATCTGTAACGGGTGGGCAAGAGCAGGTATGCAGGTCAACGAAAATGGGTCCATGTGGTTTATAATGGGCGAGTTCAGTTAAAGATTTTTGAAGCACAAATATATGAATCCACCCGTTTCAAATTAATAATATTATATTTTAAAATACTAGGATGTTGCCCAAAAATCTGAGAGGCTTTTTCCAGTCCAGAAAAAAGGCCCAAATCCATAATAAACCCACTTCCACCACTCTCACTAAAAATTTGAAACTTTAAAATTCTCATCTCATTACTCTCACTCTCATTTTTCAACTCATACACTCACTAAGGGTCCATGTGGTTTATAATATGTGTTTTTACTTATTCAAAGCACTCTAAGTTTTTTGTTAGATTTTTCATTTCTCTTACGATCTGGGTTTGAATAAATAACTTTATTTTTTTCATCTATCTTAAGGTATTGAATCTACTGAGCGTGCCATTTTTTCTGTGTTGGTAGGAATTTGGCTTGATGAAGCTGAAAAGCTATGATTTTATTCAACCAAGTGTATGAGCTTAGAGGGGTAATGTGACTCTTGTAGTAAATAACTCTTGCACAATGATTACAAGCACAAATTCTAACTAAAAAAGCATTAGAATTTATGTTTAAATTTATAGGCTAATAGATATTAAGTTGTTTAAGCTATTTCAACTTGTTTGCTTGGTTAGATATAAATCCATCTTGGTGAGTAATTGTGTAAATCCATTTTGGTGAGTAATTGTGTTCACTTCCATATGCACAACAAAGAAAACACATAAACTTGTAGCAAGTATCATTATTATTAGGGTTGGACAAAATCCTGCAGCCCAAAACAAACCGAACCGTCTGCGGCCCAATATCTGTAACGGGTGGGCAAGAGCAGGTATGCAGGTCAACGAAAATGGGTCCATGTGGTTTATAATGGGCGAGTTCAGTTAAAGATTTTTGAAGCACAAATATATGAATTCACCCGTTTCAAATTAATAATATTATATTTTAAAATACTAGGATGTTGCCCAAAAATCTAAGAGGCTTTTTCCAGTCTAGAAAAAAGGCCCAAATCCATAATAAACCCACTTCCACCACTCTCACTAAAAATTTGAAACTTTAAAATTCTCATCTCATTACTCTCACTCTCATTTTTCAACTCATACACTCACTAAGGGTCCATGTGGTTTATAATATGTGTTTTTACTTATTCAAAGCACTCTAAGTTTTTTGTTAGATTTTTCATTTCTCTTACGATCTGGGTTTGAATAAATAACTTTATTTTTTTCATCTATCTTAAGGTATTGAATCTACTGAGCGTGCCATTTTTTCTGTGTTGGAAGGTCGTCATCAATGTGAGCAAGAACAAAAAGGTTAGGGTTGATTGTATAATGGGTGTAGGATTTTTGAATTTGTTTTTAGTTTTATTATTTGTGATGTTTTGAATCTGTTAGAATTTTGTTTTTGTTCTGGTTTGATTTATGAATGTTTATTATATAATCGACCTTTTAGGGTTTCTAGAAGTTTTATCTTATGAGTCTTTTATGATTTCTTTCTGTTTTTGTTAAGTTAGGTTCAATTTGTTTGGCTTCGGATTTGTCTTGAAGGTTTTATTTTTCATTTATATATGTATATATTTAAAAATATTTTAGTTAAAGTTAGGTTTTTATGCATAATTTGGTTTGATTTATTTAATGTGATTTGGTTGGGGTTTATTCTATGTTTAAGGTTATCAACCCTTCATTTGTGTGAATCTCTTAAATATATTTTATCTTCAGTTTTGTATGTCTTAGTAGAAAGTTTATTTATGTATTCTTTTTGGCTAGAATAATAAATATATCATATTACAAGAGTATATTGTTGAATTTCATTATTTTCTTATAGAAGATAAGTTTAAAGATTATTTTGTAGAAAATCTTAGATCAATATGAAAAAAAAAATCCATAGCATTATCATTTAATTCAATAAATTGAATTTTGGTTCTGACATTTGGAGGATGATCTAATGTTAAATACTCATGTTAAGATGGATCTTTTGTCAACCATGTTCATTAATGTTTTATCAAAGTTAACAACAAGGTTTTATCAAAAAGGACGTCTGACTTTGAATTCTCTTTGCTTGAAAAGTGAGATTATAAATTGAAAGCATCTTTTAATGTTATCTTTTATTTTTGTTTATCCTATCTCAACAAAGATATCTTAGAAGATTCAATTAAATTTCATCGGTAAGTTGTTTGACCTATTTTACTATTTCTTTAAGGTGCAAAAGAAAACATGGATAACATATTGCAGAATTTATAGTACTTTAAGGTGTGTACACTTATTTTTCAATTTCAATATTTTTTTTTAATTTTTTTAATCTTTTTTAAGTATATTTCTATTTGTTGTTTCTAAAGCATTATTCTCTTTTTTATTTATTTAAATGTTTTCAATTTTCAAAAGTTTTAAGATTATGATTCCTATTTTTAAACTTCAAGCTTTTTCAATCTAGTTTGTTTATAATTAACTTTTTTTTTTAAATCTAGTTTGTGTCTTTGGCTAGTTGTTCTATTCATATTATTGTGTCGAGGGTATGCTTGTTTTTCAATTTCAGTTTTTTATTTTTAGTTTTTTATGTATGCTTCTATTTGTTATTTCTAAAGCATTCTTCTCTTTTTTATTTATTTAAATGTTTTTCGATTTTTAAAAGTTTTAAATTAGGGTTCCTATTTTTAGACTTCAAATTTTTTCAATCTAGTTTCTTTATAATTTGCTTTACTTTTTTATTTATTTTTATATTTAGTTTGTCTCTTTAATTAGTTCTTTTATAATATTGTTGTGTTGAGTGTATACTTATTTTTCAATTTCAGTTATTTATTTATTTATGCTTTTGTTTGTTATTTTTAAAGCATTTTTCTCTGTTTTTATTTATTTAAATGTTTCCAATTTTTAAAAATTGAAAGATTAGGGTTCTTATTTTTAGACTTCAAGCTTTTTCAATGTAGTTTATTTTTAATTAACGTTACTTTTTTTTTTAAATAGTTTGTGTCTTTGGTTAGTTCTTATGTTCATATGGGTTGTGTTTAAATAGTTTGTGTCTTTGGTTAGTTCTTATGTTCATATGGGTTGTGTTGAGTGTATGCTTATTTTTCAATTTTAATTTTATTTATTTATTTATTTATATATGTATGTTTCAGTATGTTATTTATAAAGCAATCTTGTCTTTTTTTAATTATTTAAATATTTCTAAATTTGAAAAGTTTTAAGATTAGGTTTTCCATTTTTAGAATTCAAGCTTTTTCATTCTAATTTGTTTATAATTAAATTTACGTTTTATTTTATATTATTTTATTTTATTTTTATCTAGTTTGTGTTTTTCGTTAGTTCTTTTATTATTATTGTTGTATTGACTGTATGCTTATTTTTTAATTTCAGTTTTTTTATTTTTTAATTTATCTTTTTTAAATATGTTTCTATTTGTTATTTCTAAAGCATTGTTTTCTTTTTTATTTATTTAAATGTTTGTAATTTTCAAAAGTTTTAAGATTATGATTCCTATTTTTAGACTTCAAGCTTTTTCAATCTAGTTTGTATATAATTAACTTTACATTTTTTGTTTTACATTTTTTTTAT
>JBBPBS010000689.1:1766825-1778748 GCA_037974835.1 Cicer judaicum
TTCAAGCTTTTTCAATTTAGTTTGTTTTTAATTAATTTTACTTTTTTTGTTTATCTAGTTTGAGTCTTTGGTTAGTTCTTTTGTTCTAATGGTTGTGTTGAGTGTATGCTTTATTTTCAATTTTAGTTTTAGTTTTTTATTTTTATTTTTTATTTTTTATTTTTTATATATGCTTCAGTTTGTTATTTCTAAAGCATTCTAGTTTGTTTATAATTAAATGTTTCCAATTTTCAAAAGTTTTAAGAATAGATTTCCTATTTTTAGACTTCATGCTTTTTCAATCTAGTTTGTTTATAATTAAATATATTTTTTATTTTATTTTATTTTTATCTATTATGTGTCTTTAGTTAGTTCTTTTATTATTATTGTTGTATTGAGTGTATGTTGTTCTATTCATATTCTTGTGTTGATTGTTTGTAGAGCCGTCAAACAACGCCTCCAACTACAAGATCTCCTTACTTTTTTGTTTTATTATTAGGCCCCCTATCAAAATAATCTTTTAAGGGAGCCTTTAATTTCGGCCCATTATTTTATGGGGTCTAAGGGAGGGGGCTCTAGGGGCCCATAGGCCCCCAATATTTTGTTAATTTTAAGATTTATTTTTTTGAAAAAAATTTATTTTAAAAAAAATGAAAATTTTTTATCAAAAAAAGTCAGAAATTTTTTATCGAAAGAAAATCAAAAGTTTTTATCGAAAAAAAATCGAACATTTTTTATAAAAAAAAAATCGGAAAATTATCGGTGAAAAACTTTATTTCTCAAAAAATAAAATCGATTATTTTTTAAAAAAAGTGGGCTTATGGGCTTCCTAAGCCCACAATGTCACTAATATGTGATAATCAAGCTACATTACACATTGCCTAATCCTATTTTTCATGAGAGGACCAAGTATATTAAGATTGACTGTCATTTTGTTAGAAAAAAGATTGAAACGAGTGACATCATCACCAGCTTTGTCAAATCCAATTATCAGTTAGCAGATGTGTTTACAAAGTCATTGCGAGGTCGTAAAATTAGTTATATATGTAACAAGCTAGGTGCATTTGATTTATATGCTTCAGCTTGAGGCGGAGTGATAATTATTATATTAGGATGTAAATAATTATATGGGTTGTAAGTATGTAAGTATTCTGGTCCGTTAGTATTACTGTAAATTAGGGTTATTTAATACCCTGTGCTTATATAAAGAGATTTCATTGTGTAGTTGAAACATACGAGTTATTCCATATGTCTCTCAATACTCTTTATATAAAAAATTAATTAAAAACTACACTTTAAATATTAAAAAAATAATAATAATTAAACTCATAAAATATTTCAGTAGTGAATAATTCTCAACCAACACAAGCAGCTATTGCTGCAGATGGCTTCCTCCTCTTCCTATGAGTAGTAAAAAAAGAAAACCCAATTGCTAATGGTCCTAGGAGAAGCTCTAAGGTTTGATTGGACTTTAGTGTTCTACCCAATAAGCCTATCCCTACCGCTGCTTGTAAATATTGTCACCAAAGATACCTTTGTCACTCTAAAACACATGGAACCTCGAACCTGAAAGCTCACTTTGAGAAATGCAAAAATAATCCAGCCCACATTCTTAATGACCTCATTCAAACAAACCTTTCTTTTGGCGATGGTTGTAGTTTGGTTCCATCAAGTCAAAGATTCAATGCCCAAATGTAACACCCCAAATTTTTAATTAATATATAACAATAATATTATAATAAATTATATTATATGTATATTTGTTGTAGTGTGATAATTTCCTTCGTTTTTTTATCCTAATGATTTATTTAAATTATTAATATTAAATATAACTATTTAAATTGATATTGGGCAAATACAAATAAATAAATAAGAAATACACATATGTATTAGTACACCAGTCTATTAACATTAGTGTTAAAAAGGGCGAGCAAATAATAATAATAATAATAATAATAATAATAATAATAATAACTCTAATAATGAGAATGGAGTATTAGCAGATCAGCCATATGACAGGCCCGTGTTTCACAATTAGGCCTAATAATAAACCTAAAATTACCAAGCTATATATATACTTATATAGATGATAACCTACCTAAAAGAAAGACCAAAAGAAAAAGAAAAAGAATAGAAAAGATTAGCGCTTCTTGCCTACAACTCAATCACGATCAGGTATAATTTTTTTAATTCCATCAATTAGATTTTGATAATAACATGGAATTTGATGGTAGAATAGAATAAGTCATACAGTTGAAATTGGTACACAGAATGACAATATGTGAACTACCTCTAAACTTGATTATTATGATAAGGATTCGAGTTATCTATTTATTTTTTTTTTAGCATGTCTGGTGGAAAAATGATAATTACTTAAGGTGTTTAATATTGTACCATTGATATACAAGTGATATATAATCAACTTACTATTTAGTGGATTCTAGGATAGTGATATGTACAGCCATATTAGTGGCTGGACAATTCTTTAACTTTAATCGAACAACTTCCTCAAATTTAACTTTCGATAGACTCTAACATTCATCCATAGAAAAATTCAAATAAGAAACTTCTGTACCAACAAATTATTCAATTAAACCCTTAATTTATGTATACTCAAAGAAGAGTTTACAAGTACAAATTCTCCAACCAATAAAATAAAATTAAATCGATATATACAGTGAAGTGAAAAAATAGCTAAGAATGCAACAAGAATGTATATGATAGATAAAAATTTAATTATCAGATTAACAAAAAACCTAAAACAAATAACTGCGGCTACACCCAAATCATACACAAACTTTAGATGATAGAAAGAACTGCTGTAATATTTTATATACTCTTTGATTTTAGTTTGTTGTTAAAACACAAACAGGGAATTCCATCATAGACATTGAACTGGAAAATTGCTTAACAATATTCTCATGATGCAGTTAATTTAGAGTAATATGTACTATCAACAGAGTCGGAAGTTGGAAAAGTTTTATTAATATAATTATGTTAGATGTGTAGGAAATATTATAGTGATTCATGAATATCTAAGCTAACCATTTAAAATAATATCAATGATAGAATGTAGAGGAGAGAGATCCTTATCATGATCTGAAAACGAAGGTTTTATTTTGGTTTTTTTATGATAGTTTAGACAAGGCACACAAAGAAAATACTACCCAAATTGATTCAGACCGTGATAGAACAACTTTGAAATTAGGCCTGACAGGCCGACCTATATATATTTATTAGTTATTAATATTATTGTTTAGCAATATATTAATAATATTATATCTTATTTTAAATTCTATCAATTAGGCAATCATTCAATAATCATTCCATATTCGGTAGCAATTTTATATTTGGTAGTCGTTTCATATTCGATAACCGTTCAATTAGTCAATCACTCAAATTACTCAATACTCGTTCCATATTTGTTTAAGAGGTAATAATAAGTGTGTTTGTTTCAGTAAAAAAATCTATTATTTGAAATCAAAAATTACTTTTTAGAGTTTAAAGGATGTTTGTTTCAGATTTTTTTTAAAATTATTTTGTTAGAAAAATCATTTTTTGTTTAATATATATAGATATGTACACTGATATTGGTATGCGGAGAGTATCATGTGGTATGAGTAGAAGATTTAAATATTTTAATGTGAATAAGGCTTTTAAAAAGGCTTCTAGATCAAGACAGACTTTTCAAAAGGCCAGACCGAAAAAAAAGCCTATGATAGGTCGTAGGCCAGACTTAGGCCTTTCAAAGCCTAACCTATTCCCACCCCTAGATGTGTGGCTATAATTCTCTTATGGATTATTAGAGGCGACGATCGACGAAGATGCGACAAATTAGCATATCAGTCATTTGGCGAAATCTTCCATTGAGGTAAGGGGTGAGATGAAGTTCGATTTTATGAGTATAAAATAACGTGAGATGAACGAGAATACTGAAATTCTCAGATGTTCATTCGAGGCTTACCACATACGGTTGAGCCCTATTGAGTAATAATAATTAATTAAAAATATATGAATGGTAATAGTGAGGACTAAAATATAATTTATAAATCTATAGAATTGTTGTGAATTAATTTATATTAAGATTGCGTGTTATTTGATTTTGTGAGACTGATACTAATTATTATTGTATGAATGATATGTACTTGAGTGTTCTTATTACCTGATTGACATTGTGATATTACTTGAATTTGCCACTTAATTGATTCCTTACTATGTGATTGATGAAACTGATTGTGCATGGTGAGTAGAGTAAATCAAATATATGTATTTTATTGTCATTGACTGTTATAGATATATAATGTTGAATATTGTGAAGTCAAACTGAAACGTATTGAGTTGTGATGATTGAGTAAGTCTTGAGATATGTGTTATAGATTTTGGAGTTAGGATTATTTTGTCATCATATAGGGAGGGTTTGACAAACCTAGTGATTCAGGAAAGTACAACTAAATGAACCTGATTATGGAGGACTACAGTCGAACTGTATGGTGAGATTGATAGACCTTGGGGGTACCTTTAGTGGGGAATTCCTAAGTGGATTAGTGGGTTATTCCCTAAAGTCAGGAGCTACTGTGCAACACATGAGTACCCCAACCGTCACGTATATGTGTTTCGGGTTGAGTTGAGGGGATCTATGAGGACTTGGCCATTCATGAATTCTCTGTCCACTGTTGTAGTGGAATAGTATCAGGCCTCCTAATCAAGTACTTCAGAGTAGAATGATACCAAATAATGAAGTATAGAGTATAGGACATGCATAGCATTTCATCCTTGTGATTGTCTTATTGTGAATCAATTTGATAAATCGTTGATATTATACACTTGACTGCTTTTGAGGTTGTGATAATTTGATTGCTTGCGTGTTTTTCTCATGTATTTTATACTGGTACATAGTTTCGATACTCACCCCTCATTGTTTGTGTTTGGCGTTTGCGATGGGCGCAAACGAGTTCTAAGTTGCAGGTGATGACTACTACCATTGGAGAGGCGGAAGCCATCATGTCTTGGAGACTCTTATTATATGCATTGTGTTGATGTTATTTTGAGCTTTTTTATTTTTTTTATTTTGGGAATTCCTGCTCTGATAGTGACATCGGGTTGGGACTACATTTGCACTTAATTTAAAACATAAGTATGTGTACTTCAAAAAAAAATCTGTTGTCTGATATTGTGATTTCAAGTTGTTAAGTTTGATGGAACCTTTGAATTTATTTGACGTGTTTAGGATTATGTGATACTCTTTATCTTAATAACAAATAAATATGTTTGGAAGTTTGTATATTTAGTTATTTGAAGAAGTTCATAGTTTTAAAAATATCAAAAAAAATTAAATTTGTTTTATTTGGCGAATAGGGTGTCATACCAAACATGTAGGAATGCCATTGTCCTTTTTGATATTCTTGATGAACATTCGTTTAGAGTGGTTGAAGGTGAGGGTTTTAAACAATTATTTAGACAGTTGCAACCACAAATGACCATCCTTTCAAGGAGGAATATTAGGGATTGTTTTCAACTATATCTTGTTGAAAAATTGAAGCTTAAGGCATTGTTTAAATCTGATTGTATAGAGTAGCTCTTACTATGGTCTATTGGACATCCATTCAAAATCTCGGTTATATGACCCTTACCGCTCATTTCATTAATAAAGAATGGAACTATCAGAAACACATTATAAGCTTTAGTTTAGTGCCAAATAGCAAAGGGGACACTATTGGTAGGAAAATTAAAGAGGTGTTGATGGAATATGGTCTTAAAAATGTGTCTACAATTA
Organism: Cicer judaicum; assembly: GCA_037974835.1. Lineage (NCBI taxonomy): Eukaryota > Viridiplantae > Streptophyta > Magnoliopsida > Fabales > Fabaceae > Cicer > Cicer judaicum. The sequence goes on from JBBPBS010000689.1 coordinate 1,772,578, forward strand.
CTGTTGATAACACATCATCCAATGATGTGGCTATATCTTATTTGAACAAGAGACTTAAGAAGAAGAATGAACGGATGGGTGAAGGGGATTATTTTCATATGAGGTGTTGTGCTCGTATCTTGAATCTAGTAGTCCAAGATGGGTTAACATAACTAGATTTATCTATTCATAGCATTCACAATGCAGTTAGGTTTGTTCGTTCTTCTCTACAAAGAACGTTGAAGTTTATGGAATGCATTGATATTTGTAATATAACATGTAAAAAACTTCTTAGTCTTAATGTTTGCACAAGGTGGAATTCAACATACCTGATGTTGGAAGCTACTGAAAAGTATCAAGCAGCTTTTGATAAATTAAGGGGTGAGGATTCTAGGTATTAGACTTGGTTTGGGGTTGTTGGTCCTCCCACTTCTGATGATTGGGAAAGAGTTCCAGCATTGATGTAATTGTTAAAGATTTTCTTTGAAGTGACAAAAGATTTTTCATCATCGCAACAAGTGTCTCTACACACTGCTTTTCATAACTTGGCTTCTATTCAATGTGAGTTTTACAAAACATCAATGAACCTGAATACTGTTGTGGTTGTAATGTGTTCATGTATGAAGGGAAAATATGATAAATATTGGGGTGACATTGAAAAAATCAATTGTTTTCTTCATTTTGGAGTGATATGTGACCCTCGTTATAAATTAAGGTATGTTGATTGGATTTTTGATAACATGAATGGTGAAGACGTTGGTCAGGTGGAGGCTGAAAATCTTAAGGATAGTTTAATGAAACTGTACACTTGGTACAAATCTGCCCATGATTGTAGTGTTGTATTTGTTGCTGTCCGATCTGTTGAACAATCTACGACCCTAAAAGTCCATCATTTTTTTTGCACGGGTAGATGCCTTTAAACAACACTTAAAATAAAAAGATTATATTGATAAGCAAAACAAACTTGAGAGGTACTTAAGTGATGCTTGTTCAATAGATAGTGAGAAATTTGACATTTTTATTTGGTGGAAGCAAAACAGTGCTCGTTACCCTATTTTGGCAGCAATGGCAAGGGAAATTTTGGCCACACCAGTGTCAACTGTAGCTTTAGAGAGTGCATTCAACACATGTGGAAGGATTTTAAACACTTATAGGAGCTCTTTGAGCCCAAAAATGGTAGAAGATTTGATATGCACTCAGAACTTGTTGAAGCCCTCTTTCTCATACTATAAAGACCTTATTTTCACATAAGATTTTGAGATATCTGAGAATGTTATGACAGGTTGTGTAATCTATATATATACTTGTTTAATTAAACTATTTCTTGTTATTGTAAATTAACTTTTAATTTAAATTGTTTATTCATTGTAGAACTTCAACAAGGCTCAATAACTAGTGGTGGAAGGCAAAAGTTTATTATTGGCAGAGCAGCTGCTCCGAGGCCTGTTTAAGTTTTTTAAGTAAGAAAAATTATACTTATGTTTTATTTATAAAGTAAGTGAGCTTTAATAATGAACCTAACAATTATGCTAATTCAATTTTATTAAATTACATATAGGTTTCAGATTTCCGACTTTTTTGAAGTCATATATGACTTATACTTGCACAACACATGCCTGTATTTTGAGGATGGTGTTTTGGCTGAAAACTATGCTTGCGTGGCATTATTTTGAACATGATTTGTTGACGTTTATTGGGCTGGTTGCTGCCAACAATTTATGTATGTGTGGTTCATGCTTGATAATTGATAGGTTTCTGTATGTTGGACATATTGAGTTATATTTGTTGAAATTTCTAAATTATTGGGTACTAATATTGTGTTTGATTGTCATCATCTTTTAAATGAACATCACTATTGGGAACTACACAAATTTACTCATGTTTCCACATGTGAAAGGGTAAGTTACTACATTGATATTTTTTTATGTATCATTAAATTTTAGTTAAGTTTGTAATTGAAACTTTTATTATTGACATAATACTTAGTATGAATTTGATATTATTTTTAACTTATTGAAATTTGTATTATTATTAACTTAGTAATTAGTATTATTGTTCAGCCCTACTTACTAATTTATATTATAATATGAACTGATTATGTTGTATTTAAATTGATAGAATTAGAACTTAATTGGTTATGTTGTATTTAAAGATAGAATGATAACTTAATTGATTATCAACTGGTTAGGTTGTATTTAGTATTTAAACTGATATAAAGAGAACTTAATTGGCTATGAATTGTTTATATTTACTGAAATGTTTGAATTATTGGGTATTAAATTTTGTGTTTAATTGTCACCAACTTTTAAATGAATATCACTATTGAGAACCACACATATTTACTCATGTTTCCACATGTGAAAGGGTAAGTTACTGCCTTGATATTTTTTTTTATGTATCATTAAATTTTAGTTAAGTTTGTAGTTGAAACTTTTATTATTAACTTAATACTTAAAATGAATTGGATATTATTTTTAACTTATTGAAATTTGTATTATTGTTAACTTAGTAATTAGTATTATTGTTTAGTCCTACTTAGTAGTTTAGATTATAATATGAACTGATTATGTTGTATTTAAATTAATTGGTTATGCTGTATTTAAAGATATAATGAGAACTTAATTGGTTATCAACTGGTTAGGTTGTATTTAGTATTTAAATTGATATAAGGAGAACTTAATTGGGTATGAATTGATTATGTTGTACTCAAGCTTTTATTTTTTCAATAAATTAGTGGCAAAAGACTTGGTAGTGGTTCATTTTCTACCTCGAACTGGTTATCTCACATTTGGAAAGTTGAATTTCAAGGTTATAGTTTAAACTTTATATATTTATGTTGATGTATTATATTCTACTTTATTTTATCATTAGGTTATATTCTTGATATTCTTATAAAATTAATTCCATTTTTGTTATAAGAACAACTGCTGCAACATCAACCATATGCATACTACTCATCAAGTTCCAAAATATTGCTTTACTATGTTTATTAATAGATTTGGATTGGAATATATAATTATTTAAATACTTCAAGATGAATGTAATATATAATTATTTTTCCATATGACTATAATTATAAAGTTTGACTCATTCTGGACTATGTTTGCAAGCTTTTGATTTGGATGAAATCTTGAACAATATGAATTTGTTATATATTCTTTAGGTTTGTTATCAAAGATGAAGGTCCTAATATGTTCTTAATTGATGGCCCTGTTAATATGTTCTATTGATAATTTATGTTTATAGGTCAATTTTTATTTTAAAGGATGTTTGATGTAAACTATTGTTTTAAAAATGGACCTTTAGTTAAATTATCTTATGGTACATACAAATAAAAATATAAACTACTATTTTATGAGAAATCTTTATAGATTAAATTGTTTTATATTGGACCACAAAGTTTTCAAAGATCATACAAATTGAAACCGGTTCACTTGACCCGCAAAACCGATAATACCATAACCCGAATACCAAAAAAACCGATTTAAAAAATAGTCGAAATTGGGCCTGAGATTACCAATTGCGATTTGAGATGGATTGGATATTTAGACCTGAATTCGTTCGAATCTGACCGTTTATCCTGCCCTAATTATTATAAAGTGCCATCAAATCATTTGACATGGCTAGAGTATCTGAAGTCACATCCTAAAATGTCATGGTCATCTTCATGATGTATCGATATCATTTTCATCCAAATTGAAGAGCTAAGTAGGGGACCCAATCTTGCTGAAATCGAGGCTGGTTGAAGTCCTCTTTTGTTTGTTGAGAATTAGTCCCCTTTTACCTGAATAGTTTTTCAGTGAAGAACAATTTACAAATATCCATACTAATCGTTTTTCAGTGAAGAACAATTTACAAATATCCATACTAAGGTTAATAGTTATACATAGTCATTTGTAGGTAATATATAAAGATTGAAGCTTATAGCTCCTTGTCTTTTCTAATTGTCGACATGGATAATTAATTGATTGCACACAATGTACCAAAACTACCATGTTTATGTAAGTTCATGAAATATAGCAATATTTTGAAACCGCGTCAGTTATTATGGTTCATGTATTTCCAAGAACAACTTGGTATATGACTATAAGAGAGTCATACCATAAACACTATTTGTGTTGTTACGTGTCACTTGGCTAGATTAGTTATATCGATTTTTCATACGCATGTCAAAAGAACAAAGACATGTTCGTATCAATTGTTATGTTTTGGTAGTCATCATATAACATTTTATTGAGAAATTTAATTATTTTCTTAAGATATAAAAACTAGACATTTGATTGGGTGGTAGGTTGTGTAACATCCTAAAATCAAAGATTAAAAATAGTTAAAATTTTCAATTTTGAATATAAAATAAATAAATTATAAATTATTATTATTATTATTATACCACTTTATTTATTAATTGGTTGGTTGTGCGTGATCTAAAAAACAACCCAATTATGAAGTATACACCAAATAAAAATAAGTTGATTAAACAGTGATAGTTAAATATATAAGTGTTATAGTGAGGACCATTTCGAAAAACTAAAATTCCTATTAGTAAATATTCTAGAAGTTACCTATTCTACAAGTTAACTAAAACATAGGAGTCAAAGAAAAATTATGTTTTCAACAGAAAAGTAATAACATAAATATATATATTTACAAAGAATAACATGCTACATAAAAAAAAAACCTAAAAAATAGACATATATCAAAATAAATAGTTGCTAAAGCACTTTACAATTGCAATAACGGTTAATAGCGAGCAACAGACCAAGAACGTTCTTATCAAATAACACTACAAGGTAAGTAATCACACTATTTAAATTTCATTGTATATTTATTTTAGAAATTTGGGATGGAAAAAAAATTACATATTTTGAATGATACTTTATTTTAAAACATATATTTTGTCGAAAACTTAACTCTATTAAAATTGAAATTTTATGAATTGCAATAATATATTATGAATTGATTTATTTATTGAATTACCATTTTATTTTTATTTTTTTATAATTGTTTGAGTATGTACTCTTTAAAAGATTATTTTATTACGTGTTCTTGAATAATTGTTGTTATTATATATTCAAATGAAACATTGTATTGAAAATATGATTTTATGAAGATGATTGTTAAAAAAATAAATTAATTTTATTGTATGTGTTTGAGATGAACAATTATTTATTCATATGAGCTATGTGCTCCATATAGATGGGTTTTGTACCCTATATATAGATGAGTTTTAAACTCTATTTGAGATGAGTTTTAAACTCCATATGAGATGAGTTTTAAATTCCTCACGGATGGGTCTTGTACCCCATATATAAATGAGTTTTAAACTCCACAAGGGATGAATTTTAAACTCCACATGGATGAGTCTTGTACTCCACACTAGATGAATTGGTGCTTTACATGATAAGATAATACTAACTTCACAGAAGTAGTATATCTCCATATAACGATGAGACATCACTGAATTGATTGATTTATTTTCTGCAGAATAAATGTATGTATTAGATTTATTTGATTATTATAGACATTAATTCTCGTTAATTTAATTGATGAGTTTTTATTAATTATTGGAAGTAATCAGTTATTATACAAAAATCTTAATTATATCATGTATATTTCTGAAGAATATTTTTGGAAGAATGCGGCTGTCATGATCGGTTTTTTCGATTACCGCGTCGGCTGAGAACGATACTTGTTTTAAAATGGTGTGTATTATTCATTGGAATGTAGTATCTCATTAAAGTGTTGTTTTCAGAGATTGAGACTGTCGGGGATGTCGAGAGTTGAGAAGTCCTACCTCCATTGAGAATAGTAATTTCCTTAGATTTCGTTCGTAAATCAAGAATAAGTAGACATATTGTCTACATCGTATTTTTATTTCGGGATTAGTTGCTAATTTTCCAGTTTTGAATATTTTAATTATTAAAGATTTTCGGTTGTAAGGATATATTTTAAGGATTTCATAATATGATTTCTTTCGGACAATTCATTATTTATTATAGTACCTTATAAACGTATCATCTTTTATAATATATTAAAAATTAAAATATTTTATATTATTAATTAATAAATTTATTAGGTATTATTTAATAATTAGTGTTATTTTATTAAAGGGTTTAGGCATTTTTGGAAAACCCGTCTTGTTCCGTGCCATGGCGGTTTGCCAGCTCTTTTTTTTTTTTTTGTAACTTTTGA
>JBBPBS010000689.1:1778994-1797053 GCA_037974835.1 Cicer judaicum
AAAAAAAAAAAACTTATGAAGACTAAAATAAAAAAAAGTGGTATATTTGTAAGGATTAGATTTTCATCCACTCATCAAACTACCATTAATTATTAATTAATAAATTAACCTTTATTAATAATTTGTGTTAATTATCCAATAAATTCAAAGCTCCTAATCTAAGTAATTAATAAAATAATATTACTTAAACTCTCACCTAATAATTAATTGATTATAATTGTACTCTAATGAATTATTTTACTAAACTACTATCAAACATCATCGTCGATACCTAATTAATGTCTAAATACATTAATTATAGGTAATTAATTTTAATAATTAATCATCTAATAATTACTAAGATTTATTTACTTGAGACCTAAAAATTGATTTCTTGTATCCTAAATATTGAGATCTAAACTCAAAAGTAGTTTAAAACTTAACATAAACATACAACAACACCGCATATCATCACCTAAAAACAATATGAACATCAAATCGTACATGATTCACACGAATTACATGCATTAAATACACAATTTAAGCCATTAACATTGAATAACACTTCAATCCATAAATCAACACATATAATTATACTCATATATTATGCAATCAATCACTTATAATTTAGCCCTATTATTCACACACTATATATCATATATGAAATAACTATGATATCCCGAATAGAGTAAACCCTGTTCTTGATTAATGGCTTATAATCAACAAAAGCTACTTTAGAAATTGATAAATTCTACATCAATTATGGTTCTTCAATTTGATAACAATTACACATGATCAAGGTATAAATAAAATGATCACTTCAATTTTGGATTTTAAACAATGAATTAAGAATATGAACAACGGTTAAGACAATATTTCAAAGTAAGAATAAGAAAAAAAAAGAACATAAATAGAATTTTCGTAACTTATCAAACAAATTATGAGCAATGAGTGAGACTGCTAATTACATCTCTAATTTCTATGGTCGTTTAACAACAAATAAAATCAAACTAAGAAAAAAAATGAAAAAGTTATGAGTGTTTTAGCTATTTTTTGGGAGTTTGGTGGGGAGGGGAAGGGAGGGCTTTGGAGGAAGGAGAAAATTGAGAAAAATATTTTACATTTTAAAAAATAGTGATTTGGTAGAGAAATGGTAAGAGAATACTTATGTTTAACAAATTTTTATTTTATTGAATACTATAACAACATAAAAATGTTACAAAGAATTTGTCTAAGTCCTCCAAAATCCCTCTTCACTATAATTTGAATTTCCCAAAATACAAAGATTTTTTATTATAAAATAAAAACAAATCCTGAAAAATTTAGTGACTTTACATAAAAAGATGAAGTTCACACTCTCTGAGATCAGTCATTATTTAATTATTAGTTTTTCAACCTCTTATAACTTATTTTGTGAGTGCATATTTAGAGATTTTTATGGTATTTTATCATCCTCATATTGTTGTTATTGTAAAATATGTAACTATCTGTATAAAATAACATTTTTTCATAATATTCTAAAATTTAGAACTCTGCAATATTTAAAGTTTTACTATTTTAAGAGTTTTATTTTGAATAAATATAAAAAAAATTGTTTCATAATATATATATATAATTATTGTATACATCTTGATACATAATAATTATTAATTTGTATAATTGTAATATCATCTATCGTGGGTACAAATTTATAAATTTTATAAGTTAAATAATTAACAATATACTAAATTAGTGATAGTTAAATCCTAAGTCCCTAATTTGAAGCTGGAAGTAGAGGCAATTTAGCTAGAGGCAGATCTCACACCAAAAGCAACAAGATCAAAGGAGACGTGACCAAAGACAGAGTTAGAGATTATGTGACCAGAAGCAAAATCAAAGGATACATTACTAGAGTGATAGGAGCACAAATGCACGATGCTATCGCGTAGTAAAAATTATCTTTCCCATAAGGAATGTGTTATCACTATCAATATATCTTTACTATGATGATTAGCTAAAACCGTAAATGTTGATAATGATTTTTGGTTAAAATTCTCAAAAAAAAGTAAAGTCTTGGCATTGTAGTTTTTCACAATAAGGGATATAATAAAACTAACCTTCTCTAAGTCATGAGTGTTAAACTCTAAAAAATGAGATAAACAATTATCAGTAATGTCTTATTTCAACGAGCAAAAGTGTATTTTAAACTAGTAACCAACATTTTTCATGATTGATGTACTAGCAAAATCCTTTAAGACAAGCTATCTATCATGATTTACCAAAATCTATTTTCATGATTTGATTCTCTTGTCCAATTTTAGGGGTCAGATATCAAATTCATCTTTTGGTATATTATTTGATATCTAAGTATGAACATATTTCTTACTATTAATGGATTAAAAAATCAATACGCATGATAGAAACAAATAGAAATTGTTTAGAGATTCATCATTGGAATCTATGTCTTAAAACTGATTATTTTTGTCCTTTTTATAGAACTAGGTGCTTTCATGAGTTATAATTACAAGAAACCATCAAAATTTTATAGAAGAAAAATGGTTCAACAGCAGAAGATGAGAAGATTATGGCCATAATAGCCATTACTGCCATGCAGTAATCCTTGCTGCCTTGGAGTGATAGATTTTTGCTTTTTTTTCTTCTCGTTCATCCATTACGGCTGTAATGGTCACTATAGCTAGGCAATAATTCTTGTTGAAACTTGAGTTTAATTCATTTTCTTGATCAAGGTGAGCCATGACTGTACCACTTGACTTCGAGACTCTTTTGTACCAATTTTTGTTTACTTATTCATTCACTTGTCCTTCAAATCTAAACAAAATAAAAAGATAGTAAAATAGAATTAAAACCAAAATAAAACAACTAAAAACAAATAAATTATAGCTTATCACAAAGGAAAAGTTAAAGGATACGTGACCAGAGGCAATATGATCAGAGGAACTTTGATCAAAGACAACATGATCAGATAACTTAGATCAGAGGTAGCATGATTAGAGGAACTAGAATCAGAGGCAGCATAAACTTAGATCAGAGGCAAAATGATTAGAGGATGATTGGATCAGAGGCAGCATGGCCAGATCAAACTCTGACAAGAGGCAACATGATTAGATGAAGATTGGATCAGATGTGGCACTAGAGGCAAACTTTGACCATAGGTAACATGATTAGAAGAAGATTGGATCATTGGAAGCATGACTAGAGAAAAACTTTGATCAGAGGCAGAAATAAGAAAACAACACCAGAGGTAGAAGTAAGAGAACCACACCATAAATTATTTTATTAATTAAATATGATTTTAAATAATTAATTTGATGTTAAAATTATTTTAGAATATATGTTGATAAATTTTGTGATTAATTTCGTTATAGGAATGCTTTCTATGATATACTTGTTTGATAGATATTATATTTAATGAGCAATATGAATAATAAATATTTTATTTTATTATTTTATATATTTTTCTAAAAATAACAGTATTTTAGTGTAATAATTTAAACAACAAGATTTTATATAGTTTTAAGTGTATATGTGAGTTGGTAATTAATATGATATTTTCTTATATGTTTGACTAATGTTAAGTATGTACATATTTATATTTTAATCATTTTTTAAGTATCTCTTGTTTTAATTATTTCTAAATATATCTTATTATCTCTTGTTTCTCTGTTTTCATCCAAAATTGAGTATGTTATTTCATTCATTTAACTCGTCAATTAAACATAACTTTCCAGATTTTTAACAACCCCAATTCCTCTCTAAAATACCCCACTTCTTCGTTTGTAGAATTCGTTATTTTGCACCGTTCTTCTTCACCGTAAGTCCGATTTGAGTGAAACTAACGCCAAAATGACCGTGTGAAACGTTGATATATTATCCACTGATTGGGTTTTTAATTCATGGTAATCATCCATGACCGAATTTCGAATTTAGTTTTTAGAGTATCTTCTAATAATTTACTTTTAATGTTTACCCATAAATTGTCGAGTTAGATCGATTGAAGGACAAAGAGTCAATGAACAAAGATTGTTTGCTTGTGGAATCGTATTCATGTGTGAAAGCATCAAAATAAGGTAATGGGTGAGAGAGCGTTTGAATTCATGAGTATAATATAATTTGAGATGAACGGGGAAACCGTATTTCTCAACGATTTATTCGGGGCTCGCTACGTAAGGAAGTGGCCATTTGAGTGATAAATTTATTAATGTTAAAATATGGGAATAGTGAGATTAAAATATGGAATAAAAAGATTTATAAGGTGTTGATTGATTTAACTTCGTTAAATGTGTGGTATTGGATATTATTGTGATGTTTGATTTATTTTTATTAAATGTGTGATATTTGATATTATTGTGATATTATATGTTGAATGAATTTGATGTACATGTTTGATTATACGTGTTTATGTGATGTGATAATAAAAAGTGAATTTATTTTGATACATTTATGTGATTATGATGATGTATAATTATTAATAACGATGTTATAAATTTATGACAAGCCTATGTGATGATGTATGCTTGATGATAGTGATGCTATAAATTGTGATGAGATATGATTAATGATAGTGATATTGTGAATTTGTGATGAGAATATTGAAGTAACCCCATAGTTGGTGAAATAATTGTGATTTCAATTTGAGTTTGAGATGTTGGTCTTAATGGAGTATCATAGGCCAACGAGTGGAGAAAATAAATATTGAGAAATTGTGAAGTGAAGATTATTTTGTCATCGTATAGGTAGGGCCTGACAAGCCTAGTGATTCCGGGGAAGTTGACTGAATGAGCCTGATCGTGGCGGTCTGTTGTCGAGCCTTCAGGCAAGATTGTTAGACCTTGGAGGTATTCGGGTGGGAAATTTCTAGGTGACTTGGAGGTAGCACTCCAAATGTCGGGAGCTACCACGCAACACAAGTTTACCTCGACTGTCACATATATGTGTCTCGGGTTGAGTTGAGGGGATCTATGAGGGCAGGGCCAATTTGAATTGTTTGTCCACCTGGATGGTGTCATAGTATCAAGCCTCCTAACTAAGTACTTCAAAGTGAGAATGGTACCACATTGTGAAGTAGAGTCTAAGCTCATGCATAACATTGCATTTTATTGTAATTGTTTTGTTGTTATTAATATGTATCGTGTGTGGTGATAATTTATCTTAGACAATTTGATGTTACAGTGGAATCTATTGATTTTCCTTGAATGATTTTGACCTTTGAATGTGGCATTTTCTTGACGGAATAATTGTGTAATGATACGGTCCTATTATGATTGTTTGCGTGTTCTTCTTACTTGTATTATACTGTCATCATGATTTCGAAACTCATGTCTTTCGTTGTTTGTGTTTGATTGGTTAGGCCATGTGTTTGCGAAATCCCAATTATTACAGGTTAATGAGTCTTGAAGTTCAAGTTTGGGAGGAACCCAGCTCTGATAGGTCATACGGGGAATAAGGGTTTTAATTTTGTATTTTACTAATTTAATTTGAATCGAATTTTTGTATGAAAACCTTAGAAGTAATAGTAAGTTTTTAGAATTAAATCAAGTAATTATACTTAAATCAAGCTTATCAAGATTGCACTATTTTAATGGATAAAATAAGTTTAAAGTGTTTTTATTTTTATTTTTGGGAAACGTGATATCTTAAATTAAATATAAAGTTTTTATTTTCTTGAAAATATATTTTTATTTATTCGCTGCAAATTTTATTGGAATATCATAAAAATTATTATATATATTATTTTGAGATTTAGGGTATCACAAGACCAGAGGTAGAAAAATAAAGAACAACACGTGAGGAAGAAAAATAGGAAACAACATTAGAGACAAAAAGCCCAAAGTTATAGAAGGACACATAGTGGCAAAACTACAAAGACAAAGGTGAAAGAGCATCGAAGGCACACATATTTGCCTTTAGTGTTAGGATTTGCACATTAAACTACAATTCTTTTTCTAACACAACAATCATCCAATGATCAAACAAACAACATGCACAACATTTTAAAATTATTTGTGTGCGTTTTCAAAACACCTATATGCTGAAAATTTCAATTTCCTCACGTTCTAAGTTCTTCTAACTCGGAATACTCTTGAAAAGGTTTTTAACTAAAAGTAAAGAATTTTAGTGAATAAATTCCCAAAACGCTCATGCTAAAAGAAGTTAATGTAACAAAACTCATAGTTTCTTGAAGCATGTTTTTCTTTAATTTGAGTTAATATTTGAAGTGACTCTCTATTCTTCCGTTTAACCTTTCACTTATTGTTGTTGTTTTTTTTTTTTTTTTGTCACACAATCACGATTTAGCATATTATGGTGATTTGAGAGTGCAACCTTGCATGCAATAGCTCCAAGCAAGTCTGATGAGGTTAATTGAACTAGTGTTTTTCGAGATTTTGAAAGAAATTGATTATTGAAGAATTTGGGAAACAATGAATAGTGCTGGCATGGGGTTGCTCTATGTTTTCGGGAACAAGAATTTTAGAATGAAGAAGGGTGTCAAGCTTTTTCCCTTCCTAGTCTAATTGAAACTTCTTATTTCTAATTAAATTAATCATGTTAATATTTAAAAAAATTATTTTATTAAGTTTTTAATCAAATGGGTTATTACACATACCTTATCGATGACTATTGTTAATATAATTTATTTGTATATGTTCAATATACTTTTAAATGATGAACATACCTTATCAGTGTGACGTTACTTGACCTGATAATTGTGTGATAGAGAACATAGATAGTATATTGATTAAGTATTTTATTTATTGAAAAATAAATAATTGATGGATTGATAACTCAGCTATCATTCTCTATTAAGTGGGAGAATCTTACAAGTCAATTATCTAATCTTACATATCAATCATCTAAAATAAATAAATTAAATATTCTCTTTTATGCATGATATTAATTTATTATATTATTTTAAGTATAATTATTCTTAATTGGATTGATTGTATCTCGCCTATCATGAGTCCGGTTGTGAAAATTTTGTATTAGTTAAATAATCAAATATTGTATTAATAACAATAATACCCTATTGGTGCGTTGTGGTTAATATAATTTGTTATTATTCACTGTACGTACTTGTAATTTTTAACTTATATCAATTATGATTCGAGTACTCTATCAATAATAGAATTTCTCTTGTGACATAAATATGTGCATTATATAGTTATATTTCTTATTTATTATCCTATGAAACCCCTTAGTCGGGATCACAATAAATAAGATTTTTTTTAAAGGAATGTTGAAGTTTATATATTTTATGCAATCCAATTTTATTCTAAAGATTTGTATTTTTCTATTTTAATGCATATGTATTATTAATTTATTTTTTATTTTTATTTAAAATGAATTTTGATTCTTTGTATTATGTAAGTAGGGACATACCTTATGGGGTTGACATTATTTAACTTGATCATAGTATAAATATTTTCAAAATATTGGATAATATATATATGTATAATTGGTGGTAATCGAGAAACAGAGGCGTTGTTTTGCCACCAGACCATTGCAATGCTTTGATGAATATCTGTACGGTATATCCCTTTGTAAACAATGGCAGAAGAAGACTTGCAACTCTTTCTCAAGTGACATTATTGTTCCTATAAATGGGGTCACTTTGGACAGAATGCAAATAACTAATTCTAGTGATTGCCGTCCACTTTTCTCACCCATTCTCATATACTAAGTCAACTTATTCTTGCAACAACCTCACTATTAAAGTCTTGCAGCATTGTCACCAACACAGCTCCCAACAATCTTTAGGTTCCATTTTATTTTCAATCAATGGATGCATCACTCAAAGAAATAACTTCTAATTTTGTGAAGTTGGAGAAATTCGATGGAGGAAATTTTATCCGTTGGCATAAAAAGATGAAATTTTTTCTTTCAACTTTGAAGGTGGTGTATGTTCTGAACACCACAAGACCGGTGGAGAAGGAAGAGGAAACATTAGCAGAAACAAGAGAAAGGCAGAAGTGGGACAATGATGACTATATATGCATGGTCCTTATTCTTAACGGAATGTCTAACTCCTTATTCGATATATATCAAAGTAGCATCTCTGCAAAGGTACTATGAGGGAAATTAGAGTCAAAATACATGCAAGAAGACGCTACAAGTAAGAAGTTTCTTGTTTCTCAATTTAATAATTATAAAATAGTTGATAATAAATCAGTAATGGAATAAATGCATGAGATTGAACGTATTCTTAATAACTACAAACAACATAAGATGCACATGGATGGAACCATTATTGTATCCTCGATAATAGACAAACTTCCACCTTCGTGGAAAGATTTCAAAAAATATATGAAACATAAGAAAAATGACATATCACTTGAGCAATTGGGTAATCACCTTCGTTTAGAAGAAGAGAATCGTAAACAAGAGGATACTAAAAACCAATTTTCTCATGAAAAGGTCCATGTAATGGAGGAAGGAAATTCAAGCAAATCATTTAAGAAAAGACATCGATATTTTGATAAATCTCATGAAAAACACAAAGGTAATAATGAACAATGAAAGAAAAGAAAAGGAAGTTGTTATCATTGTGGAAAACCAGGACACTTTAAAAATGAGTGCATGTTCTTGAAAAGGAAGAACTAAGACAAGAATTCAAGTGCAACAAAAGATAATCTTGTTGCTGTCATTTCCAAACTCAACATGATTGAAGATGTTGAATCTTGGTGGATAGACTCTAGTGTTGCCCGCCATGTGTGCAAAAATAAAGAACTATTTAAGACCATTGATGAAGAAGATGGAAGTATTTTGTACATGGGAAATGCCTCAACTGTCCAAGTCAAAGGAAAAGGAACAGTGGAGATTGAATTCACTTTTGGAAAAGTACTTGCTCTTAAATATGTATTTTATGTTCCTGATGTTAGGAAGAACTTGATTTGTGTACCTTTAATTAACAAATTTGGTTTCAAAAGTGTATTTGAGGGAGATCAATTTATTCTCTCTAAAGGTGATATGTTTGTAGGGAAGGGTTACCTTTGTGAGAATATGTTCAAATGTAATGTTTTTAGTAACTATAATAATAATATGATTTCTGCTTATATTGTTGAGTCATGTGACTTATGGCATATGCGACTAGGACATATTAACTTTAGAAAATTGAATGATATGATGAAATCAAATTTAATTCTAACTTTTGATAAAAATTCAAATTCATGTACTACTTGCATGCTAACTAAAATTACAAGACAACCTTTTAAAAGTGTTGAAAAAAGTTCTAGGTATTAGATTTAATTCACTCTGATGTATGCGATTTATATGGTTGGCCTACAATTGGTGGTAAAAAGTATTTTGTCACTTTCATTGATGATTACTCTAGATTTTGGTATGTTTATTTAATGCACTCTAAGAATGAATTTTTAGACAAATTTAAAATATTTAAAGCACAAGTAGAACTTCAACATGAAACTTTTATTAAGTGTTTTAGAAGTGATAGGGAAGGAGAGTTCTATCATCTTGAGTATTTTGAGTCCACTGGTATTGTGCATCAAACAACCGCACCATATTCTCCACAACAAAATGGAATTGCAGAAAGGAAAAATAGGGTATTAGAAGAAATGGTGAATGTCATGTTATTCTATTCTGGTTTATTTAAAGGTTATTGGGGTGAAGCCATGCTAACTGCATGTTATTTGCTAAATAGAGTTCCGAATAAAAGGAACAATATAACCCCATATGAACTCGGGAAGAAAAGAAAACTCAATCTTAACTATATCAAAGTTTGGGGTTGTAGAGCAATTGTTACGGTTCCTGAACCAAAAAGAAAGAAATTGGGAGAAAGAGGAATTGAAAGTGTATTTCTGGGCTATGCTGAAAATAGCGAGGCCTATAGATTCATGGTTGTTGAATCTAATGACTTATATCCTATTAAACAATGATTGAGTTAAGAGATGCAATATTTTAAGAAAATAGATTTAATTCAATTCCACATCCCAAGGAAACTGTATGTTCTAGTGTACAAAGCCTAGAAAATAATGTATCTAATAATGATACTTTGACATGTTCAGAACCCAGAAGAAGTAAAAGAGCCAAAAAAGAGAAAGATTATGGCCTAGACTTCTTTATGTTCCTTGTGGAAGGAACAAATGATTCTAGTAACAGTTATGAACCAATTTGCTACAATTTAGAGAGTGACCCAGACACATATGAAGAGGCAATAAAGTCTCAAGACTCTTCCTTTTGGAAAGAAGCCATCCAAGAGGAAATGGACTCAATTATGGAGAATAAAACTTGGAAATTAGTAGACCTCCCACCTGGATTCAAACCAATAGGTTGTAAATGGATCTTTAAGAAGAAAACGAAAGTTGATGGTACCATTGATAAATTCAAAGCTAGACTTGTTGCCAAAGGGTTTACACAAAAAGAAGGTATTGATTACTTTGATACTTATGCACTTGTTACAAGAATTGCATCTATAAGAGTGCTTTTGGCACTAGCTTCTACCTATAAGTTTGTAATCCATCAAATGGATGTTAAAACTGCTTTCCTAAATGGAGAGTTAGATGAAGAGATGTATATGAAACAACCTGAAGGATTTGTTATCAAAGGACAAGAATATAAAGTGTGTAAATTGATTAAATCCTTATACGGGTTTTAACAAGCACCCAAACAATGGCACCAAAAGTTTGATAAAGTGCTTTCTAATGGATATAAAATAAATGAATCTGACAAGTGTATTTATAGTAAATTTCATAGTGGAAATGGTGTTATGATTTGTTTATATATGGATGATATGTTAATATTTGGCACCAATTTAGATGAGGTGGAGAAAACTAAAAATTTCTTATCAAAAAATTTTGATATGAAAGATTTAGGTGAAGCATATGTGATTTTAGGAATTAAAATCATTAGAGATGGTTTATCTCAATCTCATTATATTGAGAAAGTGCTAAAGAAATTTGATCAATTTAATTGCAAACCTGTTTCTACTCCATTTGATCAAAATGTTAGTTTACAACCACATAAAGGATGCCCTGTGGCACAACTAGATTATTCAAAGGTAATCTAATTCTTGATCTATGCCATGTCCTGTACATGACATGACATAGCATATGCTGTAGGCAGATTAAGTTGGTATACTAGCAATCCAAGTAAAGAACATTGGCAGGCTGTTAACAATTAACTATAGTTTAATCTATAATGGATATCCTTTAGTTTTGGAAGGATATACAGATGCCAGTTGGGTAACTTATGTTGAGGATCATGCTTCCACAAGTGGATGGATCTTCAACCTTGGTGGAGGTGCAGTTTCTTGGGGATCAAAGAAACAAACTTGCAATGATAAAGTACACTATTAGAATGATTGCAAGTACTTGAATATAGATACATCCCAAAGATTGAAAGTACTTGGACCATAAGTATAAAGTCGGAAGGTAGAGTTTTACTCTTAATAGACATATAGCATAAATTTGCTGAAATACATATTATAGGGGTATTTCTGATATAGTCTACCTATGTGAAGATGAAGTGAGGCCGCTTTAGAGTGTTAAAGGGCTTGACTCTTATATTCTCATGAAAAGGGTACATGACACAAGGCCTTAACAAATGTGTCATCTTTATAATTCTTTTCGATAGTACCGAGATTTCATGTGTAAGTTGTGCACACTTGTTCTAATGAATAACTGGTTCAAAGTTTGTCTACCAATCTATTCGGGATAAGTGGAACTCATAGCTAACTAAGTAGTGGTTCAAATCGTAAGACACCATTATCTGAAACCATGACATTTCAAAAATTATGGGACTAAGTATATTTTGAAAATGGTGGGGGATTGTGAGATATTTCCAAAATATTAGATAATATATGTATGTATAATTGGTGGTAATTGACAAGATTTAGTTGTTGGTTCAATTGGTTGTGTTCTAGAAGCAAATCTAGTATGTCCTGTGTTTGATTTCTACATGTGTTTTATTTTGCATAAATTAAATTTTGAACAGGCGCAACTCTTAAATAAAACTGAAAAGTCACATCTGTTGGATTCAAACATAGGTCCTGCTCATGAAACAAATGCACTATTTTGCCACCAGACCATTGCAATGCTTTGGTGAATATCTGAACAGTAAATACATATATCCCTTCGCAAACTGTGGCAAAAGAAGAATTGCAACTCTTTTCCAAGTGACATTATTTTTCCTATAAATAGGGTCACTTTGGACAGAATGCAAATAATGAATTCTAGTGATTGTCATCCACTTTTCTCACCTATTCTCATTTACAAAGTCAACTTATTCTTTTCTAATGCATGAGAAAATAATAGGTAACATTATTTTGTAACATACTATTAAAAGATACGCTTGGTGTGAAAGTGCAAATCATATCAAGGTTTTCCAAAGTACCCTAAAGGGGATTCGTTGGTTATCTCATTTGCATCCGATTGATGGGGGCGAATCGAACCTAAAGGCTAGTGTAACAACACGCTTTGGAATTTACTACATATAATCTTCATCAACAACTTCACTATTAAAGTCTTGCAGCATTGTCACCAACACAACTCCAACAAATTCTCCTTTAGAAGCAAAAATAAGTAATGGAGAAAAAGACAACGTAACGAAAACGTGTTCGGTGGTACTTGACAAGATATCCCCTCAAGTTAGTCACACCCAAAAAGGTTTTTATTTTAAACAAAGATCTTTTATTTTTCATCCATCATGTTTCAACTTTAGTGCATATTATGTTATGGAGTGATTATTATTGGTTGAAAAATATTAGTTTGGCAAATTGGCATGATAAAATGGTTTTCTTTATTCATTGCTTAGGTTTGTCCTTCAAAAATTGATGCAGTATGGGTTTATGCTCTCAATTATGGAGGTGGAATTGTACCTGAAAGTAATAAGTTCCATATCTTTTGCGGTTTTGACCCCTTCAACCTCCCTTGGTTTTTAGTTTCTTTTATTTTTGTTGAATATGATTTTGAATTTTAACTTGTTATTGCCTTGTTAGCATGGTTAACATTATCTTATCATACATGTGACTCGAGTAGTATCGCATTTCAAAATAAAATTGAACTCAATGGATATGAGTCATTGTATGTATCTATTTTTGACAAATTTGCAGCATGAGTCCAGATTCATCAGAGCGACCTTCCCCTAAACTTCGTGTTGCAAACCACGTCTTTTGTCAACTTTGTTTGGACATTCATTTTTATTTTTGTCAATTTAATTTTTTGAGGTGAATATTGAATTATTTTGAAGTTCAAATATGATATATCAGTTTATGTTTTTTGTGTCTATCCCTTCCTTTTTACTTAAAAATGTCATAATTTGTTGATCATGTATCTGATAGGATTGCTAGTCAAGCAAGGCTTCCTATTAGGAAAGTGTATGAAAGAAGGAACCAAACTTAATTTCTAGGTTGATAGATTCAGTTAGTTGCTGAGTTGTGCCAGCTGTAAATCCTAACTAATTAGTTAGGATGGTTAGTATAAATAACAGAAGCTTAGTCTTCAATAGGGAGGCAGTTAGAGAGTTAATTGGTTGGGACTGAATTGCAGGGCAATTCAATTAACAAAGCTGTAACTGCTGTGCTATGCAATTGTGACAGAATTAATAATACATTCTTGAGAGAAACCCTTCTTGATTTTCTTTAATTCATCTTTTCTATTCAATTTTCTTCAGTTTACAATTCAGTTTTAACACTGGTATCAGAGCACCGATCTGGTGCCCTGAGTTCACTTTCTTCTACTGCGCATTGCATGAAGACAAGAAGCATGGGGAGAAATTCAAGTGATTGGGAACAGGAGCGCGAGGAATGGCACACACGACTGGAATTGGCAGAGGCGCGCGCCAAACACACGGAGGATCAATTGGCTGCACTCGTGGCCAAGATTGATTCCAGCAGCAGCAGTGGTAGATCCATGGGTGAACACGTTGAGCGCGACCGGTGGAGGAAGATGGAGATCCCGATTTTATCAGGTGACGATGTGTACGGTTGGACGCATCGTTTGAAACAATTCTTCGAATTGCGAAGCGTCCCCGAGGAGGAGAAGTTGCGTGCCACTTTGGTGGCCATGGAGGGTAAAGCACTGAGCTGGTATTACTGGTGGGCTAGGTGCAATCTTGAACCAATTTGGGACGGGTTCAAGCTGGCGGTGGTTCGTAGGTTTCAACCTTCAATGGTACAAAATCCCTTTGAGTTGTTGCTGGCCCTCAAACAAACAGGGACTGTGGTGGAATTTGTGGAGGAGTTTGAGAAATATGTTGGGGTTTTGAAGACCATTGATCAAGAATTCGCACGAGGAATTTTCATGAATGGCTTGAAAGAGGAAATTCAAGTGGAGGTAAAACTTTATGAATTAAAGTCTTTGTCGGATTTAATTCAAAAATCTATTATGATTAAGGAGAAGAATCTGGTTTGGACCAAGAAAGGAACCAACACCTTCACTAAGCCAGCCACTAATTCTAAGGCTAGTTCTTACAATAAGACTGTGACTGTTGATACTAAGCCTTGGTTGGATAGGAAAACTGAGGGTGGGACCTCTGCTACTAATCTGGTGAGTGTTCAGGCTGGAGAAGGGAATAAAATCAGGGGTGGTGATTTCAAACGTTTGTCTGGGGCTAAGATGAGAGACAAAAGGGAGAAGGGACTTTGTTTCATATGTGATGAGCCATATCATAGAGACCATAAATGCAAAAATAAGCAGTTTCGTATGATTATTTTAGAAGAAGAGGACGAGGAGGACAGCGATGTTGATTTTCATGAGGTAGAAACTTTCAATTCTCTGCAATTGTCTCTTTGCTCAATGGCTGGGCTGACTTCCACAAATTCTTGGAATATACAAGGGGTAGTTCAAAACCACTCTGTTTTGGTACTCATAGATTATGGAGCTTCACATAGCTTCATTTCTCATGAAATAGTTCAGAAACTGAGCTTGCTGGTGGAAGATACTGCTTCTTACATTGTGGAATTGGGGGATGGTCATAGGGTGAAATGTAAGGGAAGGTGTCCCAAGTTGAGTTTGCATTTGCAAGGAATGGAAATTAGGCAAGACTTTTATTTGTTCTCCCTGCAAGGGGTGGACTTGGTGTTGGGTTTGGATTGGCTCTCTTGTTTGGGAGAGGTCAAAACCAACTTTGGCAAGCTGGAGCTTACCTTGTCTAGAGATGGCAGGCTGATTACTTTGGTTGGTGATCCGTCATTAACTAAGACTGAATTGTCTTATGGAGCCTTCATGCAAATTTTGAAGGAAGAAGGGGAAGGCTTGTTGATTCAATACGATTCTGCAGAACAGAAACCAACAGCGGTTTCAATCATCCCTGAAGCTGTTTCAGAGGTTCTTCAGCAGTATTCTGAGGTTTTTGAGAGTCCTCAAGGTCTTCCACCCTAAAGGAGGTTAGATCATGCAATTCAGTTGAAGGAGGGGGCTGAGATACCTAATCTCCGACCGTATAAGTATCCACACTATCAAAAAACGGAGATAGAGCGATTGGTTTCAGAAATGCTTGAGGCTGGCATTGTAAGACCGAGCGTTAGCCCTTACTCTAGTCCCATCATCTTGGTCAAAAAGAAAGATGGGGGTTGGCGTTTTTGCGTGGATTATAGGGCTCTCAACAAAATTACTATACCTAACAAATTCCCCATCCCCATCATTGAGGAGTTGCTGGATGAACTAGATGGAGCAACAATATTCACTAAGCTTGACTTAAAATCAGGCTATCATCAAATTCGATGAAGGAAGATGATATAGAGAAGACGGCTTTCCGAACTCATGAGGGGCATTATGAGTTCTTGGTGATGCCTTTCGGTCTCACCAATGCTCCTTCCACATTCCAAGCCCTCATGAATGAGGTTTTGAAGCCTTTCCTCCGGAGGTTTGTCCTGGTCTTTTTTTATGACATTTTGGTGTATAGCAAGGATATGTCAGCTCATCTTGTTCATGTCCACCAAGTCTTGGCAGTGTTGATGCAGAATGGGTTGAAGGCAAATAAGAAAAAATGTAGCTTTGGACAGTCTAGCCTTGAGTATTTGGGACATGTGATTTCTAGAGAAGGGGTGGCAGCTTGTCCGTCCAAGACTGCAGCCATGACGTCATGGCCTATTCCTACAGATGTGAAGGGTCTTAGGGGTTTTCTTGGAATAACAGGGTATTATAGACGTTTTGTCCAAGGTTATGGTAAATTAGCCAAACCCTTAACTGAGCTTTTGAAGAAAGACAAGTTTTGGTGGACTGAGGAAGCTACATCTGCGTTTCAGGCTTTGAAAACAGCCATGGTTGGTCTTCCCTTGTTGGCTGTACCTGATTTCACTAAGGTCTTTGTAGTCGAAATTGATGCTTCTAGTAAGGGGTTGGGGGCTGTTTTGATGCAGGAGGGTAAACCCCTTGCATTTTGGAGTCAAGGCTTATCTTTGAGAGCTCAACAAAGGTCTGTTTATGAGAGGGAGCTTATGGCTTTGGTTCATGCTGTGAACAAATGGAGACACTACCTTTTGGGCAACCATTTCATTGTGAAGACTGACCAAAGGAGCCTTAAGTTCTTGACTGATCAACGATTGTTCAATGCTGAACAATTTAAATGGGCTGTCAAGCTCATTGGTTTGGATTTTGAAATCCAATACAAGCTAGGAAAGGAGAATACTGCAGCAGATAGCTTGTCTAGGAGAGATATGTATGCTGCCCTCCCAGTTCTACATGTGGAAGATGATGATTCTTGGGATGAGGAATTGCAACAAGATCCTAAATTGCAGCAGTTGGTGCAGGATTTAATTGTCTCTCCTACTTCACATTCTGGTTATGAGTTCAAGAAGGGAAGGCTTTTGTATAAAGGTAAATTGGTGCTGCCTAAGGGTGCTAACAAAATACCACTTATCTTGGTTGAATGCCATGATTCTCCTTGTGGAGGGCATTCAGGATTGTTCAGAACGTTTAAAAGGGTCTCTAGCTTCTTGTTTTGGGAAGGTATGAGGCGAGATATCAAGAAGTTTATTGAAGAGTGTGATGTATGTCAAAGGAACAAGTACTCTACTTTATCTCCGGCTGGACTACTGCAACCGTTGCCTATTCCTTGCCAAGTGTGGCAAGATATTTCTATGGATTTTGTTGGTGGCCTTCCACGAGTTAGAGGCAAGGATACAATCTTTGTAGTCATTGATAGACTTACAAAGTATGCTCACTTCGTTCCTCTTGGGCATCCATACAATGCTAAGGAGGTAGCAGCATTGTTTGTGAGGGAAGTGGTGAAGCTTCATGGATTTCCTTCTACAATTGTATCGGATAGAGATGCGATTTTTCTCAGCAGTTTTTGGAGGGAGATGTTCAAATTGGCTGGAACTAGTCTTAAGCATAGCACTTCTTATCACCCTCAAACGGATGGTCAAACAGAGGTTACAAATCGGTGCTTAGAGACCTATCTTAGGTGCTTTGTCGGGCCTAAGCCCAAGACTTGGTTGAATTGGTTGCATTGGGCTGAGTTCTGGTTTAATAGTAACTACAATATCTCTGCTAGAATGACACCTTTTAAAGCTTTATATGGCAGGGACCCTCCGTTGTTGATTAAGAGCTGCACCATTCCATCAAAGTTGGATGATGTCAATCAGTTGGCCCAGCAACGAGATGATTTACTGGCTGATTTGCGACAGAATTTGCTGAAAGCTCAAGATCAGATGTGGGCACAAGCAAATAAGCACCGGCGGTTGGTGAATTTTGATGTTGGGGAGTGGGTTTTCTTGAAACTTCAGCCTTACAAATTGAAATCCTTGGCTGATAGACCATATGCTAAATTGGCTCCTAAGTATTATGGTCCTTTTCAGATTCTAACACGAGTGGGGGAGGTGGCTTACAAGCTAAAGCTGCCGCTCGAAACTAAAGTTCATCCGGTGTTCCATGTTTCATTGCTTAAGAAGGCTTTAAAACCGCAACATTCACCTCAGACCTTGCCACCAATGTTGATTGAGGAGCTTGAATTGGCTGTCCAGCCAGAAGATATACTGTAGTGGCGGACTGATGTTGGAGGCAATATGGAGGTTTTGGTGAAATGGGCTCATTTGCCATCATGTGATAACTCTTGGGAGCGAGCTTCCAAGATGTTGGAGGTTTTTCCGTCTTTTCCCCTTGAGGACAAGGTAGTTCTTTTAGGGGGGG
>JBBPBS010000689.1:1797262-1825445 GCA_037974835.1 Cicer judaicum
GGGGGGGGGGGGGGTATTGATAGGATTGCTAGTCAAGCAAGGCTTCCTATTAGGAAAGTGTATGAAAGAAGGAACCAAACTTAATTTCTAGGTTGATAGGATGGTTAGTATAAATAACAGAAACTTAGTCTTCAATAGGGAGGCAGTTAGAGAGTTAATTGGTTGGGACTGAATTGCAGGGCAATTCAGTTAATAAAGCTGTAACTACTGTGCTATGCAATTGTAACATAATTAATAATACATTCTTGAGAGAAACCCTTCTTGATTTTCTTTAATTCATCTTTTCTATTCAATTTTCTTCAGTTTACAATTCAGTTTTAACAATATCTTACAATTCACAATAAGAGTCGGTTCCTGATTCGGAAAATAAGTTTCGGATTCACAATTTCAATCTCGATTTGATAACCATGCTTGTGACGTGTAGGGTGATCACATTTTGTGCAAATTTTTGACTAAGGTCGACAATTTGTTTCCCCTTTTTTTATTGATTTATTCTCTTTTCCCTTTAAGTGATTTATTTTGAATTTTTCTGCCTTCTCGATCAGACACGTATGAGTATCACATTCTTGTCAGGGTGAATTCTGGTGTTTAGCTCAGTTTATCTTTATGTTGTAGATAATATTGTAGTTTCTTTTAAGGTCTACAAATCTGTGGGATCTAAGTATTGTCAACAAATATTAGAGGTAAAGACAGTGTCTTTCTCTTGAGTTTCATCCATTCATCAATTTTAATAATGCATGTAATATTGTAATCGTGTTTCATGCATCAATTGTATTGTTACCTATCACATTTTCCTTTGAGGCCCAACCAATTATCCTTATGATCGAAAATTAGACTTCCAGAATCTATATGACTGGGTTTATTAGTCTCATATAGGACTAAACACATATCTACTCTAGTTTAAAAATTAAGAACTTATGAGAAACATGTTTTGTATCAAACCATTGTTTATTGTGAACATCTTGACATCTCCCTCCTTTCTATTTTTCTTCTTAATTGACTTCTTGTCACAAATAGATGTTACTAGAGAAAGAAAAATTTGGCCATGTAAAGGAACACATGCTGGACTATCAAGTAATAGCAACGATTGTACTCCTAGGTTGAGTGATACTGGATTTATGCATTTTGTAAATTGTATAGTAAATGACATCCTTTACTATTTTATGCCAAAGATGCAGTATATCAAGAATCTAGTGCAAGATTGCGGGAAAAGAATTAAGTCAGAGAAATTACAGAATCCTTCTGCTGCATCTAGTCACCAAAAAATCAAGGCTGACTGTTTCATGACAAAGCCAACTTTCGTGGATTCTTGCAGTGTCTTTGGTCCTAAGGTAAATAATTAATTATTTGCAAGGTTATTGTTTTTAATTCAGACATATTTTGGCAATAAATTTTCCTTCTATTTAAAATGGTGCTATACTTCATCTAACTATAACCAAATTGTGTAACTTCTCTTGCCTGGCTGTCATAACCTTCAACTCGTATTCGTCTTTTAGTTTCTTTTGGGTCTTGGACATGCATATGCTTTTATTACTCAGCGAAAAAACAGTTAATTTATGAGTGGCCATGACCTGAATCAGTAAGTGAGTATCAATTCTGCTGTTATTTTGTTTGAACAAGGCACATTGCATATCCATGCCTTCAAAATGATTCAATACCCAGTTTTAGGACAGAGAAAGTGTTCCTAACATTTTAAACCAAACATTGTTAGTAACCAAATATAAATATCTAATAATACTAGAGATTCAATAGCCTGTGCCATTTTTTGTACATAGTTTATCTATTCTGCTGAGATTTTAATCATGGAGCTGAAAAATTGAAATACATAACCAGACTGCTTTGCTTGGAGTGACTTTGTATGTTGATCAATTTTTACTTTCTAAAATAACTAAACACAAGGTTTGAAAAAATACAGAGATCCTTTATGTTTTACAAAGTATAACATATCCTTTATGTTTTTTTTAACACTTAAGTCCTTTTGGTTAGATTTTTTAATTTTTTATTCTCCAAATGTAGTCTTTTAAGTTACATTATGTTTGCACTAATTGTCATTTATCTCACTTTCCACAAAGACTAATGCAATATAAAAACATTTTATTATTAACAACTCTACTAAATGTTTCAACAATATATCTCACATACGAATGCCTTAGAAAACATCTATCAAGCTTTAAAAATGGTTTACAATTTTTTTATTTTCGCTACACCTATTTAGAAACATGTATATCCTTCAAAAACTTGGTAATAAAAATTTATCCACATAATCAATGTCACTAACTTTCTTTACTTGCAAAGTAGTCATTTTCTAGCGTATCTATTATGCAAATGTAGATCAACTTTCTCACTGCACTATTTGAATTAAATCTTATCAGCAATTTGAAAAGATGGTCAAATTTGAAAAACCACTTGCATAATTTAATATAATTTAAAGGTTAATTGTGCAAATAGAATGTAACTTAAAAAAGACTAAATCAAAAAAATATAAACTTAAAAAGCAGAGACTTATAGGACCTAAGTGTTATTAAAAAACCATAAAGGGTCAAAATGTTACTTTCGTACAATGTATATCTATGTTGATGACATTGTACAACAATTCAGAAAACCTTATTTGGATTGCAAAGGGGGATAAATTGAGTGTTTTCTTTCTGATGTAATGAATTTCATCTGTAAAGCTTTTTTTTTTTTTTTTTATAGAAATTTCATCTATACAACTAACAGTTTCTCCATTGATTTGAGTATAGTGATTTTTAAATATATAATAACATCTAACTTTTGTGTTCACAATCAAATGTTTACTGTAAAACTGAAACAAGTTGATCTACACTTAATTCGACAAAGTCTTCATTTGGGAGATGAAGACCTATATTATATTCGTCTTCAGTAAAGTCTACTTTCTTCAACGTTGATTTGTAACTCATATCAGCTGATAATGGAGGGCCTCTTGCAATAGCCACCTGTAAAATGTAAAACCAGAAAAGAAAAACTAAGTTTAAGAAAAAAGATGGGTGTCAAAGAT
This sequence comes from Cicer judaicum, assembly GCA_037974835.1. Lineage (NCBI taxonomy): Eukaryota > Viridiplantae > Streptophyta > Magnoliopsida > Fabales > Fabaceae > Cicer > Cicer judaicum. Next base: position 1,800,279 of record JBBPBS010000689.1, read on the forward strand.
GTGCTGGTACTTATAGTTGTACCAACTCAAATTTTAGTAAAATGGGTGTCATGTCTTAGCAACAGAAATGTAATGTATTATTAGAACTATAAGATCCATCATTTGGCAGTTTCGCTTTAAGCTTACTTAAAGAGAAAGATAATGAAATTTTGACAGTATGAATGCAATAAGAATGACATGATTGTGCAGAAATTTTTATGGAATCCCATGTGATTGAAATGAAAAGGACATTTCAATTCATTTGTTACTTGTGAAGATCTTCCATTTTTAATGTTTTAGTCATATAACCCAAAGAAAAGTTGATGAGGAACTCACACAGTGTATTTCTCCAAGTTGAAGCAACCAAAATCTCCATAAAGCCATAACCTTCCCATCCATTGTAGCTGTTATATTAGTCCAGTTTGTGTGAGAAAACTCCACTTTATTCAACCCTTCAATAAGTCCACTCCCCATGGCTTTAACATATGCTTCCTTTAGGCTCCAATACCTGCACAAAGCAAACGCATCTTTTACTTTCGTAATAATTTCTATTGACAAAAAATGCACAGATAAAATGTAATAATACATACCTGTAAAATTCAATTAAGACATCATTAGAACAAGTACCAGCATTGACAATGTTATCCCATTCCAAAGATGAAAAGTATGATGAAAAGAAGTGAATGAATTCTGTAACGGTTTCATTTTGAGGCATATCAAAATAGACAATGTCTATCCCCACAAGGCATAAAGGTTCTGATGCTATGGCCACATAGTCCCCATGATGGGATACATTGAAATTAAAATTTGGAAAATATGTAGTAAGACCCAATTTGTCATAATCCAACAAATCCAAATATGGTTTTCCTTGGGAAGTTCGTTTAATGACGAAATTATGCTGAGGGGAGAAAGGCGTGTTGAGTTTGATTACATCATTTATAAGGGCATATTGAAGCATTCGACTGATAAGTGCCCGTTTCTGGTCTTCAGTTTTAAAATACCTGGCAGAGCATAGTAGAGCACAGGCGATGAGCAACACAACTAAATCCTCATCATCAATTTCATAAAAGCTAAGAAATGATTATTTATTGGTATTTAATAATAATTATACAAGAGATTGAGAATTGAATTACCTTGTAACAGAGGAGTGTTCGTGTGAAGGGATTAGGGAGAGGGCGACAGAGAACTCACAAGGTTGTGGGTCCCACTTAGATATGTCTACCACCCATCTCCTTACTCCTTCCTCCATTCTTCTTCAAAATTTATATGACACCCTAAACCAAAATAATATATATAATTTAAACCATATTTTTATAAATATGTTCAATGGATAAATAAGAACTTTTTTGAATTATATCAGATATTACATTTCTCAAAAATATAAATGAAACACTTTAGACCTTTTCTCTCTTATAAACCAGTGCAATCTCAATAAACTAGATTTAATTATAATTTTTTAATTTAATTCCAAAATTTACTATGCCACCACGCAATGTTAAGCAAGAAAATGCAATGGTAAGTATGAGCTTAGACTCTACTTAAATTGATCATGTACTTATAGATCCCTTCAACTCAACCCAAAATACATATACGCGACAGTCGAAGTAATTGTGTGTTTCATGGTAGTTCTCAACATTTAGAGGGCTACCTCTAAGTCACTTAGGAATTTCTCACCAAAATACCCCAAGGTTTAACCATCTTGCCATAAGGCTCAACAACATACATCCACGATTAGGCTCATTCAGTTGTATTCCCCAAAATCATATTGCTTGTCAGACCTTACTTATATGATGAAAAATTAATTTCCAAGTCAAAAACTTTCATCATCTAATTTATCGCCTTGTTAGCCTAGACTACTCCATTAAAAACAGCACAAGTTGGAATCACCACTATTTCATCAACTATTGGGTGACAACGTACTCATCACAATATGATAACATCTCAATTTTTAATCACTATCATCATCATATATTATTATGTCACACAATGCATTGAAGGTTTATCATCACATACAAAATCTCATCAAATCATGCAAAGACACGAAAATTCATTCAACGTTCAATATCGCAATAATATCAAATATCAAATACAACACAATTATCAAAAATTAAATCAATAACACCTTATAAACATTTCTGTGTCACATTTTAATCCACAATTATCATATTTTCACATTAAATAGTTTATTTCTCAAAGAAGCCTCAGATGAATAGTTGTTAAATACGACTTTCTCGTTTATCTCATAATATATTATATTCATGAACTCAAACGGTCTCTCACCCTTTAACTTATTTCCACGTTTTCTCAAAGGCATGAGTCAATGGGATTTTTCAGAAGCAATTGCAGACCGAAAACGTAATCCGAATATAAATAGTGAATTCACAAAATCGCCCATTCAAACTGATAAATTATGCAGAGCATAAAAATCAATGTTAAATAATTAATAATATTTTTAGGAGCAAAAATAGAGTCAAAACAACAAGAAGAAAATTGCAAAAAAAGAGTCTCACCGATTTGTCGAAGCACCGGAAGGTCTAACATCAACTTCACCAAAAACTACTGCAAATGAGCAGTGCTTATCTTGAAAGTTTTGACGAGAGGAATTCAAAAATGATGTCCGTTTTTTGAAAAGACGAACATGGTTTCCAGAAAATCCCAAAAACAGTCCGCCCAAGGGTGAAAAACGGTTGTTTACGGCTAAACGAAGCCACGATTGGGCAAGGCGAGACCAGAAATGAGTTCAGCGGTAGATTTTGTGTGAGAAACCAAAGTTTGGTACATTTTCGTTGGTAAATGAGAGAGAATTAGAGATAGAGTTTGAATGTGGGAGAGAAATAGAGGCTGCGTTTTTGTTTTTTTTAGCTGTTGTTGCTGTCATATGTTTTTCTTTATTTTTTTAATTATAAATGGAGGGGTGCATATAGCTGATCTAGCGGTGCAGGGGTAAAATATAAGGCCCAATGCAGGGGAGTCCAGTCTGTCCAAAGCAGGGTGCAATGAGCAAATCGCATGTGTAGGAAAGAAAAACTCAAATTTAGTAACAATAATAGTCCAAATTAACATGTAGAAGTCGAAAATAGGAGTGTAAATAGTTACCTGGTCCAAAATTCATTTTCTAGTATTTCTAAAAGTCTTTAATAATCAAATAATTTATTTTACCCATTCACACTAGAAACATTTTCTCAAAAATACTCATTTTCATATAATATTATTTTCCCTTAATATAAATAAATACACAAATATAATTTTAACCACTAAATCAAATATCCATAACATCATCACATCATAGCAAACATACATATAAAGAAAATTAATCATAATATTTATCAACATATACCTAAAACACTTTAAATATCAAATTAACTTGGTAAAAAAATATTTAAATTAATTAAATAGTCTATTATAAAATTTAGGATGTTATAACTTACTCAATTGTTTCTTGTCGGTCAATCACGCCCTCTTTATTTCTTTTTGTAAGACCCTAACTTCAAATAAAATTTTATTAATAATAACACAAAAATTAAAATATATATAATTTCATAGGATCTTGATAGAAATAAGATGAAAAGTTGAAATTTTAAATTTTTCAAGACGAAAATATACTTCGATTTTATGAAAAATACTCTTTAGTTGCTATTATAAGCAAAAAAATTATTTTCACAAACATTAAGAAATATGACTAACTGCAGTTAATTTTCTAAATTTCAAGTAAAATACAAGTTAAATTTACTAAATTGTCCATTTTTAGTGTCAAATATTCAACTATCAACATTAAATGTTTTGAAATAAATAATGTATTAAAAATAATAACATTAATTAATTCAAAAGTAATTAATTTTTGCTTATAACCAAAATTCAAGTAATTTTTTTTTGCTTATAATAGTAACACTTGTCGTACATAAATATATTAGCACAACTAACTTTAAACCAAATACATGGACTAACTACATAATCAAGTAAATGAAGTAAGAAAGTTACTAATATATAACTTTGATCCGCAACAAGCACTATCTATCTATCTTTGTACAATTGAAGAAATTTTAATATGTACTTATTTCAATATGTTACTTGATAAGTATTTTATATGTACTTATTGTAGGTTTAATTGTCCAAGACTCACTTAAAATTATCCATAGAGGGAGAGTTAGTATTAAGGGGTAGTGAAGAAAGAAGTTATCATCTATCGTATTATCAATTACAACCTTTTGAAGGTTTAGGCAGAAAAATATCTTTCTCTAAAGGAACATTACTCTATGAATAATATGATCTCATTCTTTTTTATTTTTTCGTTTGATCTTCATAAATAATACATTTTATCTTCCATTATCGCCGTTAATTTCATTTTTTTCTGCATTTTATGATGTTGGGTTCGCATAAAATGGTCTAACCTGCTAGATCCATGCTAAGATCAGCAATTTACGGAGAAGAAAATCAAAAACTAGAAGGAAGATTAGAAGTGCTAGGAAATGTAACCATTTTTGCTTGTTAAGCTCAACATGTTCATAGATTGAAGCACGTCTTTCTTATTATTGACTTTGATGTTCACCACGGGAATGAAACAAATAATGCATTTTACAGTGACCCATACCTAAATTTACATTCCTTTCATCAAGATGGAAGTCAGGATCCAGGTCATAGTGGTATATCCTCAACTAGTTTTTTAACTTTGAGGGAGACTCAAATTTCCTTTCAATTGGTATGAAACTTGTTGAAGTTGTGGGATTTTAGAGAAAAAGAGGAGACAAAATAATAAGGGTTTGAATATTATTGATAATAGTTTAATGCTGACTTAATCACAATAGACTCAATACTAATCTCTATTTATAGAGAAATATAGACTAAATTCTAAATTAAAAATAAATAATAATAATAATAATAATAATAATAATAATAAAAGATATTCTAAAATTCTCTATGATTATAAATTGATCATAAAAAATAACTCAAGATACTCAAATATAATATAAAAGATATTATAAGATATTTTCTAATATTCTAACAAAACTCTTGTGAAAACATGACATAAAAGCATTAAGTAAGGGAAATGTTTGTGTAGTTTTTCATCTTTTATTTCCATAAGTTGACATATGATACTACCATAGTAACAAAAGCAGATAAAAGAAGGGATATCTTAAGTGCTTCAAATGAGCTCGTAATTTTCTTTGATCAAGTCGTGATTGATGATGGCTTATTTCCTATGCAAGTAGGAAAATAAAAGGGTGCTTTTCCACTAAACAACACCAGGTTTGAGTAAAATACGGTAAAAAAACGTAAAACTTTTCATACCGTGATAATCAATAAATTAGTGAATCTTTTATCAATTCTCTTAGACATGAGTCGTCTAAGAGGCTATGATCAATGAGTAAGGTAGGTCCTAATACATATGAAAAATTCTAGCTTTACCTCGAAGAACATAAACTATATAATCATTTGTACTTTGACAACTTTGTACTAGATCCCTGATATGTGAGTTGTAACCCCCTATTTTAATATAAAAATAAAGCTAAGTTTTCAAATTTCAAAGTAAAATAAATTGTGAAGTTCAAGAATAAAAATTTAAAAAAAAAACTAATTTGAATAAAACACTTTTCTGTCCAAGTATTACAAGAATTTATTTATAGTTAGTTAAGTATTACAAGAATTTATTTATAGTTAGTTAAATGCATTACTCAATAGATAGGAATACACTGACAGAAGACTATGATTGTGATCCGATATCATTATTTCACTCTACATTAAATCGCTGAGGAGTAACTCAGATATACTTTTTCAATTCTTCAATGCTAACACATTGAAAACATCACCCTAACAATATAGGGAGTTATGAAAACTCACTAACATATAATTTATAAAATAGTTTAAAATCATTTTGGTGTGATAAGCATTGAAAATCCTCACAATGATTCTATTTAAAACTTAATCATAATGTAATATGATAGAGTTTACAATTTTTAAACAAATTTTTGTACTATATACTTGATTATACATATGTATATTTTTATATATAAACTACACTTGAAATCTTTAAATTCGTGAACTAGTCTAGTAGTAATGTATGTCAGACTTCATGACCGCATGAGACATCCCACTTGTTATTCCCTTACTAGTCATAATCCTCCTTTACTAAAGAACATTTCCCCCATTTAGGAAGGCATACAATGAACTCATCATATCTGCTATCCTTCTTTGTTGAAGACATTCTTTAATATAATTATATGATTTATTAAAATAATTTGCATCTGTTAACTTATACTTGAAACTTACAATATGCATATATATGCATACATATGTATAATCACAAGTTAAACCAAAAGTATAAATGATACAAGTTAAACCGAAAGTATAAATGATACAAGTTAAACCGAAAGTATAACGCATGTACCAACACAATAATAGTACAATCAACATACACCTATAACAACCAAAACAATAATTCAATTAACATATTTCACATCAAGTTCTTACAAAATGCAACATCAAATTTTAAGATCATTCCTAGAAGAATAACAAGTAATTGATATTGGTTTTAATTTCCAAATTGGAGTACTAGACATTAGATTGCTGAAACCAAGCCAAAATACTAAAGAAAACATTTAAATCGCAGTCCCAAATTGGGTAAAATTCCTTCAAGGAAAATCAAATCCCTTCCCATTCTTACTCTCAAAACCCCTTTTAATCATCATTTAAATTAAGGAAAAGTTACATGCAACCCATATTAAAGCACAACACTCAAATTCAAATCATCTACACATACAAATTCACTAAGAAACATATAAACCTTTACAATAAAATTCTAGAATCCAATTCAAACACATAATCAAAGGGTTTTAGCAACCATCAAACATGAACTGAAAATTTAACCAAACAATTGACAAAATCAATTGAATTTAATTATATGCAAAGAGGGGTTCCAGATATAAAATCGTAACTTTTAAAACATCCAAAACAAACAACTTCTAACACGCTCTAGAGAGGTTTTGAGTTGGGGTTTTCAATGTCACCTCAAAGAGAAGATTAGAGACCAAACTTGCATTCTACTTCCTCAATCGATGAGTGGAAATCCTAACTCCTTCATCCTTCTACATTCCTTCCCTTGGCTTGCATGCGTATTTTTCTAACTCTAATTTGTGTCTTTGAAGATGGGTGATAATAGGGTTTTGGTTTCATGAAAGAGATGGATGCATTTTAATGGTGTTTTTGGTGATAGAAGAAGGGTGATAATGGATTTGTCTTTGAAGAGAGTATGATGATGACAAACTCAAATAAAAACAAATATTTAAAAACGTGAATGCATCGGACAAAGTTAAGAACTCGGAATATGAATAAACAAAATAAAACATAAAGAAGAAAATTAATAGGTAGCACAAGGACAGAACAAAAAAGCAACTAAATAATTTAAAAAAACTCTATAAATAGATTTTCATTTGGTTTAAAAAGGATATTTTTTATATTAATATCCTACTTTTCAAATTCTTATACCAAATTATGGATTATTTTTATTTATATTTTCTTTTTTTTTTATTTGACTAAAATGCCACATTCCGAAAAAAAAATACATAAATGTCATACTTTTTTGTCTTAGTTGTTGATCGCAACATGGGAATGCGATCTTATACTAGTATAGTTTTTTTTTGCCATTTAATAAATAATTCTTTTTATTATTAATTATGTTTATTATTATTTAATAAATTATAAATAATTAAAATATTTAAAAATTCAAAATACTATTAATAAAATACATTAATAAATTATAAAAATAATAAATTTAATAATATTATAAATTTTAATAATAATAATAATAAAAAGAAAATTATATTAATATAGTAAAATAAAAATACATTAAATTAAAAGAAAAAAAATACATCAATTTTGAGTAGATGTGCCAGCAGCGTTTGGACAATGTTTCCTAGTATGACCAGTTACCTGACATAATCCGCACTTTCTTGGGACTCTATCTGTAGTGTCCATTTATGTTTCAATACGTTTGGTCTTTGGGCGACCTCTCTTGACTCTCCGCATTAGTGGATTGTGACACACCATAACACCTTCATATTTTGGCCAATATCCTTTGTTTGGTATGGATTGGAATGCTTCGTCATAGAGTTTTAGTATTGTTTCCACCTTGTACATTAGGTATAAGGCTCCAATAATCATATTTGATGCTAGAACATGTTGTTATCACATGTGAACAAGGCATATTTTAACTTCATATTTCCCACAGTCGCACCAATTTTTAAGAAGGTTTACACTGAAATGACCAATTGGTCGCCCTTCTCTTGGATTTACCGTCTTATGCACCATGAAAGTATGGTCGCTCCAATCAAAACTATCGATTCTATGACTTTTGAATTTACGTATTTCCGATTTCATAAAAGTTATGCATGTTTCTATGTATACCTGACCATAAGCTAAAATTGATGTGTGTTGTTTTGCCATGGTTGGAAACAGTGTCCTTGTTTTATAATATGTTGATTTGACCAAAGTAGTGATGGGAAGGTTGTGTGGTCCTTTTAATACTACATTCATCGACTCTACAAGGTTGGTGGTCATCTGACCCCAACAACTACCTCCATCAAATGCTTGAATTCAATCTTGTCGTGGTGTGTTGTCTAACCATTTCAAAACTTTTGGGTTTACAATGCTGATTTCTTTGCGGTAATATCGATATGTAGGCTCATTGATTGAGTAACCTATATTGAAACAGTAGACAATGCATTATTATACTAATTATAAAACTTAATAATGTAATTTTTCATTAATGATAAGAAGTAATAATTAAATTATTACCCATAGAAATAATTTTTTTCTTTAAAGCATTATCCTTAAATTCCCTTGCAAAATTTTGTGAAATATGTCGGACGCAAAACACATGCTTTGACAGAGGATCTTGCCACCTATTATTCAGATTATTATAAGCACTCTAGATAGCTTCATGTCTATGTGAAATCAAACAAATGTTGTCTTGTGGAGTCACATATTTTCTCAAATTTCTCAATAAGAAACTCAAACCCTATTTTGTTTCACTTTTCACAATAGCATAAGTAATAGGAATTACATTGTCGTTCTCATCCTATGCAACTACTACCAAAGTACCAATAGAGTTTCCTTATACTTGTCGTACAACCAAGTCCCATCAACTATTACAATTGGTTGGAAGAATTTAAACGATAGAGTTTCCTAATAACCATTGTGGAAGTTGATCGTAAGACTCTTCCCAATTATCATAAATTGATCGCTTTATTTTTTTCCTAACCATGCTTTCTATAACTAACTGTGTAGTTGTGCAAAGCCTGAATCTGAGAAATAATGATATGAGAAATAAGGGTCCACTCTCATAACTTGTATTATTCTTGCACATATCATGTTAAAATCGCGCTTCGTATGATCTTGTGATAGTGCAGAATTTGTGAATGTATGAGGCGCATTCAATTTACCAATCACCCACAATTCACTCTTTTTGTGTTTTAAAGCTCTGCATCTCAAGAAACAATTTGGATTTGAACAATTAATAACGTACCTTTCTAAATATGATTTTTGCACCACAAAATTCAATGATTATTTTAAATGATAACGTTTGATTGCATGTACGCATTCATCCTTGTTCTGAAACTTCATTCCAACTGCTAGAGTTCCATCTACTGTTGGGACTTCGTCAATGAATATGTGATGTGGATTTGAGTGCTTCCACGTGAGATTGAAGATCTAACCAAATGATTTCTTGAGATAAAGTGATAAAATAAAAGGGAAAAGAAAACAAACAAATATGGGTTAGATGGAGAATATGAAAAAGGCGCCACAATCAAGGATGATTGACAAGTCAATGTGGAATCGCCACAATGGTAAGGAATCCATTGATAAGAATCAAACAAGTTCTAATCCAAGAATTCAAAGAGGAGACACATCTCACTAATTGTAATTCATATCTAAGTTTCCCCAAATGAGACTCTTACAAGGTATTTAAAGAAGAATTTACCTAATTCCTAAAATGAGCCAAAAACCAATTATCTAGACCCATATTGGGCTTACATCACTTAACTAAAATTATTACAATTCAATTTAAACACAAATAAAATTAAAACTATTATAAAGTCTTGAATTGGAATATTCTTTGTTTTTCCTCCTAATTAGCACATTTCAGGTCCTCATCATTCACTCCTTCTTAGAAGAAATTCGACCTCAAATTTAGCTCAATCATAACCTACAAGAAGGAAAAACACAAGTCAAAGATATGAAGAGCAATGTTAATGTAACACCCCAATTTTTAACAGCATAAGTATATTTTTTTTTTTCAAAAAAATCAACTAATAAAATATAAAAGCGTAGCACAAATGACAATTGCCATAATTAATTACATCATAATTATAACCAACTGAAATAATTTCGAGGTGATAAACCAAAGTATCCAAAAATAAAATACGTCGGGACTATGAGACCTATTAGACATCGCTCATACCCCTGGGGTATTCTTGGCAGACACTTGTACAAGTACTGCTCCAAGAAATACTAATCCCTCCATCGTCACGTTAAAAAAATGGAACATGGACCCACCAAAGCAAAAGTCATCTGACCGTATAAGTATAGTTACAGTCATCCAAAAATGAAATAAGTACAACCACCAAAAGAAAGATATCAAGTCCCTATACAACAAAGCTAATATGATCATACTCTAGCAACTACAATAACATGGGTGACCTCCACACACTCCACAAGTCCTGTTTGACACATCATCCATCTTCGAGGTAACCTCCCCCTCATCAACATCCATAGACGGGTCGCTCTCTTCAGAAGTCAGATCCACCCACGAGATAAGTGGCTTCGGCGACGCTGGAACCTCAAAACAGTCTTCTACTTTAGTGACAGTCGGTAAGGGGTCATTCACTGGAAGAGGAAGCTCTAACTCGGCTCGCCTAGATGGCCCTACAATCTCTCGCTCCATGGGCACCGACCCCTTATCCTTTATGCCAGTCCCTGGTCCAACCATTGTATCCTTAGCTCCCACGGTGGCCTCTGCCTCCACTCTAACTGAGGAATCCTTCGCATCTTCCCAAGATCCACTCATCCCAAGCACTAATACGGAAGGTATCGTATAATCGATCTTCTCGCGAGTGAGTTCCACAATAAATATTGCCCCAACTTTCCTACTAGTCTTCACTACCTTCCCCGTATAAGTAGCCCTACTTGAGATGGGGTCATATACCCAAGCAGTCGATGAGTCTCGATCAGGGAAGTCTAATGACGTTTTCGTCGTCAAGGTAACAATCGGTAGAATGAACTCGGGTATCATCTGAGGGCAAAGCCCAAATTTCCACAATAATTATAAAGGGTCACCAACCGAAATTAACAAATAACACTTAGCAAAATTCTTATATTTTCAAATGCTCAAAAGAACCTTTTGTCTTAGCATACTCCTTGAAAGGGTTTTCATATGTCCAAAAATGCATAAACAATGTTGAAAAATGAAGTTTTAACAATAGAGAAAATGTAGATTTTCAGTGCTAAAATAGCTCTGAATCAATCAACACTTCAAACATTAATATTATCAATTATGAACACATAATCAACACCAAATTAATCTCCACAAATTCACACCTCAATCACACATCGAATATTGATAACATCAATTACGAACACATAAATACATCAAAACTTAATCAACCCAACTTTACACCTCTAAGAAATTATGGCAAATCACAACAACAACCGAGTATGTATATACAATAGTATAACAAACATGACTCGCGTGCCAAACACCCTAATGCAATGCGTATATGCCAAAATGTATGAATTTCTGGAATTCCAACTAAAACCCTCCTTGAAGGGCGTAAATAATAATTATACAGTCTCTCACAGACCAATACTAATTACTAATGTGCAATCTCTCACAGATCAACACGATTTACTAGCGTGCAGTCTCTCATAGACCAACACGACATACAAGAGTGCAGTTGCTCACAGACCAGCACAATTTTCTAGAGTGCATTCGCTCACAGATAAGCATATTCTAGAGTGCAATCTGTGACAAATCAGCACAACACGACAATCCCACAAGGATAAGATGAACCAACAATTCACATGGCATCATCATGTGGCCCATCGCGGTCACCATGTACTATTAAATGCATGAGCATACTCTGACTCTTTTCACCACAATCATTAATTAAATGCAACTATTAAAAGATTCCCCATTTTTAATACTTATTTAACACTAATGATTTTTCATATACAATACATAGCATAGTCAAACATATTTATTCACACTAATTTCAATTTCTATATACACACATAAATGACATTTCCAAATTCAATTCACACATAAATTGAATTAAATTCATTTTCCACCAATCCACACATAAATTAAATTAAATTCTTTTTCCACCAATCCCCATATAAATTTTTTCTCAAAAATTCATAATATTAATTATGAACACATCAATTTCACCAAACATGAGTCACTACAATTTTCAAACATTAATCACCCATATTCAATCTCCAAAATTTTCAACCATAAATCACCACAACAACATTAATATATTAGAGTTCTTCCCACCGCTAACTCGGTGCCAACGGTCTCAATTCCTTTTCGAGACTCAAGGAACTAACTACATAAACATGAATATTTATAACAATTTGTTCACAATAAAACTAATCCAAACACAACAAAATTCCCAAAATTAGATCTTTCTCACACACCAAAATTTTAAAACCAAATATTCTATATTATTTACTTAAAATTGAATAAAACAAATATTGTCCAAATTTCAAATACACATACTCGACTATTAAAGCACCGAAATTTTTGAGTTAATAAAATACTCTAAACTTTTTTTTTTCTTTTTAAACTCAGTCCAAGAGTAATTAAAAGAGTAATATTTTAAACTCTAACCATTGTTAATTTCAATCTATTTTTTTGGCCAAACGCTTTAACTTAGTTAAAATTTGAACTTTTTAACAACTTTAACAACTCTAAATTTTTCGTAAAATTTCAACTTCAGTTCAAACTCATTTATTTGAAAATAACTAATTACGTAACTCAAACACATCAAATTTAATCACTACACATAAATCACATCATAAAAAATATTCATAATATTAATTTGGATTTTAAATTTTAAACATTTCTTCTATATGATTCTTGATGGACCATATTATAAATTTCTTGCAAAACAATTTTTCCATAGAGAAATATGCCATATAGAGATGCCTTCAAAAGAATATAGTAGATACGGACACTATCAATATCATACATGATACATAATAGCAAAGGAAAAATGTGTTATATAGAATTAAACAAACATTAACATAAAAACAAAGAAAAAGTGTTGAGAAACATAGTAGTAAAGTCCAAACAAAAAGATAAATGATTGAGAAATTGAACATACAATTCACACCCAACATTAATCCCTACACAACACACCTCAAAACAAACTAAATTCAATTTCTACTAATTCACACATAAACTAATTAAATTCATTTTTCACAAAATCACACCTCAAATACATCAAATTTCTTTTCCACAAAATCACAAATGATATCCTAAATGTAAACTAAAAGTTTGGAAGGAGCCCTTACCACTGCCGTAGCTCTAACAAATGATTACGGCACCGCGATTAATTCTGGTAAAAACTTCTCTCGAGTCGTCACTTCAAAAGTTAGCTCACTAACACTACAGAGTGGCAAGGAGCAACTTTCACTTCTGACACTTCTCAAAATAAAGCTTAGAAGTCGAAGAAAAGTGAGAGTTTGAGTTTTATGGTTTTGAAACCACCAACAATGGTTTTTGGCAAACCAGGGAAGAAAGAAAGGAGGAAAACGCTAGACTTGGAGGAGAATGACTCTAATTTTCTCTTTCCTATCCTTGCCTTTATATATATATTACTAACTCACTAAATATATATATATTATAATTAAGTCAATCCCACAAATATCTAAATACTCTTACACACATCACTTCACTGCTATCTCAATCTAATTTAATAAAAATATCAACTCTCGTTGCAACTTAATAGACAGGTAAAATTTTCCGCAACAAGAGATATTTTTAACAAAATTGTTCAGTATTAAATTCTTCGTAACATAAATAAATTATTTTTTAACAAATAATTTTAATTAGGTCTCAAAATATATATAGATATTAAACATATTATTAATTCTAATAAAATATACTTTTAGTATTTAATTCACAAAACTAAATAAAATTGGCTAAATGCCTCAACAATTCAACAATTCAACACATTAAAATTTGCATAATTTAGAATTTAAAATCTAAGGGTCTTACATTACTACCCCCCCTAAAATTAGTTTCGTCCTCGAAACTATGCATCGATAAACAACTCAGGGTGTTGTTCCCTCATCTTGCTCTCCAATTCCCAAGTCGCATCTCCAGTAGTTGGGTTCGAAATTACCTTGACCAAGGAAACATCCTTGTTTCTTAATCGCTTAATCTTCCTATATGCAATTCTTACAAGTAATACTTCGAATGACAAGTTATCCTTCAGTTGAATTGCGTCCGGTTCGATCACATGTGACGGATCTGTAAGGTATTTCCTTAACTGCGACACATGAAATACATCGTGAATTCAGATAGTATCGGAGGCAATGCAATCTGATAAGCAACAGGTCCAATTCGTGCAGAAATCTGTTATGGTACAATGAATTTCAGAGTCAATTTCTTCGATTTCATAGCTCTACCAACTCCAGTAGTAGGTGTGACTCTCAAAAACACACGATCCCCTTGTTTGAATTCCAAAGGTCTACGTCGTTTGTCCGTATAACTCCTCTGACGATCTTGCGAGACCTTCATTTTCTCTTTTATCTTCTTGACCTTATATGTAGTTTGTTTCACCATCTCAGGTCCTGCAATCATACTTTCGTAGTCCTTATATCAACACAAAGGCGTTTGGCACTTGCGTTCATACAAACGGTTGATCTTTTCTAGTAAGTTTTGTCAACGGAGCTACAATCTTCGCAAAACCTTTAGTAAACCTCCCGTAGTATCCTATCACTCATACCAAACTTCGTATGTTATTAACAGTCTGAGGCTGTTTCCAAACAAGAATTGTCTCAATCTTTGTCAAATCCACAATGATTCCTTCCTTGGTTATCACATGTCCTACGAAATTCACTTTCTCTAGCCAAAACTCACAGTTCGACAAATTGACATACAATTGCTTCTCGCGTAAAATTTCAAGAACTTGGCACAAATGTTCTTCATGTTCTTCTTCGGTCCTTGAATAAATCAAAATAACATCAATGAACACCACAACAAATTTATCTAGAAATGGACTAAAATTTTTGTTCATGTAGTCCATAAAAAGTGCTAGTACATTGGTAACTCCAAATGGCATAACAAGATATTCATAATGTCCATAACGAGTTATGAAAGCAGTTTTTTGAATATCTCCTTCTCTCACACGAATTTGATGGTAACCTGTGTAACACCCTAATTTATTGTTATACCTTAATTTATTATTATTATTATTATTATTATTATTATTATTATTATTATTATAAAGTAGTGATATTTTTTTATACATGTGTTTCTTGGGATGTAATAATCTTTTTTACGTGTATTTTGTTGTCTTTTTAGTTATGTAAATTAAAATCATTGAAAATTGATATTAGACCTATTTATTTTATTTAAAATAATAATAATATATATGGATTGCAATCATATTAAGCCTCATATTTTAGTATTGTTGTTGTTATCTAGACCTTTATTATTTAAATTCCTTTTTATGTAAGTATATAAATATAAAATAAATATATTAATTATTTATTAAATACAATAATAATGATTATGCCGTCATTAAATTTAATACTCCATATAACAGTCTAATAATTTATATTAATAGCATAAGTAATAAATTGAATTCACCATAAACGAAATTAATGGATCTAAATTAATTATGAATTCGTGATATATATAACACCCTAAATATTTAATTAATAAATAATAGTAAATTATAATAATTTATAATAGATTATATTATATGGGTATTCTATGTGGTGTGCTAATTTTCTATGTATTTTTTTATCCTAATAATTTATTTAAATTATTAATATTAACTATAATTGACTTACAAAAAAATAAATAAATTAAAATAAATAAATATATAATAATAATATAAGGAGTGAATTTACGTTGTTACATTAGTTGTTATCTTTAGCTCTAATAAAATAGGATAATAATAATAATTATAATTATAATTATAATTATTATCATAGTAGTAATAACCTAGACTGAAACTAGGTGTATATATATATATATATAGAGGAGCAGAGGTTAACGGAGCCGCATTAGGAATGATTAGTAGCCGCCTTGCATCATCACAAAAGTCATAAAATAATTCTTCCACTCTATACCTTGATCAAAAGCCATCTTGCATCATCACTAAAAGCATAAAGCATTCTTCCTCTCTGCACCTTGAACACAAGCCGCCTAGCATCATCACCATAACCATAATTTATTATTCCTCTCTGTATATTGATCGAAACATGTAGTAATGATAGGCAGATTTTTTTATAGTGCCAATATGAATATTCCCTTTTAATTATAATAACAATTTTCTTCCAATTATATTCTTGAAGCAATGTTTTTAGAAATTTAGCAGTGATAGCAAACAACAATTTAGGTGCATTGCTTTAACTTCTTAATTACATCATAGTCTCATACATCCTTTGTAAATGGTTGATATCATGTAAATTAGAACATGTTTATTAGTTTTCTCTAAATTAGAACATGTTTTTATATTAGAAATTTTTATTTAATAAACCTCAACTATATTCGATATTAAAGGATTTCTAATTGATTTTTTATGCAACCAATTGGTGTAGTGTGAATGTGACTTTCTGAACGTTATAGTTTGAAAGAAAATTTTTATACTCTATTTTGTAACCGCTGCGAATCTCTTTTAAAACTAATGCATTTAACTTTTTATTTCAATTTGGGTTTAGGGTGCCACATTAGTGGTATCAGAGCAGGTCTGTCCAATCAGACCTTTGGTTATATGTTCGTTGTGCTTACATGCTTACTCTGTTCATTGTTGATTTGTTTTAATTTCTTTTATTTATTTTACTATTACTCTGCAATGACTTTGTTCTAAGAGAGCTATTCGTTGTGCAAACGTATTATGGGGTATTTCAGGTGGATTGTTTTTGTCTCCATGTTGGCACTATGTTTAAGTGTAGGCTAACCAATTTTAGTTTGGTTGAGATCATTGATTGGTGGAACAATGGGGTTGTGACTAGAAATGTTGAAGCCATTGGTAGTCAAGCTTTACTTGTTTTCATTTTTTTTTTGTAAAAGTAGCTATGTTTTTTGGATGCCTAACATTATCTATACTTTCCTCTTATTTATGAACTGTAACAGTATTAACTGTTACAATGGAGAGGTTATTCTTAGGGAGATATTAAAGTTAAGTTTTTTAATTTTTTTAAATAAATATGTTGGGTTATTTTGATAAGTAGTCGAAATAAGAAGTGCAAGGCTTAGATATTCCTAGCAAAACAAAAAAAAAGGGAGATTTTAATAGCATCATAGAAGTAAGATTGTCACGATATTTTTATACTCCATGAGTGTTACGTGTATTTACCTATGTGTGACCTTAACACTTGGAAGGTAGAGTTGTCCTATTTTAGTATTGTTGATCTTTGTGAAATTTTTGATTTGTTCAAGTTTAAGGCATGTAATTGTGTAATATATTAGATAAAGAGACACTCTTAAATTAAGATTAGTAGAAGGAACATGAACTATTAATTTTTACCTTAAAGGTTTATGAGTATGGTTCTTGTTGAGTCCAACGTGAAAACCATAGTAACGATAATAACTTGAACTAGTAGAGTTGAGATTATTTTATTATAGGTGTATGAAACCATCTGAGTCATACTTGCGAGTTAAAAAAATAAAAGAAAAAAAAAGGGGGGGAAGGACATAGCGTTGATTCTTAGGAGCTCAAACTAATATCATTCGTATTGGTAAGAAATTTTTTCTTTATTTGAAGAAAGTATGAACTTGATTCTTTGCTTGTAAGAGAGTGGTACCTAAGAAAATTATATTGAGTGTTGTTGATCGATTGGAAAAACAAAATTTAATATTTGTGATCATTCTATTTCAGGTAGACTCATGTTTTATTTTTCTAATTTGTGAACTAATTTTGCTAGGAACTGTAAAGGTATTTGGTTATATTGAATAGGACACCACAGCTTAAGTTAGGATTTATTTTTTTGGAATCTCAAATTGTTAAGGGAGTTAAGTAAGAAGATTAATAGTTATCATGCTTTGAGTGAAAATAAACTCTGAAAATGAAATTTATTCAATTGATCAATATTTTTTTTATATATACTTTATACTTGTGTTAATCATATTATATATTTTATTTATTCAATAATTTGTTCTGTATATTTGGTTTATTTAAATTAATGCGCTAATAATGCAACTTTGCCATGTTCACGTTTTTGAGATAAAGTTAAATTTCAATATTGTTTCTATCTTTATAATTGTGTGAAACAAAAAACAGAGAGAAATGAAGCTGATGTTTATTTTGATTGCATATAGTAAATTAATATTCTATAAATTTATATGTTCTCCCTTATTATCTGAATTATATAGTAGCTATGTTATTTCCTCCATGATTGAAACTATTAAATGTAACATGCACACTTCGCTATTTCATTTACCATGTCAATTTATCATGTAAAGAAATTTTCATATTATATTTAAATAAATATATGAAATTATGAATTGTTGAACAGTTTACAATTTATGTGATAAAATACTTTTACTTTTCCTAATCATTATTTGACTTCTAATAGTTTCATAATTTCAAGACACAATTATTATATAAATGTTTGTGTGGTTGTGCGTATCAACTTATGTATTACCTTATGATTAGGAAGTAACATTGATCCTATTTTAGTTTTATTGATTTAATTTCATTGTTTTGTGATAAAGTTTAAGGTAAATAGTCGTGAGACCTTAAAGGTTAACCTTGATTAGTTTATTTCATTATTATTTTAGTGACCATATCAAGCCTTAGATAATAGATAATGTGTAGTTTTAAGAATATAATCGTCGAACTAAGAAAGATATGAACACTATATGTAAATGGAGTTTGAGATAAATGATACTTGTAGCTGTTGTCTAAAAAGACTAGAGCATTGTCAATACGAAGTGGATGTATGGGGGGTTTAGATTCGGAAAGAGTTGGACTAACTTGTGATTTGACCATGTAGGAGTATAGTAGTTCGAGTGTATATAATCGTGTACCGTATAGGTTGTTAAAAGTAGATGAGGTGGTTGAAGAATATGAGTTTATGGGCTATAATTGGAGAGAGTATATGAGGAGTGAGTTCTTGTTTACTAGAGATAAATGTGATGTTCATATTCATATTTTATAGTAATCCTAGAATATTATATTTTAGTATTGTCAATAAGTAGAGTATGATTACATTTTGAAGTGTATAGTGAGTTAGTCTTTCAAATACTAGTTATTTTAAGATATTAACCTTCGTAAGAATTATAAAGGTCTTGGTATATATATTTCTTGTATTCCATAGGAACTAAGTTTAAATTTTAGAAATCCTTAAAACACATGGAGATGTTAAGTTAGATGATAGTTGGTCATAGTTTTTCTTAAATTTCGAGGGATAGAATTGTAACACCCTAATTTATTGTGATACCTTAATTTATTATTATTATTATTATTATTATTATTATTATTATCATTATTATAAAGTAGTGATATTTTTTTATACATGTGGTTCTTGTGATGTAATAATCTTTTTACGTGTATTTTATTGTCTTTGTAGTTATGTAAATTAAAATCATTGATAATTGATATTAGACCTATTTATTTTATTTAAAATAATAATAATATATACGGATTGCTATCATATTAAGCCTCATATTTTAGTATTGTTGTTGTTATCTATACCTTTATTATTTAAATTTCTTTGTATGTAAGTATATAAATATAAAATAACTATATTAATTATTTATTATATACAATAATGATGATGATGCCGTCATTAAATTTAATACTTCATATAACAGCCTAATAATTTATATTAATAGCCTAAGTAATAAATTAAATTCACCAAAAACGAAATTAATGGATCTAAATTAATTCTGAATTTGTGATATATATAACACCCAAAATATTTAATTAATAAATAATAGTAAATTATAATAAATTATATTATATGTATATTCTATGTGGTGTGATAATTTTCTATGTATTTTTTATCCTAATAATTTATTTAAATTATTAATATTAACTATAGTTGAATACAATAAATAAATAAATATATATATAATAATATAAGGAGTGAATTTACATTGTTACATTAGTTGTTACCTTTAGCTCTAATAAAATAGGATAATAATAATAATTATAATAGTTATAATTATAATTATTATCATAGTAGTAATAACCTAGGCTGAAACTAGGTATATATATATATATATAGAGGAACAGAGGTTAACGGAGCCGCATTATGAATGATTAGTAGCCGCCTTGTATCATCACAAAAGTCATAAAATAATTCTTCCACTCTATACCTTGATCAAAAGCCATCTTGCATCATCACTAAAAGCATAAAGCATTCTTCCTCTCTGCACCTTGAACACAAGCCGCCTAGCATCATCACCATAACCATAAGGTATTATTCCTCTCTGTATATTGATCGAAACATGCAGTAATGATAGGCATATTTTTTTATAGTGCCAATATGAATATTCCCTTTTAATTATAATAACAATTTTCTTCCAATTATATTCTTGAAGCATTGTTTTTAGAAATTTAGCAGTGATAGCAAACAACAATTTATGTGCATTGCTTTAACTTCTTAATTACATCACAGTCTCATACATCCTTTGTAAATGGTTGATATCATGTAATGTAAAAAAAAATGTAAGCTGATTGTAAATGGTTAATAGTTCTGTTGTGTTTGAATTGGAAAAAAAAATGTATGCTGATTTAGTCTAAAGTTGATTACTTCTCTCTTGAAATTTAAATAGCATACATTATCTATTATTTATATAGAAGCCAATTTGAATAGCATGTATTATCTGTTATTTATATAGAAGCCAAATAAATGGTACATTCACACAAAATGCCAAAAAAATTGCAATGTGTATATACGCATTAGTAGCAGTTCTCTATCCACTATGCCTTATTTATTTTATTAATTATTTATTTATAACTTATTTTATTACTTAATTATTACTTACTTAATTATTTATTTATTTATTTATTATTTTATGTGTTATAGATTTTGGAGATAGGATTATTTTGTCATCATATAGGGAGGGTTTGACAAACCTAGTGATTCGGGGAAGTAAAACTGAATGAGCCTGATCGTAGAGGGCTACAGTCAAACTATAAGGTAAGACTGATAGACCTTGGGGGTACATCTAGTGGGGAATTCCTAAGTGGATTAGTGGGTTATTCCCTAAGGCGGGGAACTACCGTGCAACACAAGAGTACCCCGACTGTCGCAAATATGTGTCTCGGGTTGAGTTGAGGGGATCTATGAAGACTTGGCCATTCATGAATTGTCCATCCACTCTTGTAGTGGCATAGTATCAGGCCTCCTAACCAAGTACTTCAGAGTAGAATGGTACCAAATGATGAAGAAGTATAGAGTATAGGACATGCATAACATTTCATCCTTGTGACTGTTTGATTGTGATTGAATTCGATTAACCTTTTATATGATGTTCTTGAATGTTTCTCTTTATTTGTGTTGTTTTGACTACTTGCGTGTTCTCCTCGTTTATCTTATACTATTACATAATTTCGAAACTCACCCCTCGTTGCTTGTGTTTGGCGCTTGCGAGAGCGCATTCATTTCAGGTTATCAGTTGGTGATCCACGCTCTGATAGGTGATACTGGGTGGGAGTAATTTATCGTATTTTGTTGAGTTATGAATTAATTTAGATTTTTGTAAATTCGATTGATCAATTGTGTTAGTTATATCTTTTATTCTGATGTAGAAATTAATTTTCTCTAAATTAGAACATGTTTTCATGTTAGAAATTTTTATTTAATAAACCTAAACTATATTCGATATTAAAGGATTTCTAATTGATTTTTTATGCAACCAATTGGTGTAGTGTGAATGTGACTTTCTGAACGTTATAGTTTGAAAGAAAATTTTTATACTCTATTTTGGAACTGCTGCGAATCTCTTTTAAAACTAGTGCATTTCACTTTTTATTTCAATTTGGTTTTAGGGTGTCACATTAGTGGTATCAGAGCAGGTCTGTCCAATCAGACCGTTGGTTATATGTTCGTTGTGCTTACATGCTTACTCTCTTCATTGTTGATTTGTTTTAATTTCTTTTATTTATTTTACTATTACTCTGCAATGACTTTGTTCTAAGAGAGCTATTCGTTGTGCAAACGTATTATGGGGTATTTAACGTGGATTGTTTTTGTCTCCATGTTGGCACTATGTTTAAGTGTAGGCTAACCAATTTTAGTTTGGTTGGGATCATTGATTGGTGGAACAATGGTGTTGTGACTAGAAATGTTGAAGCCATTGGTAGTCAAGCTTTACTTGTTTTCATTTTTTTGTTGTAAACGTAGCTATGTTTTTCGGATGCCTAACATTATCTATACTTTCCTCTTATTTATGAACTATAAGAGTATTAACTGTTACAATGGAGAGGTTATTCTTAGGGAGATATTAAAGTTAAGTTTTTTAGTTTTTTATAGGCATATTTTTTTATAGTGCCAATATGAATATTCCCTTTTAATTATAATAACAATTATCTTCGAATTATATTCTTGAAGCATTGTTTTTAGAAATTTAGCAGTGATAGCAAACAACAATTTATGTGCATTGCTTTAACTTCTTAATTACATCATAGTCTCATACATCCTTTGTAAATGGTTGATATCATGTAATGTAAACAAAACAAAAAAAAAATGTAACCTTATTGTAAATGGTTGATATCCTTTGTAAATGGTTTATAGTTCTATTGTGTTTGAATTGAAAAAAAAAAGTATGCTGATTTAGTCTAAAGTTGATTACTTCTCTCTTGAAATTTGAATAGCATACATTATCTGTTATTTATATAGAAGCCAATTTGAATAGCATGTATTATCTGTTATTTATATAGAAGCCAAATAAATGGTACATTCACACAGAATGCCAAAAAAATTGCAATGTGTATATACGTATTAGTAGCAGTTCTCTATCCACTCTCCCTTATTTATTTTATTATTTATTTTATTAATTATTTATTTTATTAATTATTTATTTATAACTTATTTTATTACTTAATTATTTATTTATTTATTCATTTATTTATTTATTATTTTATTATTTATTTTATTTTATTTTATTTTATTATTTATTTATTAATTATTTATTTATTAATTATTTTATTATTTATTTATTCATTTGGCTATTTATTTATTAATTATATTATTATTTATTCTTTATTAATTTATTTATTATTTATTTTATTTATTATTTATTCACTTATTTAATTATTTATTTATTATTCACTTATTTATTTATTTATTATTTATTTTTTTATTTATTTTATTATTTATTTTTTTATTCAGTTGCTTATTTAATTATTTATTTTATTACTTGTTTATTCATTTATTTATTTACTTATTTCTTTATTCATTTACTTATTTATTTATTTTATTTATTATTTTATTATTTATTCATTTACTTATTCGTTTATTTATTATTTATTTTATTTATTCATTTAATTATTTGTTTATTTATTATTTATTTTGTTGTTTATTTATTTCTTTTTTTATTCAGAGTAAGTAATTTATTTGTATTTGGTGGTTGTGTGGCTATAATTCCTTTGCGGACTATTAGAGATGACGACCGATAAAGAAACGATTCGTTAGCAGATCAGATTCATTGGACGAAATCTTCAGTCGAGGTAAGGGATGAGATAAAGTTCGGTTTTATGAGTATAAAATAACACGAGTTGAACGGGAATACTGAAATTCCCATATATTTATTCGGGGTTTACTACGTACGGTTGAGCCCTATTGAGTAATAATAATTAATTAATAATATATGAATGGTAATAGTGAGGACTAAAATATAATTTAGAAACCTATAGAATTGTGTGAATTAATTTATATTAAGATTGTGTGTTATTTGATTTTCTGAAACATATAGTAATTGTTATTGTATGAATGATATATATTTGAGTGTTCTTGTCTACTTGATTGAAATTCTGATATTACTTGAAAATACACCTAATTGATTCCTTGAAAATGCGCCTAATCCAAATTGTCTCTTTCAAAACTAGTGCATTTCACTTTTTATTTCAATTTGGGTTTAGGGTGTCACAACCTGACTTCAAGTCAATCTTCAAAAATATCGCGACTCCTCTCAATTGATCCATCAAATCATTGATATGTGGTAAAGGATAACTGTAGACACCTAATTTTGTCCGCCACTTTTAAAGTTTTTATGAAATATAATAAATATATAATTAAAATAAATAAATAATAACAAAAATAAACAATTAGGCTGTTGACACCTAATTTTGTCAGCTCTTCCTTTTTTATTTGTAGAAAAAATATAATAATAAATATTAAGCATATTCTTGACTTTTCGTTAAGTTAAATAAAATAAAAAGATTTAAAAAAAAAGATATTAATTCTAATTTAATTTATTGTTTCTAAAAAAGGGGTTAAAAAATCATATCTTAAGTGATTACGGTACGTTTTTGAAAACGTTAAGAATAGCCTTAATGATCATTAATGAAAATTATTATTTTCCAAAAAAATTAAACCTAATTCCTAACTATAAATAAGAGGACAAGGAAACTAAAGGGAGGGGGAAAAGATAAAGAAAAAGATTGGAACCAAGGGCTAATAAAAAAAAAAATTCTACAGTGCGGTAAACCTTTTTTTCCTTTTTTCTCATCATCTATTTTTGACATTATTGTTGTTATAGAGTTATTTTTTTACTATTTTATGCACGTATGGTAAACCTTTTTTACTATTTTTGACATTATTGTTGTATAATTGTCTACATCTATATCAAATTTGTGATTCATTATCTCTATTTTGTTTTTTGTTTTTTTTTTATCTTGTGCATTAGATCTTAAACTCTTTTGTTATTACCGCCGTTGGTTCGCCCCAGATATGCGCCGCCGACTCGCGGATCTGTCCTTAAATTTTTGTCGTTTATAAGTT
>JBBPBS010000689.1:1825686-1958805 GCA_037974835.1 Cicer judaicum
AAAATGCAAAAAAAAAAAAAATAGTAAAAGTATTTTCTTAAAATAAAACGATATACAAATTAATAAATAATACATCACTCCTACTATTATTATTATTATTATTATTATTATTATTATTATTATTATCATAATTACCATTATTATTATTATCACCACTATAGTGTGAATTTATTTTGATATAAAAATAAAAATTAATAATAAAATCAATCAACACACAAATATTTTCTACCCAAGAACTACGTGAGTTTTGATTTCCCTATTGCACTTGGGGATACGTAGGAGCAAAGTCTTCCCTTGTCAAACCAAATTAATAAAAAATATTTTTTTTCTCTTTCTTTTATTAATGTAAATAATTTATTTTCTTTTTTTACTATTTTTTTTGGGGGTAAAAATAAATAAACAAATAAATAATTTGTATACAATTAATTATGGAGTAACCGTTTTAATGGACGTTATAGGGTGGTAATACTTCCCTATTTGTAATCGACTCCTGAGTCCGAATTTCTGGTTCAAAAATTATTATTTTAGGTTTTATCCAATTTTTCCTTTAATAAAAATAAAATTGTTGGCGACTCCTTTTTTCGCAGACAAACTGGCCGCGACAATAACAATTCTTAATGGTCGCTTTATTAAGATGCCGATAATCCACACATAAGCGTGCGTTCCGTCCTTCTTCTTAACTAGCAACACTGGAGCTCTCTATGGTGATACACTTGGCCTAATAAATTTCTTCTCCAACAAATCTTCAATTTGGAGGTAACCCTAGAATTTTCGTTGGAAATACGTCCTGGTACTCCTTTACAAGCACTACGTCTTTTCTTTTCAAATTTACCTTTGCCTCCACGTTGGCCAAAGAGAGATACTCATGAGTTCCTTCTCTTAGTGACACTCCGAGTTTGTTAGCAGCTAGATACTTAACAACTCCTTGTTCGGGGAAAAGAACCAGTTTGCGAGCACAATCCAAAATCACATAATGATACGACATCCAATCCATACCGAGAATAACATCGAGTGATTGTAGAGGTAAACAAATTAAATTAATCAAGAAATCCCTATTTTGGATAGTTACTTGACAATGTAAAGATGCATAATTTACTGTCAAAGTCTTAGCAGGTGTAGAAACAACCAAATTAAAAGGTAGAGACAACATATATAACTTCAAATGATTCACACAATCCATAGCAATAAAGGAATGGGTTGCCCCCGAATCAAAAAGTGCAGTTAGAGTGTTACCTTTTGGAACTTTTTCTCTTACACTATTAGGTGTATTTTTTTTTACAGAACTAGGATCTGATGCCAATTGATGTAGCTAAATATCACTAGAAGGGGGGTTGAAAAGGGATTTTGCTGTTAAAAATAATTTTCAAGTGTTTTTAAAACTATCCTCTCGTTGAGGATGGCAAGCCCGAGGATGGGTTTTTCAAACCTTCGGATCTGAGCTGAGCAAAAGAGTGAGAGAAAAATATGAGAATGACACACACAATTTTAGACTAGTTCACCCAATTTTACTAATGTTAAAACAGATCAACCACTCATTGAGGTTGATTACAAATTGTGTATTCTTTAGCTTCACCAAGCTTACAATCAAGTTTCAAATATTTCCAAGTGTATCTCACATGGAAATTACAGAGTGATATGAGAGTGATTGATTCTAAATACTTTCTCAAAGGATTTACAAAGATCTAATGTAGGATTGAAGAAAGTATGAAAAGATGATGGGTATTGCTCTTGATAGCTTTAAGATACTTGATCTTTTTATGTAATATTGTTGTGTATTTGATGATGAACAACTTGCTTCCTTTTATAGAAGTCTTATGATGTTCCTTTCATGTGCCAAGCTCTTGATGACCATTGGTATTCATTACAAAAGATCCAAGGTCTTTCATCATATTTTGAGAACTGCCATCCAGCTGTTCTTGGACTACCAAAGGCCATCCTCGAGTAGGAAGATCAACATCCTTGGAACTTGATCTTGAGATGTCCTTTTCTTTTCTCTTTCTTCAAAGCATGTAAGGTTGTTTCTTTGACTATGTGAGCTACAATCTTTTGAGAAACTTTAAGGTCTAGGTTGATTTCAACTTTTGAGTGATGTTGACAAGAGAGAGCCACCCTCTTACATAGGACTGCCATCCTCCTATCCAAGGTTCAGATCTGCTTTTATCATAACATGTGAAGGCTTCTATTTTTGGCTTGTTTGTTGTTGCCTTTTTGTAACTTTACTTCTTCATGTATTCATTCATGTAAGGACAATAAATGGTATGATTTTAGCCTTTGCACATGTTCGATGGGTTGCTTTCAACTTTATTGAACCGTCCTCCAGCCTAGCCCTGTCATCCTCTTTTCTAGATCTGCCTATTCTTGTACCTATTCCTTTGGCCTTCTAACTTCTTTATTTCAAAATACTTTATTTATTCATTCTTTGATATTGTTGTGCATTTCTTTAATGAATAAAAGCAATAATTCTGGTGAGGACACATATTGTGCATATTTGAAGCTTTAATTTCTACACGAGGCCATCCTCAAGAATTTTAATCTTCCAGATTTGAATCAGATTTTTCTCCTTTTTGCCTTAATGATTAATAACATATTTTCTTATATGAATTCACTAAAAAACACAAATTAGTTATTAACCACAATCATAATCTCTTAAGTAATTTTGTTATCATTAAAATCATTTGAGAGATTATGTCTCAATAATCTCCCCCCTTTTTGATGATGACAAAATTCTTTAGATTATGATTTTAAATAAGACAAGTTAATGAGATAAAATGTTTATGCTCCCCCTCAATCATATGTGTAAAATTTTTTAAAACTAAAAAACATTACTCCCCCTAAATATATGCCAAAAATTTGAGATAATGAAATTGAACCATGTATAAAACTTCATATTAATAAGACAATATTCCAAAAGTTTGTTCAACACAACATAAACATCAAACAGGATACATAGGAAGCAAAAAAATTCAACTTAACACCTATTTTAACACAAAGACAACTACTGAATAAGCATAATCTTTCTCCCCCTGAACTTGGCAGCATAAAAAAGAAAGAACCACAAAGTTATTCGGAGGTTGATGGCCCATCAGACGAGGATGGAGGAGATGGAATAGCAGAGGAAGGTTGGGTTGGTAGCTCAGGAGGATGATCTCTAGGAGCAATAGTAAGGGCCAAGTGTTTGGTAACCCATTCAAGAATGAGACCAAATGGAACCAAAGAGTTCTGGAAGTGGGTGAAGCTGTGAAGGATTTTTTTTTCTAATCCTTCCTAATTGATTTGAGAAGTTTCATCTACTTCTGATTCTTGCTATCCTGAGTCTGTTTGCTAGGAATTTGGTCCTTAAGTTGATCATTTACATTGGAACTCTTATTTTGGGAGCTCCCAACTTTGTCTTTGGAATAGTTATGAGTCGTGGTAGTAAAAAAAGAATCAAGGGAACTGAACAAACCTGTGACCTCAGGGAGAGGTTAGGCAGGTTCTTCACGATTTGCAATAGGAGGAATGGAAATTGGTTGCGCAAGATCTGGTGGTGGGAGCACATCTTCTTCCACTGGCACAGTTGGACGAGAAGCCATAGGCACATCCGTAGGAGAGGGAGGATAAGACAAATTGAGATCAAAATATAACTCCTCACCATCTTTCATGTGTTGAAGAGGAGTTGGTGTGAAGGTATCCTCTAGAAAAGGATCGACTTCATGAAGAGGAGTCATATTGTGGATTGGTGAAGACTGATGTGGTGTTTGGACAAGGGAGCCAAGAGAATGAGGGTTACAAAATGGGGATGAAGTATCAATAGGAGATTTACGTAGTGGAGATGTAGTGGGAGTAGTGGAGTTAATGGGTTCCTGAGTGATTGGAGATGGAGCATCCTCAGGTGGAGGTTGAGTAGGTTTTGATTCAGAGTTTGGAGAGGGAGAGGAGGAAGACCGAGCTTTCCTTTTCTTAGATGCAGGGAGGTCATTTGAAGAAGTTTTGAGAGTAGTGGAGACATCATGTTGAATCCTCATCTATTTGATATTTTTCATAAAGAATGTGTTGTTGAAGTTAATAGAGGGTTCATCTTCAAGTGAGATTTTGAAAAATTTGAAGATTTTAGTCAAAATCATCCCATAAGGAGCAGATCGTCCCATCACAACAGCATTTAACATGAAGCAGAAAATAACATGTCCTAAGTGAAGAGGAGTACCAGTCATCAAATGATGAATGATCGTGAGGTCAAGCTCCAAGACCTTCTCAAAACTGCTAGCTCTCGGCTTAATGGAGTGTACACAAATGTTGTGGAGGATACGACACATAGGAAGGAGGTTGGAAGCTACTAAAGGTTTTGGAGGTTTGATGAGAGAGTTTTGGAGAACATAGGTCCTAGTGATTACACATTGTGAATACCACCTATCCTAGAGGCAGTAGGCTCCTTCATCGCGTATATCTGGAATTTGACATAGCGTAGTAGGATTTATCTCCATATGAACCCTTTTTAGGACCAAACTAAAACCAGTGGTGCCTTTTGAACCATTTGAAGCCGCATAAAAAGCCCTTACAAGGTGAGGATACTGAGGTTCATTGATTTTGAAAAAAGAGGTCCATCCGAGTTGGTCAAAAATTTCCTCCACGTTAAATCCTCCTTGTTTGATATCAGCAAGTTCAATGATTTTACCATTGACCAAAAATTTGTTTTGCCATTTTGAGACATAGTTAGTCACTAATTCGTCCGACACAAATAGTGGGGTAATTTCAGAAATTTTTGGAGACGAGGATGGGGGTTTTGGGGAAGAAGGTTTGGCCTTTTTAGGAGTTGAAGCTTTTGAGGTAGATTTCGCATGAAGAGGCTGTTGTGAAGATTCTGGAGGAAGATTGGTCTCTGAATCATCAGAGTGGATGACATGAATCGTGTTGTCCTGAGAGAGCGCCTTTTTAGATGAAACAACTCCTGACATAATCTTGGAGGAGCGCCTTATGGGAGCGGAGGAGGATGAGTTTGTTGAGATTTTGGGAGTGGTAGAAGGAGAAGAAGAACTTTTGGATGGTTGAGAATGGTGTTCAAGGTATTTGCTTCAGATTGGGTTTCCTTATGGCAATCCGACTCAGTGCTTGAGTAGACATCTTGATTATCTTCTGGTTGTTGATAATAGATTTTGCGTTTTGCAGTAACTTTGGTGCGAGCCATTTGAAAAATCTTAGATTGGAATGCAACTGATGAGTGAAAAAAAATTTAAACTGAGGGTAGATGAGTGAGAGTGATAGAGGAAGAAAAAGTAAGTAGAGGAGGATGGAAGATGTATAGAAAGAAACGTGTGAGGAAACGTGTAATTAATGTGCCGTTTACCTAGGAACCTAAAGTGATGATGGATGAGACAAGCTGGGGACAAGTAGCCGTTAATGCAATAAATGCACGGCGTGAAGCATGGAGGCAAGCGTCACACATGCTGGCCAATGAGAGAGGAGGCACATGCAGATTTTCTTGTCTGATGTGACAAAGGAAGTTACACCATTAAGGATATTCCGTCCTCTGGTGGTTTTGGCCACCCTCACAGTTTTAGACTAAACTGTATATACACATACAATAAACAACATATTTTTTGGATTTTAATTTAGTTATTAAAAAATAATCATAAAAAAATAAATATAATAAAGGAACAAAAAAATCAATTAATTTTAGACAAATTAAAGATTGAGAGTTCCTCCAAGATCTTTTTGAACCTATCCTCATGGAGAGGTTTGGTAAAAATATCTGCTAAATGATTTTTAGTGTCAATAAAAATCAGTTCTAAATCCCTTTTTTGCACATGATCTCTTTAAAAACGATGTTTAATTTCAATGTGCTTAGATCTAGAATGTTGAATTGGATTTTTAGACAGATTTATTGCACTTGTATTACCACTGAGGATGATAATTTTTATGTACCTTAGAGAGTAATCCTCAAGTTGATTTTTTATTGATAGTAATTGTAAGCAGCATTATGCAGTTGATACATATTTTGCCTTTGTAGTTGGAAGAGCAATGATACTTTGTTTTTTGCATGACCAATTTATTAGAGATTTACCAAGAAATTGGCAAGCACCACTTATGCTTTTCTTTCAACTTTCTCTCCCGCATAGTTGGCATCACAATAAGCTATGAGGTCAAGATAGGAACATTTTTTGTACCAAATTTCCAGATTTATCATGCCAACAAGATATCTAAAAATCCTTTTTACTGTAGTATGATGGGATTCTTTAGAAGAGGATTGAAATCTTGCATAGAGATCGACTGCAAAGACTATGTCCGGTCTGCTGGCTGTTAAATACAACAAGGATCTGATCATCCCTCTGTACTCCTTTTCAGATATTGGAGTTCCTTCATCATCTTTTTGGAGTATGGAGGATAGGTGCATAGGAGCTCCCATACTCTAGGGTGAACTCATGTTATATCTGTTGAGTAAATCCTTGGTGTATTTTTCTTGAGATATAAAAATGCCATCCTCTTGTTGTTTGATTTGCAAACCAAGGAAGAATTTTAATTCTCCCATCATACTCATCTCAAACTCACTTTGCATGAGATTGGAGAAATCTTTACACATCTTTTCACTTGTAGATCCAAAGATTATGTCATCGACATATATTTGAACAATCAATAAATCCTTCTCAAGAGTCTTCTTGAAAAGAGTAGTATCAATTTGTCCTCTAATGAATCCATTCGCTTTTGGAAAAGAGCTTAACCTCTCATACCAAGCTCGAGGAGCTTGCTTTAAATCATAAATAGCTTTTGAGAATTTGAACACATGGTTAGGCTTCTTTTCAACCTCAAACCCAAAAGGTTGACAAAAGTAAACCTCCTTATTTAATAACCCATTCAAAAAGGCACTTTTGACATCCATTAGAAATAGTTTGATACCTTTATGAGTAGCATAAGCTAAGGATTCTTATTTCTTCAAGACTTGCTACGGGTGTAAATGTTTCATCATAATCAATTCCTTCTTGTTGATTGTACCCTTGTGCCACTAATCTTGCTTTTATTTCTAATGACCTCTCCAACCTCATTTAGTTTATTTCTAAATATCCATTTAGTCCCAATAATGATTTGTCTAGAGGATGGGGTACAAGATTCCATACCTTGTTACTTTCAAATTGTGAAAGCTCTTCCATCATAGCTTCAACCCATGATTTGTTACCAATAGCTTGATCAATTGTTTTGGGTTTAACTTGTGATATAATGGCCATATTGGTAGTGTTTTCCCTTAGAAAATTTCTGGTTCTAACACCATATTCAATATTCCCAATAATTAGACCAGGAGGATGATGTGTGACTATTTTCCATCCTCTTGGAGGTTGCTGATAGGTTGGGTCAGACTCATCCTCTTCGTGAGGACCGGGTACTTGAGAGGATGAATGTTCATCTTCTTCATTTTTATCCATTTTTTCTAAACACAAGTCATCAAACTTATCAAAAATAACATGCATGAATTCCTCCACAGTTTGAGTTCTAAGATTATATATTCTATAACCTTTTGACGTTGTGGAGTATCCTAGAAAAATACCTTTATCAGATTTTGGATCAAACTTTCCCAAATTTCCTTTATTATTTATAATGTAGCAATAACACCCAAATATATGAAAAATATGAAATATTTGGTTTTCTCCCTTTCCATAATTCGTATGGAGTTTTGTTTAAAAAATTTCTAATTGATGCACGATTAGAAACATAACAAGCAGTGTTGATGGGTTCAACCCAAAAGTATTTTTCAAAGTTGGCTTCATTTAAAATAGTTCTAGCCATTTCTTGTAAAGTTATATTTTTCCTTTCAACAAACCCATTTTGTTATAGAGTTCTTGGACAAGAAAAGTTATGAGAAATACCATTTGCTTCACAAAGATTTTTAAAAGTTATGAGAAATACCATTTGCTTCTAAAATTCACCTCCATGGTCACTTCTCACCGAGACAATTTTTTATCCTTTTTCATTTTGAATCTTTTTGCAAAAATAGAGGAATGCCTCAAAGGCTTCATCTTTATGTTTTAAAAATAGAACTCAAGTAAAACGAGAGAAATCATCAACAATTACAAAACCATATCTTTTTCCACTAAGGCTTGGAGTTTTGATAGGATCAAAAAGGTCAATGTGAATAAGTTCAAGAGGATGATTTGTTGAAACAAAGTTTTTAGAGTGAAAACTACTTTTAATTTGTTTTCCGTTGACATAAGCTTCACATACTTTGTCTTTTTCAAAATATATTTTTTGAAGACCTTTTACTAATTCTAATTTTGCTAATTTAGAAATAGTGTTTAAGCTTGTTTGACCAGCTCGTTTGTGCCAAATCCATTTATCTTTATCAATGGAGACAAAACAAGATTCAGTAGGTAGATCATCCAGATAAAGTTCATATAAATTCTTTTTTCTAAAACCGAAAAAGAAAACTCTACCTGAGGATGAGTGTTTAACCTTGCATAGAGTAGGCTTAAATATAACTTCAAATCCACTATCACATAATTGACTAATGCTTAGCAAGTTATGTTTTAAGCCATCCACATACTAAACATTTTCAATTTTTGCATAATTATTTTTATCAATAATACATTTTCCTTTTATTTGAGCATTATCATTATTACCAAATGTGACTGATCCTCCATCCTTTATCTCCAATGACATAAAGCAGTGCTTATCCCCTGTCATATGCCTTGAGCAACGACTGTCCAAGTACCAAGGCTTTCTTTTGTTGATCAGAGGATGAACCTGTGTTAGAGTTTAAAAGTGACTTAGGTACCCATATAGCATTGGGTCTTTGTTGGTTAGTTTTTCCTCTTGTAAGGACTTTTCGTTTGTGATAAAAGATAGAATCAAGTTGCCCATGTTTACCACAGAATGAGCATGCTTTCTTTATATTTTCAACTTTCTTATTAGCATGACATATCTTGAATGTATGCCCAAATGTTTTGCAAAAAGTGCATTTTGACCTATCCTCTTGTTTTTTTGGCAAGAAAAAATTTTCATATAATTTTTGTTTTTGAGAATTTTTAAAACCAATACCAGCCTTGTCAAATATTCCAGATTGAGACCCCATTATCTTTTGAAATGTTTCTGTAGATTTGACAAAGTTGGAAATGTCAGTTTTTAGTTCCCTAACCTTTGTTTTCAAAATTTCTTTTTCTGTGTCCTCATCATGAGGTTGAGGATGATTTTTGACTATCCTCTCGTTAAAAGTTTTTTGTTGATATGACATTTGAAAATAAGAATGCTGCAAATCTTGAATGATTTTAACATACTTATCATTCTTTTTTCGAAGCTCCTCATTTTGTTTCTTTATCTCAACAAGTTGGTTTTTTTGAAATATACATTTTTGAGATAAAGTGTCTGAGTCATTTAAGAGGCTATCAAATTCAATTTCTAATTTCTCACAATTAGGACATAGATAAAAAATACTTACCTTTTCAGTTGATGATGTTGCCATGTGATAGAGGTTGGCCTTTTCTTCCTTTTCTTGCTCAGAGGATGACTCGTCACTGTCATCCCTAGTGATCAAAGGCTTCACTTTGTTTTTGTATTGAAATCTTCTTGAGTTCCTTCTGTTGAGAGGATACTCAATTTTGTAGTGTCCCATCTTGTTGCATCCAAAACAAGTTATCTAACTTTTGTCAATTTTTTCTTTTTCAGGAGGTCCTTTACTTTGTCCTCTTCTGTTTATCATCCACTGAATTCTTCTGGAAATCAGAGCAAGTTCATCCTCATCCTCAAATAGAGGATACTCTGTGTTTTCCTTCTTTATGACATCTTCATTCTTCTTGGAGGATGAACTTTCTATTTGGCTGGTTTTTAGAGCAATCATTCTTCCCTTTTTGCTTGGTTTATCTGCCTGCAACAGTGGTTCATGAGCTCTTAGAGTTCCAACCAAATATTATAATTTCATGTTGGTCAAGTCTCTTACTTCTGCAATGATAGTTACCATTGGCCTCCATTCTTTTGGTAAAATTCTTAGGATTTTTCTTATCCTTTCTTGAATGGAGTATACCTTGCCATGAGATCTCAATTTATTTAATATGATTGTTAACCTTGAGAACATTTCATCAATAGTTTCCTCCTCTTTCATTTCAAATAGTTCGAAATCTCTTACTCCCATGGATATCCTCGCTTCTTTTACATGGCTTGATCCTTCATGATGGATCCTTAGAGTGTCCCATAGCTCCTTAGCATTTTTGCACTCTTCAACTATGTTATACTCTTCCCTGCTCAAACCACACATTAGAAATAAATGAGCTTTAGAGTTTAGGAGTACCTTTGCATTTTCCTCCGTCGTCCATTGTGCTTGAGGTTTCTCATCGGAGGATGCGTCTGTGTTGTTGGTTCTGATGACGTGATCTCCATTTTCCACCATATACCACATTTTGTTGTCTTATGATATGAGAAATAGTCTCCTCTTACCTTTCTAGTGGTAGTAATCTGTACCATCAAAATAGGAAGGTTAGTTGGATGATCCTCCTTCAGGAATATCCTTAGCTTTTGACATTTTTCCTTTTGGATCTTTTTCTCTTACATTGTTAGGTGTATTTTTTTAGAGAACTAGGCTTTGATGCCAATTGATGTAGCTAAACATCACTAGAAGGGGGGTTGAATAGGGATTTTGCTGTTAAAAATAATTTTCAAGTGTTTTTAAAATTATCCTCTCGCCGAGGATGGCAAGTCCAAGGATGGATTTTTCAAACCTTTATATATGAGCTGAGCAAAAGAGTGAGAGAAAAATATGAGAATGACACACACAACTTTTATACTGGTTCACCCAATGAAGGCTACGTCCAATCCTCACGCTCTTGTGAGATTTTACTAATGTTCAACCAGATCAACCGCTCACAGAGGATGATTACAAATTGTGTATTCTTTAGCTTCACCAAGTTTACAATCAAGTTTCAAATATTTCCAAGTGTATCTCACGTGGAAATTACAAAGTGATACGAGAGTGATTGATTCTAAATACTTTCTCAAAGGATTTACAAAGATCTAATGTAGGATTAAAAAAAGTATGAAGAGAGGATGAGTATTGCTCTTGATAGCTTTATGATACTTTATCTTTTTATGCAATATTGTTGTGTATTTGATGATGAAGAGCTTGATGCCTTTTATAGAAGTTTTAGCCTTTGCGCATGTTCGATTGGTTGCTTTCAACTTTACTGGACCATCCTCTAGCCTAGCATTGTCATCCTCTTGTCTAGATCTGCCCATTCTGGAACCTATTCCTTTGGCCTTCTAACTTCTTTATTTCAAATATTTTATTTATTCATTCTTTGATACTGTTGTGCATTTCTTTAATGAATAAAAGAATTAGTTATGTTGAGGACACATATTATTCTTATTTGAAGCTTTAATTTCTACGCGAGGCCATCCTCAAGAATTTTAATCTTCTAGATTTGAATCAGATTTTTCTCCTTTTTGCCTTAATGATTAATAACCTATTTTCTTATATGAATTCACTCAAAAGCACATATTAGTTATTAACCACAATCATAATCTCTTAAGTAATTTTGTTATCATTAAAATCATTTGAGAGATTTTGTCTCAACAAATTGAACCCCAATTCGCACTATGATACATGAAATCTTTTGTGTCAAAATGAAACCTTTTGCAATCTTTAGTATCTATAATCATAAAAAATTTCATGTGTCATAGTGTGAACTGCAGTTCATTTATCTTATTCTAAAGACCATAGAAGATTTCAGTTTGATATGGAAAATTTTATGAACCATAATGTGAACTAGGGTTTTAATATAAACTTGTTGTCATGAATAATGTTAGGATCTTTCTAGGTTGGAAACTTTCAAATTGGAGCCAAATCATGTTTTATTGGAGAATACTGTTACTCGCACTAATCAACTATGAATTGTACGTTTCCAAAACGAGGTGAAAGAACACATTCAAAAACACAAGTTAAGTTGTAGAATACTTGAAAAATACTATAGATGTAAAACACGAGATATGAGCGTAAACTACCAAAAAATAATATTGTAAGACCTGTGGTTTAGGGTTTGATGTGAATGAAATTGGAATTATCTTTGATAAGTTCAAAGTAAATTCTTTCAAGAACTCTAAAGAGTCAAGCCTCATAAAATAACAATGTGTTCCAAATCTAATTTTCAAAGTTAGGGTTTGGCCACCATATTAAAAGTGTTACTCTTGAAATGACCTACAATAAACTCTAGAAGGGTGTTGAATAAAGTTTAAAAATTTCGAAAAATAGTTTTTAAAATAATTGAGTCGTATAGTGGAAATTAAAATTTTCTAATGCAATGTAATCATTTGATTATGTGCGTAGGATATTAAGATTGATTAATGATGGTATATTAAATAAAAAAACCCAAAATTTAATAAAGATTTTTATAAGAAAAACATAAAATTGATTGAAGTAGTTTTATACTTCAATCAACGTATGAACAAAATCATCAAATAAAGGTTCAATGAATCGTAATCAATAGAAATATTATATCAAATTTTCTTCAAATGGAATCAAGTTTAAGATGATGATTTCCAATGTTCAAAATAGAATTTTATTCAACATTCAAAACTAAGACAAGATTTCAAAACAGAAAAATCTTATGATAATTTTTCTATCAATTTGCACCAAAACAAATTTTCCACCAAACTCCAACGCAAAATAGAAAATTAAGAACATAGTAGAATTCAGAAGTCAAAGAGAGTTAGAAAGATTCGCACAACGATTTATACAGGTTCATCTACTTCTTCCTCCAACGTAGAGTACATCATATCCCATTCAAATGAATGAGTATTTTCTTCCTTTATTATTACGGTGAATGTTTATAGAATCCTTTCTTAGAAGTTACAAACACTTGTACACACGAACATTTTTTCCTTAACATTCTTCTACATAGAATCTTGGAACACCCTCCAAATTATGAACACTAGCCTTTCTTTAAGATGAAGATTGTACCTCAATCTTGCAAGATAGAGACCTAGAAACCCTTCTAGAACCTTTATGATGAACACCTTCTTTGGCCTTTGATACACAATCCACCAATATCCACTCTATGGTTCATATATGAAATAGACACTCCAACCAATGATATCCCTTCATTAATGTCTATCGTTTCACTAGTTGAATTGCAGACCAACTTGCTCAAGAAAAAGTTTTCAATCTATGATATGATATCAAATGCTTGAGTTTGAGGAATCAGTGAAATTATTCTTGTGTTTAGAAAGTGATGAGTAAACCTTTAATATGATACATGGGAGAGGTAACCAAATGAAAAACGAATTATATGAAAAAAAAACACTTTATAACTAACATAAAAATCTTAAAATTGTCAAATTTTAAGTCTGCATGTCAATTCTTAAGACAAGCGAGGCGACTCACACTGATTGAAAAATATCATATTTGATGTTTGAAGCCGTGTGAGTCAATTCACACAACTGTGAGTCAAGTTAAACAACTCCTTGCTTTGTTGATGAGTTGATTCACACTTTATGACTCCATTCACTAACCTATGATAAATGTGAAAATTAATTTACACAGTCAAAAACAATTTCAAAATTATTTGAAACGAGTTTCAAACGTTACCAATGAAATATGATCATTCTTCAAACTTAATGCATGCTAAAACACATGTAAATAAGCTTATGTATGAATAAAATTTATTTCTTATGCAATCTTTCTTGATCAAGTGGTGTATGCAAAAGTTAAAGAAGGATAATCAACAAAGCACACACTCAAAGCATCATCTAGACTAAAAAAATTGACATCACTCAAAACACTAAGTCTAAAACAAAACTAACTAGGAGACACCTTACAATTACAACAAGTTCTCTTATACTTATCCCAACTCAAGTTCTTAAAATTAGACCCAAATAAACTTACCAATTCAGACAGTAATAAGTTTGGCTATGATGGAAAAGGTGTCCAAGAATTCAATGCCATCCTGCTGAGTATATTCTTTAGCAACAAGCCTAGCCTTGTACCATTCCAAGTTTCCATCAACTATTGGATCTTTTGTTGAGGGTATGCTGTAAATCTTGAACAAGAAGAAGATGAAATTGATGATGAAGGTTGCATAAATAAAGTCCAAATCGTTTGTATCACACTAAACTTTAGGTTTGATTCATCCCCACCAATCTATATATATTGGATGCAAACGAGTTAATCGACGAATCCCCTTTAGGATACTTTGGAATCCTTTAAGTTAATTGCACATTTACATCAAGCCTATCGATCAACAATAGTTTACATAATAAAGTTCATTCATTTACTCTCGTGTACTTGAGAAAAGAAGAAATGACTCAAAAATATTTTTGACATAAATTTAACTCATGTAACATGAAATTTTTTGTGAAATAAATTATTTCTAAAGAAACTCATGTATCTCGATTTATAAAGAAACTATCTTATGCATTTTTTTGTAAAATGACTCATGTATCTCTATTTATAAAGAAACTCATACCAATTGATGAAGAAAAAAAACAACTCTTGAAAAAGATTGTAATATTTTGGTAACTTAGCAGATGCATCGATTTGATGGCTAACAGATGCATTAAGCATCGCAACCACTTAACCAAATGATACATTAAATTATTTAATTTTGCTATACTAATATAGCTATTAGAGAATTTCAAATATATTTTAGAAATTCCTCTCACAATCCCCACCATTTTCAAAATATCTTTAAATCTATTATTCTAGAAATCTCATGGTTTCATATAAAGGTATCTTACGATTTGAACTATTACTTAGTAAATTATGTTTTAACTCATCCCCTAATATATTGGTACACAAACTTTGAATCAATCATTCGTTAGAACAAGTGTTCATAACTCACACCTGCAATCTCGGTCCCATAGATCAAATTATAAAGATGACACATTTGAAAATGTCGTGTGTCTCATATCCTTTTCATGATTGAAGAGTCAAACCCTTAAACTCTATGAAGCGACTCATTTCATTCTTATATAGGTGGACTATATCGGAAATGAATCCATAATTATACATTCCAACAAATATATGTTATATGTCCATTAACAGGATACCTCATCCTACCACTTTTATTTTATGATCCAAGTGTTTTTACTCTTTGGGATGTATTTATTGCCTAGTACTTCAATCACTCTAATATTGTACTTTCAACATTGACCTTAAGAATTGATATTACTCAAGTGTGAGTTCATCGTTTCCACCATTGGTGATTATTTAGATATGAGCTTGTATCATATCCGTAATGTTGTTTTCAACACCATGTCCTTTGTCAGACCTTTCGACAAAGGATCTGCAATATTCTTTTTAGTTCTTACAAATACTATGGATATCACTCCATTAAATCCTTTGCATAACTATGTCTTAAACCAATATGTCTAGATTTTTTGTTATATACTTGGATATATGTTTTTGATGTGTGGATTAACTATAACAATGTATGGATATTGTATCTCACACGAAAAAATCTTTTAGCTATCCAGACTCTTTACTATATGTAGCTAGAGCAATAATTAATTCTGCAATCATGGTGGTGTCAGCAATGGAAGTTTGTTTCTTTAAACCCCAAGAACTACACATTCATCAAGGTTGAAGATTCATCCACTTGTGGAAGCATGATTCTCAACATAAATTGCCTAACTAGCATATGTATACCCTTCCTAAACTGAAGAATATCCAATATACATTAAATGATAGTTAATTGTTTCTTTCAAATGTTTTAATATGTTATTAATAGCATGTCAATTTTCTTTACTTGTATTGCTTGTATATCGACTTAGTCTTCCAACATCATATGCTATATCAGGTCTGATACAAGTCATGACTTACATCAAATATCTCACTACCTTTGAATAATCTAGTTGTGCCACCAGACATCCTTGATGTGGTTGTAAACTAATATTTTGATTAAATGAGGTAGAAACATATTTACAATCTAAATAATCAAATTTCTTTAGCACTTTTTCAATATAGTGAGATTGGGACAAATCAACATTTACACATTTTAATTCCTAATAATCACGTATATTTCACCTAAATCTTTCATATCAAAATTTTTGATAAAAAATATTTAGTTTTTTTACCACATCATCCACATATAAATAAATCATAACACCATTTATATTTTTTTGATAGCGTTGACCAACTATCACCAAACCATAACACTTTTTTCATTTAATCTTTGTACATTGTATCACATACAATTAATAAGCATCTCAATGATCACATACACAAACTTTTATGTCATTCTATCTTTTACTATATTTAATTTTCAATATATCCAAGTATAAGATATAATACATTGAATACATTAAATATATATTGGCACAAGCTAGCAAAGCATGATCATGAAAATTTCTCATAATCAAATATCATAAGGTGGGTCCAACACATGTAAGTCGTGTACTCCTTAACAAATAAGAATTTATTTTATTTTTATTAAAGAAACTATTTCTTCATAGTTATATTATCACTAATACATGCATCATGAATTCTATTTGTTAATTCAAGTTTCATATTTAAATATGTTATATGGTAAATCCAAATAAGTATCAAAATAGAAAGTAAACAACGAAAAAAACTCATTAAGATTTTCTATTAGTTTCTTCCATCAACATTTGTCAATTTACAATAATTCAAAATAGATCCAAGTCATTTTCAATATAAAGCAAGCAAGAAACAATTACTTTCATACTATCATCCAGATATACTATAAGATCATTCATCTATTATAATATATTAAAATAGACTCTCACATACTATTGTGACACATTATCCAATATTGTGTAATTTCATTCAAATATTGTAACGTCAACAAAATTTTCACATGGCACATCTAAAATATCCTCCCTCTTCCATCATCTTTATTATTCCACTTCCAATTTACTTTAACATACATTTTACTATTATTATTACTATTTCGCATATAATATTAAATATAACAAATAATGTGCCCAAATTAAAAGAAGTAAAATTAATATTATGTATAATTATTCATGTGACATGTGTGGTTAGTATAACTTTATTAAAAGAGCTCCACAAAATAGAATGATGACATCTCACTATTAATTTTGCTATATAAGTTTTTTTTTGTTAAATATATATATATATATATATATATATATATATATATATATATATAAATACTATTCTACTCATTCAAACAATTTCTCTTAGTGGGTGCTATCTACAATTAGTATCTTATTAAAAATAAAATTGAAACTTCAATATTTAATTTGTCATTATATTTTGTTTAATAACTCTTATTACTACACTATATTATTGTGTCTCCTCTAATTCTAAGTTTGTAACAGGTTTAAATGATCTATAATTTTTTTTTTTTTTAACCATTTTCACATACCTTATGCATTTAACTTTTGGATCGTAGATCCACCACTGTCAAGAGAAAACCTTCCGAATACATCTGAGTTTTCACAACCCCACTTTATTAACTCAAAAAAAGATTTTTTTACAACCCAATCATTTTCAAAGAAGTAGATAAAGTTGGATTTTTATTTTTGCATAAGTAGTTTGAGTAAGGGGTATTTTGTAACATATTATACCTATTTGTTCATTTGTTTTCTCAAAACCTTGATTATTGTTAGTTAGAGTTTTTTTGTTTTTTGCAGGCATATTTGATCTCATCGACGACATGAAAGTATATTGGCTCACAAAAAGACAAATAAGATTGTCTATAGTCAGCTTCATAATAGTGTTATTATTGTGTCTTCAGGATATAATTATTAGTCGTTTATAGATAAAAGAATAATGTTTAATATTTAGATTAAAAATTATTTTTTATTTTTTTTTACAAAGATGTTTTATGTTAATTTATTTTTATAAAACTACCTATTTAAAGTTTCTACATCTGTTTTACTTCTACTGAACCGTACATACACAAATTGTTTGTAAAAATTCTCAAGTCATATGGTATAGAAGTCTCATATTCATGACATTGGAATTTAGATTTGTCATTTATTTAATAAAGTTAGAATGAAACCAAATTACAAAATCACATAAATATTCTTTTGTTTTTCTAACAATATTTTGACAATAAATTTAGATTTGTTCTTCCACTTTTTCTAATAATGTTTTTCTAATAAGAGAGCAACTAGAGTTAAATTAAAATGTTAGTTGCAACCATTAAAATAACATTCATTTTGTCTTGCCATTTTTAATTATATTTTTCACATTATATTCTCCATTTTGTGCCCTCGTGTCAATTTAGATCAATTGCAAGCTCAATGATTTTAAAATTATAATTAGATGACAAACAAGTAAAAATATAGCATGCTAATATGATTTTACGGTAGATAATTATATTTTTTAGTATTTATTAAAGTACTTTAAGATTTTTAATATCAAATATA
The DNA here is from genome assembly GCA_037974835.1 of Cicer judaicum. Classification (NCBI taxonomy): domain Eukaryota; kingdom Viridiplantae; phylum Streptophyta; class Magnoliopsida; order Fabales; family Fabaceae; genus Cicer; species Cicer judaicum. The sequence continues at coordinate 1,843,987 of JBBPBS010000689.1, forward strand.
ATTTATGGTCTTTGTTTGTAGGATGATTTTCATTATGGCTTTATTTGAAAAAATTATTATTTTTTATTTTATGCATCATAACCACTGAGAAAGTGATTTATTTTTTGACTGAAAATTTGAGAAAATGATGAATCTTTAACAATTAGTATTTCATTAAAATAATGTAATAATTAGAAAGATGTAAATTATAACAAATTATTGATTTGTTAATTTTTAATAAATTATTCAGTCCATCTATAGACCATAAATGATTAATGACTAATACTTTATATTTATTATTACATTTTAGTGCATATATATTTTTTTACATAATACTATTTTTGTTCTATTTCCTCATAATCTTTAATAAATGAAATGTGATATAAGACATTAAATTATAAATCAGTTCATCAAATATTTAAATATTTTTTTATCAATTTCAAATCGTTTTCATTCATTAAAATATAATTAAAATTTTAACATGATAATTTAATGGGTAAAATTTAATATATGAATTAGTTTCAATTATATTCTCCAAAATATTCTACATATTCTCAAATGTGTGTTTATTAACTCATACACAGTAATTACTCAAATAAACTCATGTGAAAAAAATAGCACACAAAATCAATAAATAATATTATTTTTGAAATTTTAAAATCTTATTCACAATAATACTAATATGTTAAAGTCTATATATCATTCGGAACAAGCGAGTCATATTCTAGTTCTGAATAAAAATAAAACTTCCTACATGAATCAATTAAAATTCCACTTGATATTTATGAAAGATACTTACAATACTTTTATAATAAACTAGTACGCAAGCATTCTTCATAAGTCAAACATATGAATGATAATAAAATCACATACTTGTTACTATCGAAACATGAACTCGTTGTAGCATTACAATTATGAATATTTCATAAAATCATTGAAATTTAGAACCATATAAATTTTATGATCTACGACCATGTTAATTAATATCTATGCGAATTTTGTTTCCAAAATTAAAAGGTTCAATATAATTTTATTTACAACATATTGTCATTTCCATTTTTGTGTTTCTTTTTGTCAACAATTTCAAAATATAAGATTTGAAACTAAAATATTAGTCAAGAGTCAAACCCATACAATGCCACTAATAAAAATCAAAACACACTGATTTTCAAAATCCAAACAAACAAAACTCATGCATATATAAACTAGAATAAAATTATCATCAATTCTATATGCTAGCAAGGCGGCAATAAGACATGCAATCCTAACGAATATATTATCTTTAACTTACTATATGAATATCAAACATATCATATATTAATATAAATTGATTATATACTTTTCACCGTAGTCATAAATATGTGATTGTTCTCATTTCTTAAAGAAACAATCATTGTTCAAAAATAAATTAAAACCTAAATCAAACCTAAAGAATTGTTGGATCTTTTGTTGAGGGTATACTGCAAATCTTGAATAAGAAGAAGATGAAATTGATGATGATGAAAGTTGCACATATAAATTTCAAAGTGTGTGTATCACACTAAACTTTAGGTTCGATTCGTCCCCGCCAATTTATATATATTGAATGTAAACGGGTTAAGTGACAAATTTCCTTCAAAGTACTTTGGAATCCTTGAAGTGAATTGCACATTCACATCAAACCTATCGATCAATGATAATTTACACATTAAAGTTCACTCATTTACTCTCGTGCATTAAAGAAAAGAAGAAATGACTAAAGAATATTTTTGACAGAAATTTGACTCATGTAACATGAAATTTTTTTCTTGTCCTTTCTGCCTCTAAAATACCTCTATTTATTAAGAAGCTCATACAATTGGTGAAAGAAAACAACTCTTGAAAAGATTGTAACATTTGATAACTTAACAGATATATCAGTTTGATGGCTAGCAGATATATTAAACCTAAATATTGCAACCACTTGACCAAGTGATACATTAAGTTATTTAATTTTACTAATAAAGAATTTCAAATATATTTTAGAAATTCCCCTCATATCAACTCTATACTTGGTTTTCTAAATTCAATGACACTCTACAACCTTCTTGTCTGGTGGTAAGAGAACAATAGACTAAGTATTGTTGGCTGGAAGAACAAATAATTCCTTTGTTATAGCAAGCTTCCATGCATCAAATTTCACAACCTGATGATTAAATTGAGGCTCACAAGCAGTTGTCACCACTCACCTGACATATGAAGTCTTCGTATGATTTGGATAAATTAGAATATGAATGAAACAATTGGATTGGATAGGAAATGTTGCAGACATAATAATTTAAGTAATGAGGAAGATTATAAGACTTGATAGAATGTCTAGTAAATTGAAAAATAGACTGAGATGCAGGAGGGCTGGAATGTTCATGTTGGCCAGCTAGTGGGTCATCATCAAGAACCTCAATTATAAGATGAGCTGGAATAGGAGTAACATCTGGTATAGGAGTTGGAACATCAACTAGTACAAAGAATTCTGGATCATGAACACGTGCTAAAGTTGTTGAAAAGGGAAGATGGTCTCATGAAAGACAATTTCTCTAGAAATGATGAACTTTCTTGTGTTGATGTTGTAGAGTTTGTAACCCTTGATCACCGGTGGAGAGCCTACAAAAACACATAAGGCATTCCTAGAAGAAAAATTATTTCTTAAGGTAGAAACGGTGGCTGCAAAAGAATGACAACAAAAAACTTTCGATGAAGATAATCAAGGCAAGTATTAGAAAGAACTTTTAAAGGAGGAAAAAATTGAAAAATAGGAGAAAGTGTCTTGTTGATCAAATGAGTGGCAGTGGAGACGCAGTCTCCCCAAAACTTGATAGGCAAGTTAGATTGAAATAAAAGTGTCAAGCCACATTCAAGAAGTGTTGATGTTTTCTCTCAAACAACTAAATTTTGTTAAAGTCTATGAGAATAGGAGAATTGATTTTAAGTGTTAATATCATGCAAAAAGATAACAAGAGACGGTTCTTTCGCGTTGTCAATTCTAATGCACTAGTTCGGCAATTTAATTGAGTTTTAATGAAGCGAAAAATTATTTAATTCTGGTAGGTGCCTCAGATTTGGATTTCAACAAATATATCCGTGTGAACTGCTATAGTCATTTACAATAGTTACAAAAATAAGTTTTTCCATCAAAAGTAGGCTTAGCAATATGCTCCTAAACATCACAATGTATAAGATAAAAAATTGTTAATAGCAAAATCATTAAGGTAATCTATGCAATTCAGACATAGGACAAACAGAACAAGTATGAGAAGAATAAGAAAATGACATATTAAAATAACTTTATTACTAAACATCCTTAAAACAATGTTATACAAATGGCCCAAATGAGCATGCCAAAGTTCGCTTTTACTATCATATACACCAGAATTCGGAATCATAGTACCATTGTGATGTATATTACAACCAACAGACAAAGTACTTATAACATGATCAAAATTACATTGAAAATCATCAAAACTAGAAGATTGAATCTTGTTGTGGGAGTCATTCATATAAAAGTAAAGACAATGAAGCATATTACTCTTGCCAATCATTTTCTAACTCCTGAATCACTAAGTGGTCAGCAAAGAAAGTTAGAGAAAAATTGGAATTGTTGCATAAGACAATAATAGATATTCACATTATAATCAAGAATATAAACACATTAGATAACTTAAAACCAGTAAGATGCACACATCCAATTGCAAGGACATTAACCTTGGATTTGTTAGGGAGAGAACATAAAGAAAGTATATGAAGAAAACATGTTTAAACCATTTACAATATGAGATGTTGCACTCGAATCTATAATTCAAGATCTATGGAAAAAATTGGAAAGGTATTACTTATTACCTCCATTGATGTTTCTGGTGCAGGATTGGCTGCACAATTCAATGGAGCTCGAAATAAAGCTACCAATTGTTGAGAGCATAAGAACATAACTAAGGGAAGGAAGTGGTTTTTGAAGTAAATTATGGCCTAGAATATGACTGAAAGAATCATTCACGCCCACGAGAAAACTAAAAACGTACTCTTAGTGTAGAAAATCCACCAAGGGTTGAACACCACCACAATTGCAACGATGAATTGGACGGAATTCACCAAGTTACTGCCACGATTCCTTGAATTTAGTGAAGTAATTGCTAATGGACAAAGAACCTTGACTGGATTAGTGAAGGTTTTTCTCGATTTGAAAAATGTATGGTCAATCTTTTTTGATGAAAAGACATGTGAAGATCGTTCCATATCTCATCAACAGAGTTTGAGTAGATTGCAAAGGCTTGTATTTCCTTCGAAACTGAATTCAAGATCCAAAAAACAACAATACCATTATTGTGTCGCCATAGAAGGTGTCAAGGGACCGAACCTGAGCCATCAAAATGTGAGTATCAGGAGTCAATAATTATATGGGCTGATTTGATATGCTGGCCAATTATAACGGATTAGGAGTCACACGAGTTCACAAATGTGAGTATCTATAGATTTGAGTGATCAGATGTGGGTGATAGAAAGTAGGCTCTCAAATACTCAAACTTGCCCACACTACTTAAAATTTTAGGAATAAAAGTTCAAAATTTTTAGAGCGAATCTCTTAGTTTCACTTAGTCATCACACTACCAATATGAAAAATAAGTTGTTTCATAAAAATTTACTCAAACATTGACAAAAATATTGAACTCGAACCCACCCATACTCGACCTATGCTTAGCCCTAGTCGTAGGTGATCTTCAAGAGGTTTAGGGATCAAACCATCTGCAAAACCCAGCTTGTTGCGACCAACTAGTGCAAGAATCATGGTTGGACACCATGAGCCATAATTTTCCCTAGTTAAAGGATTTGTAACAAGAACCAAACACAGATTATCATAGTTGGCAATGAAGAAAGGATTAATGTTATTTGTCATATTTTGATTATTTGCCACGATGAAGAAGAATGAGAAACGATAAAAACATATTGAAAAAACAAATAAATAAATAAGTGATTACAAATATTTTGATACCATATTGAGATGTAGATTCAAGGTGATGAAAGAAGAGAGAAATTCAAAGAAATACAAAATATACATCTCTATTATTGGTGATCTCAAGTGTGAAAAACATTCTTGAATGAGTTACAACAATAGAGAACTAGCTATACACACGAGTCTAAGTCTTCTATCACACTTTCAAATAAAGGGAAGGTAATAGGTTCAAATTCGAAAAAACTAAGTTAATTATTAATTTATTGACATTTGCTTATAAAAAAAACTAAAAAAAAACAAACAAATTATCAAATAACTAACATATTAACTAACTTTTGTTAGTTATGGTTATATTTATCTGCAAAATAACAATAATAAGTAACATAAATATTAATTCCAATAATGTCCTTGATATGTGAAAAGACAAAGTTAAACGTATGAAACAGTTGCAAAACAATCATTAGTGTTAGTGTTATTGATTATAATTTCTATTTTTCCAATTTTTTTTCAAAATAATAATAATTCCAATCAAACTCTACCATGTCACCCAAACATCCATTATTTTATATTTTAAAAAATATTTTTTATTTAATATTTTTTTTTTTTAACTCAATAGATTTTATGATAGACCGAGTAAAAAACAAGAAAGAAATGAATGGATCACTAAACATCCACAAAATTAAATGTCCGAATCTTTGGTTTTCTATTTTTGTAGTGGATGGATTAGATAAATGTAGATAAATGAATTTGTATGCCACCCATAAAATTCTTGTATTTCCTTTTTAATGCCTCTCTTATACTCCTTCAAAAAGAAGAAACATATGAAGGAAAAAAAAAAAAGTTTACACATTGCCTGGCCTGGGCGATTTACTTGGAAAATATATTGACATATAAAAGGAATACCAAATTTTGAACTTTTTGTGTTGGCTATATGTAAACTTCACAATTAATACTTGTGAGTGTTATAGTTGGACCCACGGCCATGTGAATTATATATATATATATCATTCAATTATCGTTCGGAGCATTGATTCCATTCTCTCTATGTCCCTACACTTGCTGATCAAGTCCAAGTACTTCATACCATCATTAGGTGAGAGCCCTTCAACAAGGAACTTTAACAACCGACTATGTGTTGCTTGCATCACATTAAAGCATTGCTCTAATGCTTTTTCATCTTCCTCATTGCTCAACCCCACTGCCTCCATTAATGGAAGTAATTCCAAATCCTCTTCCATGAAGTGTTGTTTGCATTGTTCCTAAACGAAATTGGAGCCAAAATACGACAGATATTATATATTAGTCTAGTGATTTGGCTAAAAAAATTGCCGGAGTTACATGCAGAAAGTTCGGTGCTCAAAAAAGATATATATTAACCATACTAATACTCACCTATAAAAAAGAGATTTTATATATTAGCATATATTATTTCAGCAAAATATTATTTTAGGCTTAAATGTAGTTTGCTTTGTCTATCTTGCTCATTTACAATTTAGTCCATTTAGTTGTAAATCCATGATTTTCACACTTTAATTTTTTTAAATGTTAGACTTATTCTCCACTTAAATATTTTGATGTTGAATTTGGATGATTTGACAAGCAGAAACTTTTGTGAAAACTCACTTGATGACATTAAATTATATTATTAAGTGAGAATGCACCTAAATGTCTTATACCAAATTTGATTATTTTGTTTTAAAATTGATTACTTTTGAGATATAGATTCATATATATTTATGATAAAATTGAAGTTGATTGTTAAGTGATTATCTATTTAAACAGTATCACGTCATAAATTGAGTTGTCACATAAACATATTACTTGTTAAATCATCAAAATTCAACCTCAAAATACATCATTGTAAAAATAATCAGATATTTTTCGAACCACAAAATATGTACGAGAAAATACACATCCAAAAATAAACTTTCAAATAATCCAAGTGTTAGAATTATTTATTCTTACACAAGTTAGTATTATACTTACCTCAAATAAATTGAGCCTAGTAGAAAGATTGTACAAAGTCTCTCGATAATGCGGGCATCCTGAGTCTAAAACCTCAACAGATTTGATAATTTCTTTGATGCCATTCATGATAGGCAAGTCCCGAGCATGCTCCTCCTTTGCAACCTTAGATAGCCCTGCATTCACATTCACTATGTTCACGTGGTATCCGACTCCTCTAAAGTGAACAATTCACTTTAGAGAGGAAACCGAATAAAATCAACATTTAAATAACAAAGTAAAGGTAGATATTGTAAGTACGTCATAACCAATTATAAATATGTCAGAATAATAACTATTAATTTTTTCAATTTACATTTTATTCACTTTAGAGTATCTATATCCGTTCACATGGGAACATTGCTCCAAAGGCAAGCAATCTTCTTTTGCTTCATGTGTATTTTGGGTGAGCCAGTCAATGCTGAAAACCTAAGACACCATCAAATTGTTGTTTCTCTTTAAACAATAAACACTCATTTTTGTTGTTCAACCTAGAATCAAATTGAATTGTTTCACTTAATTATTTAATAAGGTTATCTCTAAAATATTCTCATTTATATCAACACCACTATCTAATCTAACTAGTCACTACAAGAAACACACCATTTTGTGGCCAACTTTATAAATATTTTGTGGCCGAATAAAACCCTCACAAATTAGTGACCGAAAAAGTCCTCACAAATGCCAAAATTGAAATTGGTCTTTATTTGTGGCTGAAAAAGCCCTCACAAATTTTTAAATATTTAACTAGATTTTGTGGCTGTCTAAGCCCTCACAAAATCACAACATTGTGATTTTGTGAGGGCTTAGGCAGCCACAAAATCCAGTTAAATATTTAAGGATTTTGTGAGGGTTTTTACAGCCACAAAAAATCAATTTGTGAGGGCCAAATCCGTCACAAAGGACTGACGTGACCAGTGGCATTTGTGGCTGCAAAGGCCGCCACAAAGGAATGCGCACGTGGAATTTGTGGCTGCTTTGGCCGCCACAAATGCTCAAGGTAACACTATATATATTTTTCTCCCCTCCTCCTTCATTTTTTCACATCCAACTTCTCTCTAAAACCTCATTCTAACTATTCTCTCCTCCTTCTCTCTACACAAAATTACTCTTAAGCTTCATTTAAATTTGGTAAGTATAAATTTTAATTTTAATTTTAATTTATTTATAATTTAAATTAATTTAAATTAATGTTTAATTATAATTATAATTATTAATTTAAATATTTAAATATTTTATTATTAATAATTTAAATATTTTGTTATTAATTCAAATATTTTATTATTAATATTTTATTATTTAAATTAATCTTTAATTTAATTATTAACCTTTAATTTTAATTTAAATATTTTATTTTAAATTTTTAATTAAATTAAGATTAGTTTATTATATATTAAATTTAATTTATAATTACATTATATTTTTAAATTTAATTTAAATTTTAATTTAATTATAATTTAAATTTTAATATTATATTTATATTAATTAATTATATATAATATTATAATAAACTATTAATTTTGAATTTAAAAATTAATTTATTAAATACGTATTATTTTGTGGCGGCCTAAGCTCTCACAAAATATATTATTTTTTAATCAAGATGACATTTGTGGCGGCCAAAAGCCCTCACAAAGTAGGGAGGGAATTTGTGGCGGCCTGGACCCTCACAAAGGTCCAATCAGAAAAATTCAGCATGTCCTTTGTGGCGCCTTTGCCCTCACAAAGGCAGACTTTTGTGGCTGTAAAAACCCTCACAAATGTCTGTCGCTGCAAAAGCTCTAACAAAATTTTGTGACTAGCTTCTTTGTGGCGGCCAAAAGCCCTCACAAAGTAGGGAGGGAATTTGTGGCAGCCTGGACCCTCACAAAGGTCCAATCAGAAAAATTCAGCATGTCCTTTGTGGCGGCCTTTGCCCTCACAAAGGCAGACTTTTGTGGCTGTAAAAACCCTCACAAATGTCTATCGCTGCAAAAGCTCTAACAAAATTTTGTGACCAGCTTCTTTGTGGCTGCCAAAAACCCTCACAAAATCCACATTTGTGGCTACTATTTACCCTTTGTGAGGGCTTTTGGCCCTCACAAAATCCATCATTTCTTGTAGTGAGTGTGTAGGCACGGTATATGATACCGCCTAAAGTTTTATTCAATATAAAGTAAACTCAAATAATTTTTAATCGCAAATAATATAATTCTTTCATCAATCATGCAGTTTTCACATGTATTTTACAATTAAATTAAACATATAATATAATATAATGTACTTGGTAATTGCACAGTTTAAAAAATCAATAATCTCGAAACCAAACACCAAGTAACCCACTAGCACCTAAAGACTGAACACAGATATAGTCCTCTTGTTTGACTTGAAAAACAATAGTCCTAACCTTAAAAATTGAACCATCAATTTCGACAGTAACTGCTCATCTATCTACTTATGTAAATCATTATAAATTGTACGATCTACCAACTTCTTTAATAACACATTTCCATAAAAACAACATGAGAAAAATAAAGTGTGACAAATATTTATGCTTTGAGTGGTGTACGTTTACAATAAACTCAAATAAGTATATTATATTTATTCTCATTTTTATATTTAGAAGATATAAAAATAATTTAAGTTTAACTAATTGGTTGGTGAATACATTTGTCCCATATATAAATTGTATGTTCCGAACTATAAAAAAAATATAATCGATGTATTATAATTATCCTCATTTATATGTGGATGACATTAAAAAATACACTTATTTAATCTAACTTTTTTGTGACAAACATTTATCACTTCTCTAGTGTTTGTAATAAACTCAAATAATATATTATATTTATTCTTATTTTTATTTTTATTTAGATGATGTAAAAAAATTAAATTTAATTAATTGATTAGTGACACTTATTTTTTTTTATGAATTGTACGCTCAAAAGGTTTCTTTTGTAATTCATTTCTAGAAAAAAAGTGAAAAAAATCAAAATGTGATCAAATTATTGTTAATTTATTATAATTGTTTTCAATTTTATATTATTAATATTAAAATACAATTTTAATTAACTTTTTAATAACAAATATGTATTCCTTTATATGGTATTTATAATAAACTTAAATTATTATATTAAAATTATTTACGTTTGCACTAAGATATTTAATTCTTTTTCTGTTATTTTACAATATATTTCCTTTCATCTATTTTTCCTCCATCAACTAAACAAAGTGGATAGAAAATAGGGACTAAGATCGTCCCAGTTTAATTTTCTTAATAACTAAGAGTTACTTTTATTTTTTCCAATGACTAAATTGGATCTCCTAGGATTTTTTCAGAGATTGAAATTAGTCTTCACTCTTAAACAAATTCCAATTTTTATTTAAACTAATTGATTCTTAAAAAATCATTTTTTAACTAATCAATAACAAACATTTATGAAATATATTTTGATTTATGAAAGATAAAATACAAATTTACTACTAGAACTAATTGATTTATAAAATATATTTTGTTAACTAATTTATACAGTAAGTTATAATTTTGGTAGAAACTATTTAAAAGTTGAAAGTGAATAGGAAAAAACAGTGTTTGTAAAAAGAAATAAATAAATAAAGTTTTTAAAAAAGAAAAGTTAGTGAGAGAAAGTAATAAAAATAAATAAAGAGATGGAAAGATTAGGAGACAAAGTGGAAATTTGTTAAGATGTTTTATTATTCAATTATCATGTAATTCAAAAGAAATGTCTGTCTAAGATAGTATAATAATTTGATGTGTAGTTTTTTAAAACGACTAACGTTAGGATAATAATTGATAATTTGTTAGTATTACCTTAGAAGGTGAGAATCGGACTTTATAAATTATATCCTTATTTCATATAAGTATCCTCCACACTTTATTACTCCGCATCTTAATTCTCACCAAACCAACTTTCATATATCTATTTCTTTTGTTTTTTTTATTTATCTTAAAAAGAATAATAAATTTTATCGTAATTAATTTAAACAACTATGAGATTTTAGATTTAAATCTGTAATAAGACGTTCAATCTAATAATATCAACATTTGTCAGTTGAATCAAGAAATAAGAACTATTTTCGTCCTTTTTATAAGCATATATCTAACATTTTTCACATATATTAGAAAATGTAGTTGGTGAATAAAATGTGTCCGTTTTGTATGTAGATCTTTCTAAAATGTCCTTTATATAGTAATGTGTTTAACTATAACTTTTCATATTCCAAACACACATATAAAAACAGATATGAAACAGGACCTTCTATGATAATTACAACACATAAAAACACAAATTTATTTAATGTCAAGGCACAGCTTGAATCTATAAAATTGAAAGAAAATCAAAACACGACATTAAATTGATATGAATAGAATAATTAAAAAATAAATGTGAGATTGATGAAGAGTAGTGTGTTTTCTTGTTTAGAATTACTTGTGAATCAACAAACTAAAGGTTTTTCATTTTTTTAAGTTTAAAATGTTATGAATTTGAAGGTTACGAGTCTCATGAATTATTTAAGCTTTTAGATTGAAAAAGATTATAAGTTTTTGAATTTATAAGTTTGAAGATGAATGAGTCGAAGAAAATAACAAAACTCAATGTTTTATGATATGAATTAACAAAAGTGAGCAATTTAACAAAATAAATGAAGTGACTAAAACAGTATTATAGCCTACATTATAATTAGGTTCTTAAAATTAGTGTGTCTAAATTTGTGTTACACTTTTATCTAGAAGATAATCAAACAACACACTAATAATAAGGCACGTATATATTCCTTTTTATTTTTTAACACAACAATGTCTTTTAACTAATGAAAAGTGACAAATAATTAATATGTGAAGTATATGATTTTTACAATAAATTATCATTAATTTACTATAATATTTTTATTTTTAATTAGAAGATATTTAAAATATGCTCTAATAATTAAATACACATAACGTGCATAAACACATGTCGCATAATATTGGTTATCATATTAAAGTAGAAAATATAGAATCAAAATATTTAGGTTTTAAAAATTTGTTAAGCAATATCTCAACTTTATTTAGTAAATAAAGTATTTGAAATTTCATTCAACAATATAGTACTAGTATTATATAACACAACTATATTTTATGATTCAATGGAAAATCTTTATCTCTTTTATAATAGTTCATGAGACTGATTTGATAGATTAAAAATAATATAAGGACTAACATGATGAATTTGAAATTATTTTAGGGATTATTTATAATTATATTTCTATGGGTCACATGCTAAATAAGAGAGGTAATGATGGTTCAAAAGCCAACATGATCGATTATTTAACTATTTACTTTCAAATTTATAAAGATATTTACATATCCCTTATTAAAGAAGTTTTCACACCTATTAGAAAGTTGAATTTAAGATCTTGTGGGTGTAAACTAAATCAACCAACTCCTTATTTAGAATTATCTTAAACATTTTGAAAATTTTAGTGTATTGATCTTAGAAAATTAAGTCTTTAACTAAAAGAAAATACAATTTTATTAATTTAAAAATAGGTAAAATAAAATGTAGTTCTATAAAATTTTATTTTTAATCTTTATAATTTTTTTTTCAATTCTCGATATTTTATTTTTTAAATTTTCTTCTAAAAAAAGTGTTTTTAATATTTACAAAATTCTCTTTTAAATCAAAACAAAAATTGAGTTAAATTTATTTTTAACTAAACTTAAAATGTCTTAATTTTATAATTTATTTTTAACTAAACAAAAATGTCTATTGCTATTGATTGCACTGCCCAATAACCAATAGTGTCAGTACTCTTACCATATGAACCAACTTACATGAAGGCGACATTTTATTTATATTTTTTTACTAAAAAGCAGTATACAATAAGGTAATCATTTTTTGTTTATTTTTTACCAGAGATAGGAAAACATTTAATAGACCAAGATAACGACAATTGTTTTTTGGTACATAGAAATTCTATAAATAAATAAAAATGAGTAGTATTTTTGAGAGTACCTACCTCGATCAGCACTATCAAAAATGGGGAAGAGAACTCTCTCTTCCATTTGAGCATGCTCCATCATCACTTCCAGCAACTGAGAGTAGCTCTTTCCGAATTTCATCACCTCCATCTTCCAACTCCCCATCTTCGGATCAACGGCTTTCCTCCCTCCACGTGTTGCCAGATCTTCCGCCCATCTCACCAACCTCTCCACGTGCCACGTCACGCTCTTATGCTGCAGCCCCACTACCCTTACCATCAACGAAATCCTTCCATCCTCACACTCGCCACCACTCGCCGGCGCCTCTGACGGTGCCTCCGCTGATAGATCCGGAAACCGCGAGTCAATAAACCGTAGAAGCGCGTCGCGGGAGCCTAACTCAAACTCGGACCTTGTTGGGACCGTAATCAGGCTCTCCCAGTTGGATCTTACCGCACGCGCCGTCTCATGGGGTGGCGCCGGCGACGGTTTAGAAGGTGAAACATAGTCTGACGAAGCATTATTTTGGAGAAGAGCGAAGCGAATGTATGTAGAGATAATACTGTCCGGTGTGCCGTGTAACCGGACTGTGGGATACGCGGTGGTTCCGTCGTTGGGTAAAATCTCTGCCGTTAGTTTTTCGGTGGAGCTTAAACAGTTTCCCATTTAATAAAAAATTTGAGAAGGATGAGATTGCAATTAGTGTGGACTTTGGGGAAGCAAACATTAAACGGAAAAGGGTGTCAGAAATACATAAAATGTTGGATGGACGAAGCAATTTTTGGGAAGAAATAACGATGGAAAGGTGGTAAAGTTGGAAGGTTGTGATAAAGAAGAAAATAGGGGTTGTTTTATGTGTTGATGAAGTGAAAGTGACAACTTAAGAGATGGAAAGCAGTAGTGAACGTACGTATGCACAGTGGGTGGGTGGCTTGGAGATGAAACAATGAATCATGATCCCGTGGTCTATTGTCGTATGTCAAGTGAAGTGGGAAACACAGTAATTTTTGCATATATATATATATATATATTTTAACTAATTAATATATTTTATATTAAAATTTATATATTAAATGTTTTATTTTTTATTTTTTTTACTTTCAGTTGCATTCTAGATATCTTAGAATGCGACTCCATATAAAAAATAATTTTTCATGTGATTGCATAGAAGAGATGGGACTTCCTAATAAAAAACTGAACATTTTAGTATATGTGTTAAAAAAAAGCAATATATATATATATATGAAGAAAAAAAAAACTTGATACTATATTAAACATTTATTAGATAGATTTAATGATAGTTTTAGTTTCTATATTTTAATAATTTTTAAATTTTGATCCTCTTATTGATACATCATATTTATAAATAAGCAATTTTAATTTCTTAATTTTTTTAATATATTTTAATATATTGTGGTATTAATTAATTTAAAAATTACTACTACGAAAAATATATATATTTATATTAATTTATTATATTATGGTAAAAATCTATTATTAACTAATTGAAATATTTAATTATTTTTCAAAGCAAAATTTTGTCTTATTTCAAAAACAAAAGATTTCCTGGAGTCAAAATAGAAAAGGGAAAGAAAAACCAAGAACCTTATAAGAAGAGGGAAAACATAGCACAACCATCATCAACATTTTCATCATATTTGATCTTTCTTCTAGGTTTTTCTTCTGCGTTCGCAATTGTTCTACTCGCGATTTATCTGTTTCGTCAACTCTTAATTTGTAGGTTTTTCTGCGTTTCATCCTTTACTAATTGTGCTCACGTTTGGTAATTTAGTTGCATAATAATTTTTATGTTCTTATGTGTTCATCATTCATCGTGATTCTTATGCGTTTATGCTATTCTTTCGTTGTTCTGCCTGCGATTCATTGTGTTTGTATTTTATGAATTATCAACTGCGTAAATGATTTCATATTCAAATCATCAATTGTGTTCAAGGTGTGTGTCTTTTTTTCTCATTTGAATCTCTATTGTGTTGTTTAAAGTTTTCATAATTTGTGTTTGTAACTATATTGTTCTTAGTGAGTTTGCTATTAATTTTGTAACTCTAGTTTTGATGTTTGCTTGTTATTGTTTATGATTAGAGGACTACTAAATGTTATAAAATCATTTGTTATTTTCAATTTTTATATAAAATCATTTTAAACTTCAAATAATGGTGTGATGTGAGAAATGACAAATCCAGACTTATTATTGTTGTTGAACATGCTACAAGAAAGAGTTTGGTACAACATTAATTTGAGGGTTATAACAATAACACATTCGTGTCTATTCTACAAAAGCAATTTTGCACCATTTAGCATTTTTCTTGTAGTTCAGGGCATTCCATAGTTTTCTATTGTATCTTTGTGTTGCTAATTTTGCTATGTTCTTGCTTGTTTTTTATGATGTTGATTTGTATATTTCATCACTAGAGCAGAAGTTAGATTATGTATCTATCATGGTGGGTTGTTTAAGGGTCAAATGGAAGAAATAAATTGTGGTTGGGATATCAATATCATGTCTTACACGAATATATCCAAAATGGTTAGAAGTTTGGTGTATAGAGATTTTGAAACCTTATATTATTGTCATCCTAAGCTAGCACTTAGTCGTGAGTTGAGGCCGCTAAATTATGATTTGTTAAAAGCTGTTAAAGTTGTTAAGAGATATGAAGTTATTTAACTTTTTGTGGAACATCTACATGACACACCAATTGTAGTTGAGGAGCATATTAATTAGGCTATTAATCACAAGGGTAAATGAAAAAAAAAATCATTTCACGAGGAAATTATTGTTGACTTAGAAGATGAATATAAAGGTGACAATGAAGACAAATATATTAAAGTTGAAGATGAAATTGAAATTCAAGGTAATGCTAGATGTGAAGCTAATGTAGAAAATAAAAATGATAACGAAGATGAGGATTATAACAGTCCAACTCTTACCGTTATTGCACTATTAATCACGACCTTCTCACCCCTTCCATCTCGTAGAAATAGCGAGGGCTATTAAATGGTATAAAATCGTTTGTTATTTTCAATTTTTAAATAAAATCATTTTAAACTTCAAATAGTGGTGTGGTGTGAGAAATGACAGATCCAGACTTATTATTGTGTTGAACGGAAAAGGAGTTTAGAACAACATTAATTTAATGGTTATAACAATAACACACATTCATGTCTTTTCTAGGAAAACGATTTCGCACCATTTATCATTTTTATCGTAGTTTAGGGCTTTGCAAATTTTTCTTCTAATTTTGATATTGTATCTGTGTTACTAATTTTGCTATGTTCTTGCTTGTTTTTTATGGTGATGATTTGTATATGTTATCACAAGGGCAAGAATCAAGATTATGTATATATCATGGTGGGCTGTTTATAGAAATGTTTTACAAAATTAATGTATGTTAAGGGTCAAATGGAAAAACTGAAGTGTGGTTGGGATGTCGATGTCATGTCTTACACAAATATATCAAAAGTGGTTAAAAGTTTGGTGAATAGGGATTTCAAAAGCTTATATTATTGTCATCCTAAGCTAACACTTAGCCGTGGATTGAGGCCGCAAAATTGCGATGGCGATTTGTTAAAATTTGTCAAAGTTGTGAAGGGATATGAAGTTATTAAACTCTATGTGGAACATCTACATGACACACCAATTGTAGTTAAGGAGCATATTAATTAGGATATTAATGACACAAGTAAGGGGAAAAAGAAATCATTTCACGAGGAATTTGTTATTGACTTAGAAGATAAATATGAAGGTGACAGTGAAAAGGAATATGCTGAAGTTGAAGATGAAATTTAAATTCAAGGTAATGTAAGATGTGAAGCTAATGTAGAAAATGAAAATGATAGTAAAAATGAGGATTGTAACAACTCAACCCTTACTGATATCGACACTGTTAATCACGACATTCTCGTCCCCCTTCCACCTCGTGGAAATAGCGAGGGCTACTAAATGTTATAAAGTTATTTGTAATTTTCAATTTTTATATAAAATCATTTTAAACTTCAGATAGTGGTGTGGTATGAGAAATGACAGATCCTGACTTATTATTGTTGTTGAATGGGCTAGAAGAAGGAGTTTTCGACAACATTAATTTGAGGGTTATAACAATAACATACATTCGGGTCTTTTCTACGAAAATGATTTCGCACTATTTAGCATTTTTCTTGTAGTTTTGGGCTTTGCATATTTTGCTTCTAATTTTGCTACTGTATCTTTGTGTTGCTGATTTTGCTATGTTTCTATTTTTTTTTTTATAGTGTTGATTTGTATAGGTCATCATAAGAGCAAGAAGTCAAATTACGTATATATCATAGTGGGTTCACTACAAGAATTTTTGAAGTTTGCGACACTTGGCCTGCGACGGTTCTGAAATAACCGCCCTCACCACCACATTGCGACGATTTCTGGGGCGGTTTTTATCAACCGTCGTCGTTTAGGGCAATAAACCTCTCTTGTGTTTTGTTTTCCAGATTTTGTAATTTCATTTGTCACTCTCACGTGTATTCCTTTCTTAGCACTGCGCACATCCGTCCTCAACCCTAAATTTTTTGAAAACCCCCAAATCTCTCAACCTCTGTCAACCCTAAAACTTCTGAAGGAAACGAAATCGAAGAGAAATGAAATCGAAGACAAATGAAATCTACTCTGTAAAAGAAGGTGATTTATCATCTTGGAAACAAAATCAACTCTTGCAAAGGTAATCGTTTTGTTCCATTTAATCGTTTAGTTCCAGATTGATTTGTCTGCAAATATACACGGTGTGGTTATAACTTTCACTGATTGCTACCCTTCTATCTTTTTGTACTGATTGATCTGATGGGAAACATGAGTTAGTAATTGATACTTACTATTTTCAAATGACTGGAATAGGAAAGGGCAAGATTACAGGTTAGTGATAACAACGACCTCGCTGTTATTGAAGACAAACTTGCTTGGATTGTCTACATCGTAGCCGCAATTCTTAAGATAAAACAGTGTACGGGTTGTAGGTAAAAACTTTTTGGCTCTTAACCTTTTCATCTATTGGAATGTTGTGGATTGTCAACAAAGTGATGGGCAGTGTGCATAAGCATGCCAACTAAATATGAAAGACAAATATGAAAAAGGATTAAAACTAAATATGGTTTATTGGTTTCTTTATGGTACGGGAACGGTACCAATATTCCAATTAAAGTCCTAGTTATCTTAGGATATTCCAATTATTGGCTTAAACAGATTTCGCATGTTGCTGCTCACGGTTTATGTGTTTCACACTGAATGTCTTCTCCAGGAACTCAATTCTAATTGGCAACGAGCAGCAATCAGCCTACTTGTTGCAATAGGGTCACATTTACCAAATCTTGTGAGTTATATATTTTTTCTTTGAACTATTAAAGATGATTTAATAAGTATTCCATATTATTAATATTACATTTTTTTAGGTCATTAGAGAAAGGAAAATAAGGTTACAGGTCTAGAAGGAGACAACTTAGACAAGGAGGAAAATAATTAACAAAATGCAACCCTACAGTCTCTGTGATTACCAGTTAAATAAATCTAATTATAATATCATTTTCAAACTCCATAATTCATTTTATCTCTTGATACTCGTAATGCTCTCTGTTGGGAATGAATTATGAACCATTATAAGAATCATAACATTGTATGGTTATAAGAATTGCAATCAACTATTCTGTTGTTGTTGTGTTTATGAGCTTCTTAGTTAATTATGACTCTATTTTTTGAATCCTTTTTCATATTTGTCTTTCTTATGTGTTTAAATAATTTCTTCCTACTCTATATAGTATTAAAACTAAATATAGTCAATGGATTAGAGTAAACTCTTTACAGAAATGGAAACTAAAAGGATAATAGCAAGAGAAAATCCCTTTCGAGGAAGAAGAATCAACTTCTCCACTCAGCCTAGCCCAATTTTATCAGTAGATGCTTTAGATAATAGTGCCCAATTTTTTATGGATCTCAAATGAACAATAATTCCACCCATGCTGCTGAACTGATATATTTGACCTTATCCCTTGTTTAGATTGTAATGTAAATAATTTATTTATTTACCTTAAGAAATTGAACACAACGTTACATTTCAAAATCAAGTTGTTTGCTCACTGCATCTACAAGGCTAGTAACTTGTTTGTAGTTTCAACTTAGGGAATAAAGTGATAGAGTAAAGATTTGAAATAGTCAGAATGATTTCTATATAAAATTTCAAACTGCCTTGTTTTGCATAGTGTTATCAAAATTCAGCAGGGACAATTTTTTTCTTCCTTTTTTTGTACTAAAGATGTTTGAGTGCTATGTTCTACACTTTGAGTGCTAAATTCTGCACTTTCAGTTCTAACATTTCTTTGCATTTAATGGATAAACTGAAGTAAATAACATTTCTTTGCATTTAATGGATAAACTGAAGTTGATATGTTGAAGGAGCAAATTGCTTTCTTGATGCAAATGCAAAATTCTAGAGACAAACAGGTAAAATTGCTTTCATAGCAAACATATTTAAAAATCTTGTGAGAACTGTTTGTCTTTGATTAAAAATATCAATTGTGTAAAGATTTCTTATAGTTAATTACTTTTGACAATATTTATCAATATTCATTGAGGTTAATATATACTTTTTTTTTCTTCAGGCAATGGACATAGAATCGCCAATAGATGGTAGACGTTCATTTGAGTCCAGCCACCAACCTGATGATCGTGGAACAACATCATTAGGGACTAATTAGATATTTGGATGAACTTCTAAGTTTGATGGAGTTGTTTTGTATTGTTAGCTACTCCACTGATGTTTTGAATATTTAAACTACTTTATTTATTGTTTTAGTTAACTTCAATGTATGAATTGATGTTATTTCTTTTGAAAAAATTATATAAATTGGATTTAGGTACAATAGTTATTAATTATGTATTTAAATTATGTGGATGGTATTTATGAATATTTTTTATTTTAATTGATTAAAAATAGGAAAAAAATTGTATCATATTTTTTTATTTTAAATTATTAGGTTTGCGACGGTTCAAACTGCCTCAAAATAAATATAGCGACGGTTGATAACTGTCGTAATTGGGCAGAAATAAATAAATTTGAGTTTATTTTAGCTACGGTTCTAACTGTTGCAAAATGTATTTAGAGGCGGTTGGGAACTGTCGCAAACTTTGGTGACGGTTGGAATGACGGTTTTGTGAACCGTCACATACTGGCCTCGCGACGCACGAATCTGTGATAGTTGCAGAACCGTCGCAAACATCAAACTACAGCAGTTACAACCGCCACAAACCCTTTTTTTAACCGCCGCAAAATGTTTTTCTTTCTTGTAGTGGTTGTTCATAGAAATGCCTTGAAAAATGTATGTTAAGGGTCAAATGGAAGAAAAGAATTATGGTTGAGATGTCAATGTCATGTCATAAAATCGCTAAAAAAGGCAAGTTAAGACTAAAATTATAGCTAAGATGTTCATCAATTCATTAAGGCATTCCTTTGGGATGAAAACTAAGGGCTTGATTGTTAAGTGTAAAGAAAAATGGGGTATTCCGTTAAATTGTGATCAAGTATATATGGCCAAAAAGAGAGCAATTGAAATGATATAAGGGTCTAATAGTGAACAATACTCACATTTGAGGAGCTACGCAGAGGAGTTAAGGAGGTCAAATCCAAACAACATTGTTATTATTCAGTGTGATATAGGTGATAGCGTTTCAACAGGTGTACTCTATTGTTGCAGGTAGTAATTAAAATGGTAGTATCGAGTGTCGAACTCAAAGATTGCATTTTACTATCAAATTTTGTTTAATTACTAAAATTGAACAAAAAGTTTATGAATTGATTGAAATAATATTTGAAATGAACAAGAGTAATAGAATTGAGCTTTTATAATAAGAAAAATATCAGGGATGAATTTCACTTTGAATCCAACCTTGGTTTCTAATTTAAACCTAGTTACTAAATTCCTTTATTGAACTATTACCGAATTATCTTTATTATTCTTGCCCTAATGTCTTAGTGATAAAACATTTAATTCTAAAGTAACGCTTAATTCCTTATTGGATTTAAGATTATAATTAAGTTTTATAGTACAATAATTCTCTTCTTAAACTATTGCCTATGCAAATAATTCAATTGGTTTCATGACCTATATCTATCCCTAGGCTACAATATCATGAATTTCTTATCTCAAGCATTCGTAAAGTCCACTATCGTTTCAATGTACAAATCGTAAAACAGTTTAAAGTTGATCAAGCAATAAAAGACATTAAGCACAAAGATGAGAAAAAATAATTCAATAAACTCATTCACATAACTAAAAATCAAATTAGACAAATAAGAGTTTTATCTGATTTCGCTAATCTCTAACAAATAGAGTTTAGTTACTCACGATAGAGATACAAAAGATATAGATTAAAGAAGAATTAAAAGAAAGATTCATGAATGATTCTTGATAAAAACTCCTCCAATGGTGTTAAAAACAGTCGTCTCTAAGTTTCTCTGCTAGGGCACAAGTCTCCAAACTTCTCAATAGCCAAAAAGATCCATAGAAAGTGAGCAAAATGTGTTTGTATTCTCTAGCATGCCACATACCCTAGGCGCACCATGGCATATTCAAGAATGCAGACATGCGCCCCAGGCGCGGGATCTGCGTTTTGGGCATACAACATATGATGTCTAACATTTATTGCCTTTTTCTCCTCTTTCGAGTCCGAATTTGGTTTTGGTGTCTTCATGAAAATTGTAGCTATGGATATTAGATTTCGTTTTAATTTGATTTGAATCCAATTGAACATCTACAACTCCATATATTGAAAAAGTACTTCGTGTAGGTCATGTTGATTTCTCATTAACATTCAACACTGCACTAAAACAAAGAAACAACGCAAAACTACGAAAAATCTCTACTTAATCAAGGAAATAAAAATATAAACATTTTATTAAATCCAAGAACTAAAATGAATAAAATATATCGAATAACTCCTTAAATTAACTAACAATTAAAGATAAAAAGGTTAAAAATAATGAAAAATATGCCTATGAAGAAGAGTCATCACTACTTGTCACCAAACAAAAATTAATTAGGTATAGTTAAAAACAAAATTAAACTCAATTCTGAGATCAAATCAAATTTAATCCTCAAAGTTCCAGCTACTACAAAACATTTATCGTGCTCCAAGGTTGCATCTAAAAAAAAACTATTTGTAAATTTAGCATTCATTCATCAAGTTCAACTCTCTCTTCACACAATCTCACCAAAATTTCTCTCAGGTGTTTAGCAAGGGTTATGAGCTTATCACTCAAATCCTATAACATGTATCACGCTACCATAGACTTGGAAAAAAATTCTAGTTAGCAATGACAATGCATCAAACATATATTTTTGTTAGGACTTTCGAGTTGTAAAGGGACTTAGGTAAATGTAAGACATTTTTGGGATAATAGGCTTTTAATACTTGGGGTTAGGTATACATTTTTAAGTTCTTCTACCTATTTTATTTTCATGTTTTAATTGTGGATATTTTTCAAACATTGACAAAGGAACTAAGAAGATGTTATTTATCAAAGTACACAAACTGATTTTTTTTTTTCTTGATAACCACCACCCCAAACTTAAAAGGTTGCTATTCCATGAGCAACCTCAAACTTATAACTTTACCAACACGAGACAAAAGTTTTCCTACCTAACTTCAAGTAAGGTGATTTAATTACAGTTAAGTCTTTGGCTTGTAATGTGGCTAGTAATTGAAAAAAAAGGGCAAGACTCAAAGGGGATAGTAAAAGATAAAATTTTCACAGGATAGTTAGAAAGGCTCAAACAACCAAATAAAATTGTCTCAGCATATGCATAAATCCCAAGTATTGCATGTCAGAATTAGTGCAAGTTCTGAAAGGATAGCACATGTCTGAATAATCACACAACAAAAAATTAAAGTGTTTAGACTCAATGACTCACAACTAGGATAATAAGAGAGAGTATGAACAATCAAAATTATGCGAAACATATCACAACAAGATTTATTTTCATTTAAATTTAAAAAAAAAATTTTTTTGGCAAGTTAGACTTCCACAACCATAGAGTAATCAACAATGTATGCAATAGTAAAACTCGTCGGATTGAGCAATGACATGAGCCACAAAATAGAATTTAAATTTCAAAGTCTTAAATATAAAGTTGAAGACCAACTTCAAGTTGTTAAAAATTCTTCATCATATTGTACGCTTATACATAATTAAAAACACAAAATTCAAATAGCGAAAATAAGATTGCAAAAATAAAAGTTACCTTTACCTATGGGTTGCCTCCTACAAAACGCTTTTTTAAAGTCAATAGTTTGACGCCTCAACCATTGTTAAGGTGTATGATATGACACAAAGAACACATCATCTATCTCATTAAGGAATACATATTTCAAGTGAGGTGGCAATTGCTTTTGTTCACTAGTGGCGTCTCTTTCTTTTTCTCTACAAGCTCTTCTTCATTCCCTTTTAACTCATCCCATTTAGTTTGGAAGCGGGAAAATTAAGATGGTGATGCTTCTAACATCGCTAAAACATTTTTCACTCTTGGATCTCCACTATCTTTAACAACATCATGGAACACACATAACACCCTTTCTAAAGGTAGATTAGGTACTTGATTTTCAACTCTTTGTTTGACTATCAAAGCAAAAATCTCAATTTGATTTCACCATTTTCTTTATTTTGAGTGCTCAATGGCGTTTAGAATATTGAATGTAATTGTTTTCTCATTTACCTTAAAGTTTAAGTGTGTCATCCGCCACATCAATCATAGTGATCCATGTTGCTAAGAATGGTCTCCCCAAGATCAAGGGGATATCATTGTCTTCCTCCATGTCTAGTACCACAAAATCCACTAGAAAAATGAACTTATCTACTTTGACCAACACATCTTCCACACCCCATATGAGTGTTACATTGAGCAATCCGCAAAATGTAACATTAGCTGTCTTTTTTTTACTCTTACAATGCCCAACATTCTGTATATAGAAAGGGTCATAAAACTCACAGTAGCCCTAATATCACACAAAACCTTCCTAAAAGGTCTAGCCTCAATAGTGTAAGGAATAAAGAATCTTCTAGGATCCTTGAGCTTAGGTGGCAGCTTCCTTTGTAAAATAGCACTAGACTCTTCAGTAAACATCATTGTTTCACCGCCAATTTTTCTTTTCTTTGACATAATCTCATTCATGAACTTGGCATATGTCGTTATTTTCTCTAGTGCTTTTGCAAACGGAATGTTAATATTAAATTTTTATAACACATCAAGAAAATTACCAAATTGTTTTTCAATTTCTTTCTTTTTTAATCTTTAAGGAAATATGAGTCGAATTTCAGGCTTTAGTAGAGCCTCCTTTTTTTGCACTGTAGGTTCTTTCTCCTTTTCAAGACCGATGTCTGTTGAGACAAAATCTCAATTTAATGTTTTGATGAAAACAAACAAAAAGTTAATTAAGAATGTTAATTATGATTCTAAATGTTATGTTAATTTAACTTGTGCTTTTGAGTGAATTTAATTAAGAACAGAATCAAGCAAAGCAAAGAAAACAACAACAAGAACATTAAAACAAAGAAAGATCTCCAACTTCAAAAAAGTACATCACAACATGTTGATCAAACTTTTTCTACCTCTTTAACAAAGAGTCTGCCCTAGAAATTTATTCATATCTAATCAGTACATGGCAAGGAACATGTAGGATTCATTCAAGCTCAAGAAGGTCATCAGATCTCTAAAATAAAAGGACCCAAAATCACACAAAAATCAAGACACTTTGTAACTCCAAAAATCAAACTATCAAGAAAGTTCGATCAACCTTGACATATGACAAGACAATTGCAAAGGACATCCAAAATAATTAAAACGAGAACTCCAGATTGATTATTGAAGCTCAAGAAAGTTCAAACGGATAAACACAAATCGTTAATCATTCTTCGTTTTTTGCACATTTTCAACAGCAGTGTATCTCTTCTGAAATGGCTTATAATTCTTCTCCAAACTTCTCTGGCTATATTCAAGACTCAAGACAGAGATTGTATCATCCAAGATCAAGGAAGAAACGTCAAAGGTTCTTTCTAAAAAGGACAGAACTGCTTTAAATGCTAAACCAGAAAAGTCAAAAAGTTGTTTTCAAAGAAGGATTATTTTTATTCTGAAATATTGGTTCAGTCAAAATAACAGAGCCTCTCCAACAGCTCTTTTGTACCTTCATTCAGTGCTTCTACAGCCTATAAATAGAAGGCCAATATCCAGAATCAAGACAAGAAATTCAAGTGCTGAAAAATTCATAAATCAATCACATACATACTTGAAGTTCTGATTTTTTTCGCAAAATTGAGGCTGATATGTATTTGTATATCAAATTGCACAATTATCAGTAAATCATTTGTAAAGAATCAATTCTCAAATAAGAGTTAAGAAATCTCAGATTCTGTCAAAAAACAATCTGATTGTAAAAACTCAAACTATAAGAGTTTCTTTATAGTTTGTTTAGATTGCATTGAATCCTATCAAAGTTAGATAGGTGTTGTTGTTGCTTTATGGGTGGAAATTAATAGAGATAGAAACAGATCAAGGTCGATCTAGACTAGGTGTTGTAAGATCAAAAAAGTTCTTTGTTTTAAACACTTAGTGGAAAATCTCACAGTGTGAGGACTAGACGTAACCCACGTTGGGTGAACCAGGATATATCTTTGTGTGGTATTCTCTATCCTATCTCTTTATTTTTCATACTTAATTGAGTAACCAAGATAAAACACAAACTGATTTTCTATTTTAAACTAATCAAGGAACGTTCTCTGTTTTATAATAAAAACCAAGAACGTTATCTGTTTTCTGTTTTCATAACCAAGATCAATCTTGAGTTATTTTCTTAAGTTTTTAACAGGAATTTTTAAAAGGTACATTTACAATTCAAATCCCCTTTCTTGTAAATCGATATTGTTACTTCAATGTCCTGCTCAATTGGTGTTTGGGTGACAATTTCCTTCGTGTGGGTTGGAATTAAAGAAAACCCACCCTTTTTGGCTTTAGGTGGTACTAGTTAAATTACCTTGCTACTCCTTGTTGTCACGATATTTACAATATTTTGCGGATTCGGAACTGTGTCACTAGGAAAATTTCCAAGCGCTCTTTGTGTTAGTTGTTGAGCAATTTGACCCATTTGGGTCTCAAGATTCTTTATTGAGGTTGAGTGATTTTTATAGACGGCTCTTGACTCTTCAATGAAATCACTTGTGTTCGTTGCTAACTTCTCAATAACAATCCTCCCAAGCATCTTTAGAGATGGAGCTTGATTTGATTGAGCTCCTTGTTGACCTTTGTTGATCTTTCCATGAAAAATTTGAATGATTTCTCCAACCCGTATTGTACAAACTAGAGTAAGGATTATTCATCTTCCCATTGTTACCCATAAAGTTCACTTCTTCTCGTTCTTCTGTATAATCATTCGATACTTCACAAACTCCACTTTTATGTGCTCCCCCGCAAAAGTCACAACTTGTATGTTTCAATAATTTGACGCAAGCTACTAGGGGTTGTATATTTAGAGATAACATCCCCTTCTTTATCTCAACGGCGATATCATCTTTTATCTATTTTGAGAGCAATTTCCCTTGAGCCAATCCAACATCCATGACATTCAAATCCAACATACAACTTTTTGACCCACCACCTCTATCATACAACATTATTTGTTCATTTGATGACATGATCTCGATAATTTTTCGTGGTTATGAAGTGATAGTTATTGGAGTGGTGATTATATCTACTAACGGTGGTATGTTAATTTTAAACAAAAACAAGAATTATAAAAGCTATTTTGTTAGTTTTAAATTTTAAAAAAATACCTATTTTAAAATTCCATTTTACCCGAACATGTTATAGTTTTGAAATTGATTTTCAAAACCAAAACTCAGAAACTAACAACCACTCTGAACATGCCCTTAGTTTTTAAAATCTATTTAATAAATTAATTTTTAAAACCTATTTTTATGAAGTACAAATAAAAATATATATTTGGTAATCTTATTTTTTTAAATTGTTTTAGAGATAAAAAAAAATGAGAAGACTTATTTGGTACAATTATATTTTAAAGGAAAAGCTTGTTAGAACAAAGACCAACAAACACAAAAAATGACGAATGTAACACCATATGATTAGACTGTTTCTTTAATTATTTATTGTTATCCTCTTCGCATGTATTTTTCCATCCCCTTATTGGTGTATAGTTCAATTTCATTGGTTCGAGTGTCGTGCTATATACGTTGGCGTACCTTCTTAGGACAAATGGTGGCCACGACCACTTCAAAGTCCCCAAGAGTTTTTTAAAAATTATTACTATTTTCGGTCATTTTTATAAGAGTGATTTAAGTTATAATTTATCAACAAAAATTGATCCATTTTATCTATATTATAGACCAACTACATTAAATTTTAATGATCAAAATATAACCCAAATATCTTTTATAAAATGAACTAAGCGAGTAATTTATAAGAAAAATTATAAAAACAACTTTATTATATTTATGAAATAAACTAAATTTTCAAGTCTAAATTCCAGTTGTGTGGATTTTCATCTAGCGATAGAAAACTCAAACCAAATGATCCTATGATATAATAAATTTGACCAAAACTTATTAAATTAGTTTGATATTTTTTATGGATTTTAATCAAAATTGAACTACATCAATAAATTCAACCTTTATTATAATTTGAGTTTAGTTTCATGTAATTTAAAATAGATTGTCCAATACTTATATTAAGCAAATTTTTTATCAACACTATGTAAATATTGATATCTAAAAAAATATATTATGTTTAAATATATTTTAATAGTTATATATATTGTTTTTGTCCATGCAGTTGATAAACATGTTTTAATAGCATAAAAAATTTAGTGTTTGAAAAATAATAGATTTTTTAAATTTAATTTTTAATTTTTAAAAATGTCAACCTCATATTTAATTTCTTTCCTCTCTCTAATAAGTATTAGAGGTTTGACTATCAATATATTTTTATAAATTTATAAATTAAAATTTTTATATGAAATATAATATTATAGTTTTTATTTATTTATTAAAGTTTAAAAAATTTAGTCACTTCAATATTAAAATTCTTATATACAATACAATATTATAGTTTTATTTAACCATTAAAGTTTTAAAATTTTAGTCACTTCAATGTTTCAGTTTAAGCTCTGTCACTTGCTATATAGCAGTATTCTATTTTAAAATGTTATCTAAAAGTGAAAACAAAAGAATAAAATAAAAATTGTTTGATAAATATTTCTTTTATTATAATCATTCTCATTTAATATCTTTCTAAATAAAATTTATGATATTAAATAAAAATGTGAAACTGGTTTGGTTGACGATTGTGTGTATAGGTGTATATAACTGATTTATGGGCTAATATTAGTATTGTTGGCTAGTACTATCATGATTGTTTTTCACTAGTTTTATCTATTCTAATTGTTAGTTGAATATATTTATGATAGTTAGACTTTTATGATTATTTATGTCAAGATTTTTCCTAACAAAATATGAATTTCTTATAAACTTAAAAAATTAATATTAAAAGGTTGAAGATATAAAAAATTGACTTTCAAATTATGTGATTTTAGCTAACAAGTTAAACCAAATTGTTTGAGTTTGAATAGAGTCAACCACGAGCAAAAAAAATTTATATTGAACTCGAGTCGAGTTTTAATCTAAACCAATTCTTATCGAGTTGAATAAGCTTAACTCAACTCATTTGCAATCCTAATTGTGTGGGTACGACACATACAATAGTAATATTTTATCCAATAAAATGACGTATGACATATTGTTCATGTTCCTAAATATTGTTTACATCTCTATACATCAGGTATATTTTATTGTATTTATAATTATAAAAAAAAAATCAAAAGAAATTACAATAAATTTTTGACAATATTTATAATTATTGAAAAAAAATGTATTAAAAATTATTATTTTTAACTTTAAATATTAAACAAAGAGAAGTAGTATTTTTTTTTCTACCATGAACAAGTTTATAAAAAAATGTACAAGTTGCATAACACAAAGTAAATAGACAAGTTGTGTCAAAAAAAAAAAAGTAAATGAACTGGTTGAAACAAGGAAATAAGGTTGTGGCAGTTCAAAACATTTCTTCACATCTTCATTTCACTGAGCAAGATAATAGTACATGTTTTTTATATTCCCAAATTGTACAATATTATAGAATTGTCATTAATGAAAATTACAATTAAAATTATTATAGAATCGTACTTTTAGTCGGCAAAATTAAAATTTGAAATTGAAAAGTAAAACCTCTCACCTGCATCACTTTTTTAGTTATAAAAATTAACAGAAAATAATTTAAATTTTTTTTTAAAACTTGATTAACAAACAATTTTTAAATTTTTAAAAATTAAAAGATAGTTTTTGTGAAGAGAATCAAATAGGTCCTATGTATTTTATGTTAAAAGGATTTCAATCATCTAATTCAAATTTAGACCACTAAGAGTAGTTATTGTAAAGCCCTAAACTTTGCTGGTTTTATTAAGCTGTATGTGTAGTGGATTTTTCGACTAATAAAATTTTAATATATGATTTTAAATGTTTATGTTAATTATAAATAATGTTTTCGAAATATAAATTAATCAAAAAAAATTGTATTGTGGTATTATTGTTTTGTTTTTAATTACTCATTTAAATGCATGTATGTGGTACGGTTTAATTTTTTTTAGAAAATAAATATTCAAATAAGACAAATGGACTTATCCCATATGTATGATATTAAAATGAGTTTTAAATTCCTAACTACCTAGTTGCTATATAAAAGAGAAGAAGAAATTATATTAGTGCCATAAAGAAAAAAAAAACGAAAATAAGAAATTAAGAAAGAGTGATTCTGGTGAGGAAGAAAGAGAAAAACATGATTATGTCCTAGCAAGGAAGAAAGAGGAAAAAAATTTCAAAGAAGAAAGAAAAATATATTAGTACAAAGTTGTAGCGCAAATTTACTCCGATTTTGCTCAACTTAGTGCGTGGTTTATATCTTTATGTTTGATATACTTATATACTATATTAATACTTTTACTTTCTGTTTGACTCAATTTGATAAAAAAATTTATTTTGAAATGATAATTTTTGGTACAAAATTTATGTTTGTAAATTAAAATATATATTTTTGTAATAAAGTTGTTGCTGTTATTACATTAAAACTAATTTATAATAAATGATTGTATGGCAATGTATAATTTTGAAGGTAGTTACAAAGCTGAGATTAAGTACATATTTTCTCGATAATTTTTTAATTTAAATTTATGTTTAGTTAGACTTTATAGTTTTTATCAATTTTTTAATTTAAATTTATATTTAGTTAGACTTTATAGTTTTTATCTTGAGACGATTCATAACTAATAAGGAAAATTCTCCTGAGCACCTTAAGGTTGTCGAAGTTCATAAATAAGTACTTACCAAAGTGTCCTCAATACCTGGTAGATCATTGAAAGAAACCAAGAAAAAAAAATGAGACAAAAGTAAAATGAAGTTATTATTATTTTACCACTTTATAATTGCAATGAAGGATCTAAGTGAAAGGAAAACCACATCCTGAAGTGTTCAAGTGCATTTTATAGTAAAATTATGATCTCGTATATAATTTGGTGAGATTTTTACATTTGAATATGATTGAATATTTGAATGTAAGGAAGTAGTCAAATTTTATAAGGAAAAAATATTTATGTTAAAAAATAATTAAAAAAGAATAATTATTAATTATAACATATTTATAAAAATCAAATTATATAGGATAATTATGGTTTAATATATGCAAATTGACTCTGATGAATTCTGATCTGACATGACAAATATGTTAATATATATGTTAATTAATAGAAATATTATGATATATGTGATTTTAATTTTAAATTCTATAAACGAAATATTTTATGCGTAAAATTATTTTTATGAATCAAATTGTTTTTTATTCAAATTATTTTTAAGAGTAAAATTATAGTTGTTGTGTTATTGTTATCAAAATATATACTTGAGTCTAATATGTAAATGTGACATCATACATCTAAATCCAATTTTTAACATTAGAAGATAACCTCGTGACGCCGACAACTTGAGTAAAGAAAATATGCATGAAGTTAGCAAGTTCAATGCTCATTAAACCATAGATTTAATATTCATCTCACTAGGTCAAAAATAAAACAACCCAATTATAAAATTAGAAATAAAGCAAACAATCAATTGACGTAACAAAAATAGATTTGATTTTGGATTAAGAAATTGAATCCAAAGTTACGGTTTTCAAAGGAGTTGCTTAAAGTGGAATAAAAAAAATCAACTCACATAAGAAATGAAAGAAGAGATGCAGATATAAAAGCTATAAGTAGTTCCGATTCCCATGGTGATTTTTGGCGACAAGAGTGTACCATGCATTCTGGCCGACCCCAACACGTTTGTATACTCGTATAAGGTCCTAGATGAAAATCTTAATAGCATAACTTTGTTATTTTCCATTAATGGTTGGGAAGAACAAGGGGCATCTAGGACAGTGGGGCTCGCGAAAGAGGAAGTCTAAAATGGCACAAAGAAAGTAGGCGGCGAAGAGGGAAAATGGATGGTGGATGTGCTCTTGAATCATACAAAATAAGGGAAGATGTGGAAATGACAAAGATAATAATGGAAATAATGGAGAATGAAAGAGAAACTGAGGGAGGGGAAATGGGAGAGGAGGATTCTACTTTTTTAAGGTTTAAGAAAAAAAATTATGAACGGTTTTAGAAGAGTAAGACTTCATACAAGTGTTTAACAAAATAATACTCTTTAATAGCGTACTTTGAAGAAGTGTTATTAAAAATTATACTCTTTTATAGCATTTTTTTAATATAAGACTTCATCCACCTTATTATAACAATAATTTAGAAAAAGGCTATTATCACGTTCACTCTTAGATATGGTAGAATTAATATACTTACATAAGAATATGAATTGTTTTGCATGAAGCAAGATGAAATTATTGTTGGGAAAAACGGTTTTCTTATATTGTGAATCATTTGATTGTACTTGGAAAAACTTTTCAAATAAAGATTTGACAAATAAAATTTGAAGATGTCTTAGTAGAGAGTGACAACCAAAGGTAACAATAATCATGACTATTTTATTTGATAAATTGACATAACATTAACAACATTTCAATCATTTATGTTCACATGAAGAAAAAGAGCAAAAGGAAAGTATAGCCTTGGTTGACTCACCCTCAAGGTCAAAGAAGGATAATAATTTTGAAAGTAGTGGATCAGAAAAGGATGATTCGAGTGATGAAGAAATGAGTTCTTTGTTAAAAGGCACAACAACTTCCTTAGGAGAAAATGAATGATCAAAATGGACAATTTTAGACTAAAGTAAACAAAAATTAAGTAAGAAGGACAACAATAATATTTTCATCACTTGCTATGAATGTGGAAGGTCTGGACTGCAAGTGCAAAACTTGTTTAATTACAATCTTTTGATGATAATAAAAACAATAGAATAATTATCCCCTAACTGTGTTTGTTAGTGTGGATATTAAGCTAGAAGATAAAATTTATATTAATGACGAAGATTTTAAGATAATGTGATTTATGAATTCGTTAGTACTAATAGTCTAAGTTTTATTAACACAAAAAATATTATTATCTAATAAACTATTAATTATATTTACTAATAAAGTAAGTATAATAATAAAGGGTACATGAGAATGTTATAAAGTGAATCTTCATCTTATTGCAATGTATGATTCACTTAAGCAACTCTAACAAGAGATTTGCAATGAGCATATGACAACTCATAGAAATATGAGTTATTGCATCCATTTTTTGCTCTAAATTTTGACATCGTTGAGTGATGTAAAGGTTTATCTAGATAAGAAGATATGATTTGTTAATTAATTAAGTGTTAGTGTCGTTTTAGTGAATTTAGAACCAATTTAAGTAAAATTGTTGTTGGGTTGTGTTTATTTGTGTAGGAAACAATTAATGGAGAAGTCTGAGTATATGTTACAAGTTGTTGCAGCACTCTAGTGCACTACTGGAGATGATCAGAAGAGCACAAAATTGTGATCCCATCATGAAGTGATTTTTGTCTTTTATTTTTTAGAACATTTCAACAATGAACAAGGAAAACTTTATTGAATTAATGAGGTGTCCTTTATTTTGGGGTAATGAGTTAAAGGAATCTTTATTGGAAAAGGCCAAAAAGGTGGAAAGAGAATGTACTACACTTGCCTTACATAAGGACAATAATCTGAAAAGCAAGGGTAGACTACGAACCCTATTTCCAGTGCCTCCAACAACCCTAATACATATATTCCATTGCCTATCACTATAATTGTGTAAAATACTTATGTTTTTGATGAAGACAAGACCAAGGAAAGTGATCAAGTTGCAAGCTCAAAAATAAGTCTTATAATGTAAGGTATATGATGTAATATAATATTATTATATTTCAAATGCACAAGAGAACCCTCCATTTTAGCATATGCATCAAAAGAATTTTCAAAGTGTCAACATGTTGTAGCCGAATACAGACTTAAGTCAGTAGCAAAAACTGAATATTTGTATTCGACTACGAGACAGTGTAACCAAATACGAATACTAAGTTAGTAGCTAAAACTGCACTTATGTATTCGATTACAACATGATGTAGCTGAATACAAAACCAAGTTAGTGGAAAAATTCAATCATCTGCATTCGACTACAAGGTATTGTATTCAAAATACAAGGTTAAAATTTTCAAATAAAAATGAACATTACATAGGTGTATTCGACTACACTCCCGTTGTAGTCGAATACAACTGCAAAACAATGTAATTTTTTAGTTCAGATTTAACTTCATCATTGCATATGTTCATCAAACCTCTAGAAACGATTGCCACTAATATGAAGTGATATCTAATAAGTATAAGTACTTCTTAGTTTCATATTTAACTTAATAATCTTTACATCAATCTTAGTACAACTTTAAACAAACTTTCTGAATTATTTTGATGTTTTCAAAGTCTTACTTTCATATTTCAAGTACATATTTACATTGTCATATTATCGAGAAAGGTTCTCTATTGTACTTGAAATTATATTAAATTGTTATCATTGTACTCAATTGTTATATGTAACACCCCATCCATTAACGTTACTGGCGGTGCTACCTCACGACGTTATCGTCCCTATTCACCTAGTGGAAATATCGAGTTTTTGCCTTTTATGGGATTCGAGCTCGGTACATGGGAAATAAGTACCGCCTCCACATAGTTCCAATACCAATTGAACTTATGTAACACCCTAGCCATTACCATTATCGGCGGTGCTACCTTACGACCATCTCGCCCCCTATCCACCTAGTGGAAATAACGAGTTTTTGCCTTTCATGGAATTCGAGCACAGTACTTGGGAGATAAGTACTACCTCCACACAGTTCCACTACCAATTGATGGTAGTGGGACTATGCGGAGGCGGTACTTATCTCCCAAGTACGGGGCTCAAATCCCACAAAGGCAAAAACTCGCTATTTCCACTAGAGGGAAAGGGGGTCAGAAGATCGCGAGGTAGCACCGCCGGTAACTATAATGGCTGGAGTGTTACATAAAAAAGCTCAATTGGTAGTGGGACTATGTGGAAGCGGTACTTATCTCCCATGTACCGAGCTCGAATCCCACGAAATGCAAAAACTCGCTATTTCCACTAGGTGGATAGGGGCGAGAAGGTCATTAGTAGCACTTCCGGTAACGGTAATGGCTGGGGTGTTACATTATACACTCTTGATTTCAATCAAAGTAATTGTTATAAATTCATTCAAGTTATTGTGTAAATTGAGGAAAATGGTTTAATTTCTTTAAGTATTGTAAACTGGGATAATTGTGTGTTATCTTAGGGTGACTGTTAGAAGTTTGTAACAGAAGTCTTAGAGTTAGACTTGTACTTATTCTAACAAATAGTGAAAATGTTTTGTGGTGTGCAAGAGGACTGGATGTAGCCTTGGTTGCAAGGGGAACCAGGATAAATTTATTAGAACCAAGTTGGTTTTACATTTAGAGTTTTGATGTTAACAAAAGTATTTTATGAAAACAATATATTTGACTTCAAAGAGTGTGAAAGAAGATTCATGTTTTTGAAGAAAATATAAAATAAGATTTGATTCAAATTTATAATTGAAGAAAATCTAAAATAAATATTTAATTCAAATTTATAATTGAAGAAAATATAAAATAAGATTTGATTCAAATTTATAATCGAAGAAAATCTAAAATAAGGTTTGATTCAAATTTATGATTGATGAAAATCTAAAATAAGATTTGATTCATATTTATAATTGAAGAAAATCTTTGACCAAGTTGAAAAGAAGATATGGTCAAGATTTGAAGAATATTTGATCAACATTTAATGAAAATTTAAAAAAGATTTTATTTAAAGAATTTACAATGTCAATTTACACAAAATAAGAATAGAATCAATCTGAAGAATTTACAAACTCAATGAACATAATCAATTTGAAGAATTTACAAACTCAATTTGAACAAGATACAATTCAAAATTAAACAATGACTAAATTGAAGCCCAAATTTTCACTATAAATAGGCACTTAAGGCTGAAGGATAAAAGCATCAAAAAGAAGAAAAGAGTACAAGAACTCAAGTTCAAAGTTCTCAATTCATCTTAGAGTTCAAAGAGAGAAACACTTGTAGGAATTAGAAATTTTTTCTGAGTGTTCTTTTTTCTTAAAGTGTGAAAGTTATTATTATTATTATTATTATTATTATTATTATTATTATTATTATTATTATTATTATCAACTTTGTTAGAAGCAACTACTGCAGTTCCAATCTTTTGTATTCAACCCGATATTGGTTTAGTTCGTTCTTCAATATGGGGTTGTCAAGTTGTTTGGAGAAGACTTGGCTTGTAGGGTTAAGGTGGTTAGTTTCTCGAAAGTCTGGGGTTGTCAAGCTATTTGAGAAGACTGGCTTGGAGGGTCAGGTGCTTTGTAATTCAAGGTTTTTGAAATAATGGGTTAAAGCCTTCTAAATGAGGGGACTGAATATAGCCAAGTTAGTGGTGAACTAGGATAAATATATGTGTCAAATTATTTATGCTTTCATTGCTTGCTGCCTCTAAATTCCATTGCTTTTACTCCAAGTAAGTCACGAAAACCAAACTATTTTTTAATTATTTATAAATTATGAAAAATGGTCAACTTTGGCAAACACAATTCAACCCGTCTTCTCGTGTTTGCACCTTTATCTTATATACACCTAATTCATCCCCTCCCCTCTTAGGTCCACATCTATACTAGAACATGTTCTAGTAATTTGCTCATTGATCCTTATTCATGTCTTCCGCACAACCATTTTGTTGAGATGGTGGTAGTAGTAATAAACCACATTGCTTCATTGGAGAATACTATGACTTCTGGAAGATATGCATGCATATCTAGAGACACACAAAGATGATATTTGGGATGCAATAGAAAATGGTCCCTATGTCCCAAACGCAATCATTGACAATAAAGAAGAAATAAAGAGAAATTTCTCATGGACATATGATGTTAAAAGGAAAGTGTTGTTTGGCAAAAAGGCCAAAAACATGTTACAATCAACACTTGGAATGGATGAATTATTTTGCGTGTCTCATTGCAAAGATTCCAAAGAAATTTGGGATTCTCTTGAAGCAACTCATGAAGGAACTGCTGAGGTAAAACGTTTGAAACTCAATACATCATCTCAAGAATATGAATTGTTTCAAATGCAGCCCAGAGAATCTATTCTAGATTTGTAGAAAAGATTTTCTCATATGACCAATCACTTGACGTCGCTTAGCAATATCTTCAATAATGATGAATTGAACCTTAAAGTTGTATGATCATTAACAAGGGTTTGAAAACCTAAAGTAACGACAATTTCTAAAAAGAACAACCCATAAAGATGTCTCTTTCTGCACTTTTCAAAAAACTTCACGACCTTGAAATTGGACTTGGAAGGCTAGAAAAGAATGAAAGTCAAGAAAAGAAGCTGAATAACATTTCCTTAAAAGCAAAGTAAAGAGCAAATCAATTATGAGAATTCTGATGGAGATGAGAACATCACCTTCCTAGTTAAGAAATTTGGTAAGTTCCTTCAAAACGATAAAAATTTTAAGAAAAGGAAAACTTTTTGGAAGAAGGATGTCTCCTCAAAAATAAAAAATTCACTTGTTTTGTGTGTGACAAGCAAGGACACATCAAAGCGGAGTGTCCAAATATTTTCAAGAAAAATGCACTCAAGAAGAAAGAATTCAAAAAGGCATATATAGCATGGGAGGACAATGAAGTCAGGTCATCCTCAAATTTAGAAAGTGATGAATGTGCAAATGTTGCTTTGATGCTTTGATGACCTCAAACCAATCTAACGAATAAAAAGAGGTTAATAACCAAGATTTTTCTCATAATAATGATGCTAGTAGTGAATTGATTATTGAGTGTAACGATGCTGAATATGCAATAAAAGAATTACTTATAGAAAAGGATTCTGAAAAATAAAAACATAATTTTACATCCAATAAGTGTGATTCTCTTTCCTTTAAAATTATCCAACTAAATAGAGTCATTGAAAGATATGAAAAGGGACAAGTTGGATTGGAAAATATTCTAAATATACAAAGATATTCCAATGACAAGAGTGGTCTTGGTTACTCAAAATTTGATAAATCAAGTATTAATAAAACCATCTTTGTTAAGGCAAGTGATCAATCCAACAAAAAGAAAGTTATAATTATGCAAAATGATCATCATTACTATAAGAAGAATTTTGTTCAAAATAAATCTCATATGTCTAAATATAGATGTAAATCTACTTCTACATGCTTTTATTGTGGTCGAAATGGCCACACAACAAATGCTTGTCATTTTAGGAATTTTGGTGTTCTAAATTGCCATTGTGTGTGGCTTGAGAAAGGTACTAATCCTCAAGGACCCAAAGCAATTTAGGTACCTAACAAATGATGACCTTGTTTTGTAGGTATGTAGACAAAGTACCTCTAATATGTGGTACTTGGATAATGGATGTTCAAAACACATGACCAGTGACAAAACAAAGTTCT
This sequence comes from Cicer judaicum, assembly GCA_037974835.1. NCBI lineage: Eukaryota > Viridiplantae > Streptophyta > Magnoliopsida > Fabales > Fabaceae > Cicer > Cicer judaicum. The sequence continues at coordinate 1,882,000 of JBBPBS010000689.1, forward strand.
ATATGTTGAAGTATTAAAACACAATCTTATTAGCATTAGCCAGCTTTGTGATAAGGGTTACAAAATAGCTTTTAACAAAGATGAATGTATTACCCGAAATGAGGTATCAAATGAAATCATGTTTGTTGGTAAGCATTTTAAAAATACTTTTATAACTAATCTTGATGATTTTTCCTTGAAAATGAAATGTCTTATGCTAAGTGACAACAATGATGCATGGCTATGGCATATTTGCACATATCCATATGGATCATTTAAACAAGTTACTCAAGCATGAACTTGTTGTAGGCTTACCAAAGGTGAAATTCATTAAGGAAAAAATATATGATGATTTTCAAAAGGGTAAGCAAACTAAGGTTTCCTTCAAACCCAAGAATATTGTATCAACTTCAAGACCACTTCAATTGATACATATGGACTTGTTTGGTTCATCAAGAACTAAAATTCTTGGTGTAAATTCAAATAAAAATGAAGCTTTTTAAGTATTTAAAAAAAAATGGCAAACTAGTCCAAAATGAACAAGCAACCAAAGTTGTATCAATAAGAAGTGATCATGTTGGAGAATTCCAAAATGCTTCTTTTGTAGAATATTATGAAGAAAATGGAATCTTCCATAACTTTTCTACACCAAGACACCTCAAAAAAATGAAGTTATTCAGAGAAATAATAGATCATTGGTAGAACTTGCAAGGACCATGTTAAGCGACTCAAGTTTACCAAAATACTTTTAGGCAGATGTTGTAAGCATTGCTTGTTATATATCTAACCGAATAATAATTCGACCAATCCTAAAGAAGACTCCATATGAACTCTATAAAGGTAGAAAACCAAACATCTCTCACTTTCCCATATTTGGGTGTAAATGCTTTGTGTTGAATAATGGTAAGGAAAATCTTGGAAAGTTCGATGAGAAAGACGATGAAGGTATCTTTGTTGGTTATTCCTTATCTAGTAAAGCTTTTAGAATTTTTAATAAGAGAACTTTGTTAGTTGAAGAATCTCTGCATGTATCATTTGATGAATCTATCCTCTTGAAAGAAGATAAAATAGTCTCTTGTGATTATGATGATTTTATAAGTGATGATATAAACAAAGACAATCAAGTTGATCAATAATTTCCAGAGAATGAAGTCAATATTGAGCAACACAATCAACATAATGATCTCCCTAAAGAATGGAGAACTCATCGATATCACCCCATTGACAATATTATATGTGATATCAAAAAATAAGTTACTACAATGCACAAACTCCAAGATGCTTGTTTGAATATGGCATTTGTTTCTCAAATAGAACTTTCCAAAACAGGTGAAACACTTAATGATGATCAATGGATACTTGTCATGCAAAAAAAACTAAATCAGTTTAAAAGAAATAAAGTGTGGGAACTTGTTCCTAATCCTGGCAATAAACTCATCATTGGTACCAAATGAGTGTTTAAGAATAACCTAGATGAAAAATGGTATAGTTGTTCGAAACAAGGCAAAATTGGTTGCTCAAGGATACAATTCAGAAAAAAGGGATCAACTTTAATGAAACATTTGCTCCATTCGCAAGGTTAGATACAATTCAATTATTACTTGCTTATGCTTGCTCTATGTATTTTGAGTTATTTCAGATGGATGTGAAGAGTGCTTTTCTCAATGGCTACATTAATGATGAAGTATATGTCAAACAACCACTGACTTTGAAGACTTCATGAATCTTTCACTTGTCTTCAAATGAAAGACTGCCTTTTATGGTTTGAAACAAGGTGCAAGAGATTGGTATGATACACTCAATAACTTTCTATGTTAACGAGGATTTGAAAAAGGTAAAGTTGATAAGACATTATTCATTAAAAGAACTAATGATCACACTTTACTTGTTCGAATCTACGTTGACAATATCATATTTGGATCAACCAATAACAAAATATGTGAATAATTCTTATTAATGATGCAAGGAGAATTTGAAATGTCTATGATGGGTAAGTTAAATTATTTCCTTGGACTCCACATCAAGCAACTCAATTATGGCATTTTCATCAATAAAGCAAAGTACTGTAAGGAACTATTAAGGGGATTTAAGATGGACAACTGCAAAGAAAGTGCAACTCCTATGGGCTTCGGAACTTATGTAAATAAATATGAATATGGTAATTCAATAGACATATCAAATTATTGAGGTATGATTGGTTCTCTTTTATATCCTAAGGAATCACATCTTGTAGTAGTGAAGCGAATAATGAAATATTTGAAAGGAACAACCAATGTTGGCTTATGGTATCCAAAAGGCAGTATATGCAGTCTAGTTGGTTATTCTGAGTCTAACTATGCAGGATGTAAAACAAATAACACAAGCGACACTTTCCATATCTTAGGTAATGCATTAGTGTCATGACCCTGTAAAAAGAAAGTTTGAGTGGCCTTAAGCATTGCTAAAGCAGGATACATAGCAGCAGGCAGTTGTTCTACACATATTCTATGGCTCAAGAAACTATTATGTGACTATGGATTTGATCTAGGATGCGTCCTACTAAGATGTGACAATACTAGTACTATCTATATCTCAAAGAACCCAATCATGCATTCTTGAACTAAACACATTCACGCACGACACCACTTTCTGCGCAATTATATTCTCAAGGGAAATGTTGATGTTATATTTGTGGATACACATAATCAACTAGCAGATATCTTCAAAAAGCCATTACCTAAAGATTCATTCTGTAAGATATAAAGAGAACTTGGTATTTTAAACAAAAATGGTCTCTAATGCAAGGTATTCATACTTTGTAAGTCACTTCTCTTCAAAATCTAGAATATTCACTTGATAAGTTGATAAAATTGATTTTTTGATGTATATGTTCTTTCTAAGTATGAATATGTACTCTAAATATCGTCTTTCAGTGAACATTCGGCTTAGAAACAAAAAAATTGTTATCGTAGCTGAATACACATTTTTTGCGTTTGAATACACGTTTCCAGAAAATAATGTATTCGACTACAACCAGTTTGTAGCCGAATATAGTTTTGAGGTTTTCCCCATATATAAGCTATTTCGCTTGTTAGGTCATTTGTTTTTAATTTTAGTAGCCGAATACAAATTTCCTTTACTTCCATTTCTCCAAAAACCTCATCCAATCTTACATACAACCATTACCCAATCTCTATACTATCATCTATTGCATCTAAGATTACTCCAAACTAACAAGTGTCACTTCAAACTCAAATTTCCTAAAACGATGAATCTCTATTGCATGAACTAAATGGCATATCTGTCAAGATTGACCACCTTGACCTCCCAATCTCTATAAGCTTTTTCACGTGTTAGGTCATTTTTTTTACAATTTCAATAGTCGAATACAGATTTCTTTCACTTCTATTTCTCCAAAAATCTCATCCAATTTTACATACAACCATTACCCAATCTTTATACTATCATCTATTGCATCTAAGATCACTCCAAACTAACAAGTGTTACTTCAAACTCATATTTCCCAAAACCATGAATCTCTTTTGCATGAACTAAATGGCCTATCTATCAAGATTGACCACCTTCACCTCCCACCGGATGATGATATGTAGTTGGTTGATGTAATTTATGTTGTTTTCTTTCAAATGCTTTGTCAAACATTTTGTTTAAATTCGTAACATTTGTTGATCTATGAATTAAACAATGCTTATCTTTTAATTATGCTTGTTGATGTTATATTCCCTATCTTGTGTAATGTTTTGCTTCTATATACTTTGTGTGCTTGGAATATTTTCTTGTTGTTTTCCTTCATATGTTGTTGTTGTTAAATAATTTGTAGGTTTTCAAACTTTCAAAACATAATGACATGAATTCAAGATCAAAGGCGGTGTAAGCATATCTTAAGGGGGAGAAAAATCAAAACGATCAACGCATTTAAGTTTCAACAATAATAAGGTTTTGTCATCATCAAAAACGGGGGAGAATGTAAAATACTTATGTTTTTTATGAAAAGAAAGACCAAGGAAAGTGATCAAGTTGCAAGCTCAAAAAGAAGTAAACAATCAAGTCAACTAGGGTCAATATGCTAGAAGTCGTATAATGTAGGGTACATGATGCAATCTAATATTATTGTATTTCAAATGAACATGAGAACCTTCCATTTTTGCATATGCATCAAAATAATTTTCAAAGTGTCAAAATGCATGAACAATGTTTGAAAATCAAGATTTTGACAAAAATCTAAGTTGTATTCGACTAGTATATGTTGTAGTCGAATACATACTCAACAAATACTAAGTCAATAGCTAAAAATACATTTTTCTATTCGACTACAACATGATGTATCCGGATACAAAACCAAGTCAGTGAGAGATGTGATGGGAGTGAGAGATGTGATGGGAGTAATGAAGATTTTCTAAAATATCTATATTTTTAGATATTTATTTGGTTGTTGGATTGGTTTATGGAATGGATAGAGGGGAAACATTTTTCCCGTGTAGCCCACGCCTCTCTCTTCATTCTTCTCCTTCCATCTTTCTTTTTCTTTCTTTGTTTCAAGAAAAACACATACCAAGTGTTGGTAGAAAACTAAAACACAAAATACAAACTCTCATTTTTCTTGTAGATCTAAGCTTCCATTTGAGAAGTGACAACAGAGAAAGTTGTTCATTGCCATGCTGCGGTGCTAGTAAGCTAGTTTTCGATGCGACGTCACAAACTTAAATTTTATCGGAATTAATCGTGTTGTTGTAATCGATTATTAAAGCTACAACGGAGGTAAGGGCTCCTTCCAAACTTTTAGTTTGCATTTAGGACATTATTTTTCATTTTTTGGAATAGAAATTTGATGTATTTGAGGTGTAAAATTATGGAAAATGAATTTAATTTGTTTATGTGTGAATTAGTTGAATTTGAATTTGATTTGTTTTGAGGTGTGTTTTGTAGTGATTAATGTTGGGTGTAAATTGTATGTTCATAATTAATATTATGAATTTTTGAGATGTGTTTTAGGTGTGGATTTTGTGAATATTGAATTGATTAAATTTGATGTGTTTGAGTTGCGTAATAAGTTGTTTTCAAATAAATGAGTTTGAATTGAAGCTGAAGTTTTACAAAAAATTTAGAGTTGTTAAAGTTGTGAAAAAAATTCAAATTTTAACTAAGTTAAAGAGTTTGAGTAAAAAGATAGATTGAAATTAAAAAGGGTTAGAGTTTAAAATGTTACTATTTTAATTACTCTTGAACTGAGTTTAAAAAAAGAAAGATTAGAGTATTTTATTAACTCAATAATTTTGGTACTTTAATAGTCGAGTGTGTGTATGTAAAATTTGGACAATATTTATTTTATTTAGTTTTAACTAAATAATATAGATTATTTGGTTTTAAAAGTTTGGTGTGTGAGAAAGATTTAATTTTGGGAATTTTGTTGTGTTTGGATTAATTTTATTGTGAACAAATTGTTATAAATATTAATGTTTATGTAGTTAGCTCCTTGAGTCTCGAAAAGGAATCAAGACCGTTGGTACCGAGTTAGCGGTGGGGAGAACTCTGATATATTAATGTTGTTGTGGTGATTTATGGTTGAAAACTTTGGTGATTGAATATAGTGATTTATGGTTGAAATTTTTGGAGATTAAATTTGGTGATTAATGTTTGAAAATTTGGGAGATTAATATGGGTGATTTATGTTGAATTTGGGGAGAATTAAATTAAATTTGATTATGTGTTCATAATTGATATTATGACTGTTTGATGTGTGTTTGAGGTGTTGATTGTGGTGATTTACGGTTGGTGTGATTTATGTGTTCATAATGATTATTATGAATTTTTGGAGATGTGATTTGTGTGAGTCTATGGAAAATGTGTTTGGTGGGTTAAGCGTGAAAATGTGGAGTTTTGAAAATGGGCGATTTATGAGTAAATTTGGTATGAAATCGTGGAGATTGAATTTGATGTGTTTGAGTATGCTCTGTGGTGAATTTCAAAAATCATTAGTGTTAAATGAGTATTAAAAAAGGTGAATCTTTTAATAGTTGCATTTACTTAATGATGGTGGTGAAAAGAGTTAAAGTATGCTCATGCATTTCATTGTACATGGTGACTGTGATGGGGCCATGGTGATAGTGGTGACCGTGACAGGCCACGAGATGATGCCATATGAATTGTTGGTTCATCTTATCCTTGCAGGGATTGTCGCGTCGTGCTGATCTGTGAGAGATTGCACTCTATAATGTGTTGATCTGTGAGCGATTACACTCTAGAAAATTGTGTTGGTCTGTGAGCGAATGCACTCTTGTATGTCGTGCTGATCTGTGAGAGATTGCACTCTAGAATGTGCTGATCTATGAGCGATTGCACTCTAGAAAATCGTGTTGGTCTATGAGTTACTACACTTTTGTATGTTGTGCTGATCTGTGAGAGATTGCACTCTAGAATGTGATGATTTGTGAGCGATTGCACTCTAGAAAATCGTGTTGGTCTGTGAGCGACTGCACTTTTGTATGTCGTGTTGGTCTGTGAGCGACTGCATGCTAGTAAATCGTGCTGATCCGTGAGAGATTGCACCTTGGTAATTATTATTGGACTGTGAGAGGCTGTACAATTATGATTTGTGCCCTTCGAGGAGGGTTTTGGTTTGGAATTCTGAAATCATGCATTTTGGCATATACGCATTGCATTAGAGTGTTTGGCATGCGAGTTATGTTTGTTATACTATGATGATTGTATATACATGTTCGGCTATTGTTGTGATTTTCCGTAATTGCTTTGAGGTGTGAAGTTCGGTTGATTAAGTTTCGATTGAATTATGTGTTCGTAATTGATTTAATGAATATTCGATGTGTGATTGAGGTGTGAATTTGTGGAGATCAGTTTGGTGTTAATTATGTGTTCATAATTGATTACATTAATGTTTGAAGTGTTAATTGATTCAGAGCCATTTTAGAATTGAAAATCTGCATTTTCTTAGTTGTATTCGGTTATAACAGTGCAGTTTGTCAAAACTTCATTTTTCAACATTGTTTATGCATTTTTGGACATATGAAAACCCTTTCGAGGAGTATGCTAAGACGAAAGGTTCTTTTGAGCATTTCAAAATATAAGAATTTTGCTAAGTGTTATTTGTTAATTTCGGTTGGTGACCCTTTACAATTATTGTGGAAATCTGGGCTTTGCCCTCAGATGAGAACCAGGATCGTCTTACCGGTTAGTACTTTGGGGATGGGCATGTAGTTAGATATACCTGACCGAAGTGGTATCAGGAGGATCATGCGAGGCGCGTGGAGATCACTCGGGTTGTATAGTGTTTGTAGCATGATCAGATTAGGTGGTTGTATAGGGACTAGATGTCTTTCTTTTGTGGTTGTATTTATTTCATTTTGGAAGATTGTATCTAGGATTAAACTGTGTAATGACTTTTCTTTTGATGGATCCATGTTCCACTTTTGAGGTGATGTGGGGAAAATAGAGATTCTTGGGGTTGTGCTATTATGCAAGTGTCTGCCAACAATACCCCAGGGGTATGAACTATGTCTGATAGGTCTCATAGCCCTAGTGTATTTTTCTATTTAAATATTGTGGATTTTTGTTTCAAAAACTATTTCTGTTGTTTGAAAATATTGTTGACTTTGTCTTTGTGTTACGACTTAAATATTTTATCCAAAAGTATTTCTTTCTTTATTTCTTTGTTTCATTTATTTGTTTTAAAAAAAAATACACTCGCATTGGTAAAAATCGGGGTGTTACAGTTACAGAGGTGTATTTGACTACACTTCTGTTGTAGCCTAATACAACTGCGAAACAATGCAATTATTCAGTTCAGATTCAAGTTAGATCATCGCATATGTCCATCAAACCTCTAGGAACGATTGTCACTGATATGAAGTGACATCTAATGATTATAAATACTTCTTAGTTTTAGATTTAACTTAACAATCTTTACATCAATCTTAGTACAACTTTTAACAAACTGTCTGAAATATTTTGAATTTTTCGAAGTTTTACTTTCATATTTCAAGTACATATTTACATTGTGTTATCATTGAGATATTTTCTCTATTATAGTTGAAATTATATTAGACTACTATCATTATACTCAATTGTTATACGCTCTTAATTTCAGTCAAAGTTATTTTTGTAAATTCATTGAAGTTATTGTGTAAATTGAGGAAAGTGGTGTACTTTCTTCAAGTATTGTAAACTATGATAGTGGTGTGCTATCTTAGGGTGACTGTTAGAATTTTGTAACAAAATTGTTAAAGTTAGACTTGTACTTATTCTAACAAATAGTGGAAAATATCTAATGATGTGCAAGTGGACTGGATGTATCATTGGTTTTAAGGGGAATTGGGATAAATCGTTGTGTTCTTTATTTTTTTACCATTTACATTTTTCAATACACTAATACACTAAGTCTCTAAAAAAAAAATTTATATAGACCTAATTCACCCCCTCCTCTCATAGGTGCGCCTCTGTACTAACAAATTCATCATCATCTTTTGTCTACTAAATCATTTTGGAGCTATTCTCATTTGTTCTTGAAGTTTTGGAGCTTAAAGTAGGTTCTACTACTGCTAATGTTTGTTGACCTTGCTGCTAACACCATTGTAACTCATATTTTTTCTTTGTATCTTTCATTTCTTCGTTGATTTGTGTTGTAATGAACTTCATGGTGTTTTTCTTTTATCACTTTTATTTTTTTTAATTTTTAAGCTCAATATAACCTAAAACTCTTTGTAGTTAAGGATTAATGAAGTTTGCATTTTAGTATGTTGTAGTGTCACTAGCTTTCTCTTAAACAAGTTGTTTTTAATCTAATCTTTCAAAGTTAAATTGATCACTTAGGTTTTATTTCTAGTCTTTTGAGATTGGATTATGATTAAGAAGGAAAATGTTTGATTTAAGATGGATTAAGTTAGTATGCTAGCATGTTAAATGGTTCTCAATAATATTTAAGTCCACAAGAAGCTTATTTTCTAAAATAAAGGGTAACATGATACGTATTGTGTGAACCCAAGGAAAGTTATAACCCACTAACTATCATGATGAATGGGTAGGAAAATACCTAAGGTCAATATTGTAACATCCTGATTTGTAATTTTGTGAGTGTATTTTTTTTTTAAAACAAAGAAATAAAAAAAAAATACTTTTGGATAAAATACTTAGGTTGTAACACAACGACAAAGGTCAACAATATTTACAAACAACGAAAATAGTTTTTGAAACAAAAATCCAAAGTATTTAAATAGCAAAATACACCAGAGATATGAGATCTATCAGACATCGCTCATACCCCTGAGGTATTCTCGGAAGACACCTGTACAAGTACACTGCTCTAAGAAATACTAATCCCCCCATGGTCACGTCAAAAAAATGGAACATGAACCCACCAAAACAGAAGTCATCTGATCGTATAAGTATAGTTACAGTCATAAAAAATGAAATAAGTACAACCACCAAAAGAAAGACATCAAGTCCCTATACAACAAAACTAATCTGATCATACTCTAGCAACTACAAGAACATGAATGACCTCCACACACTCCACAAGTCCCGTCTGACGCGACATCCATCTTCTAGGTAACCTTCTCCTCATCAACATCCATAGACGGATCGGTCTCTTCAGAAGTCAGATCCACCCACGAGATAGGTGGCTTCGATGGCGCCGAAACCTCAAAACAGTCAACTACTTTAGTGACAGTCGGTAAGGGATCATTCACCAGAAGAGGAAGATCTGACTCAGCCCATCTTTTTGCCAGTCCCGGGTCTAACCACTGTATCCTCAACTCCCACAATGGCCTCCGCCTCCACTCTAATGGGGCAATCCTTCGCATCTTCCCAAGCTCCACTCATATCAAGCACTAATCCGGAAGGTACCGGATAATCGACCTTCTCGCGAGTGAGTTCCATAAGAAATACTACCCCAGCTTTCCTACTAGTTCTCACTACCCTCCCTATATAAGTAGCCCTGCTTGAGATGGGGTCATATACCCAAGAAGTCGACGAGTCTCGATCAGGAAAGTCTAACAACGTTTCCATCGTCAAAGTAACAATCGGTGGAATAAACTCTGGTATCATCTGAAGGCAAAGCCCAAATTTCCACAATAATTGTAAAGGGTCACCAACCAAAATTAACAAATAACAGTTAGCGAAATTCTTATATTTTAGCGTACTCTTCGAAAGGGTTTTCATCTATCCAAAAATGCATAAACAATGTTGAAAAATGAAGTTTTGACAAACTACACTGTCGTAGCCGAAAACAAATGAGAAAAAGCAGATTTTCAATTCTAAAATGGCTCTAAATCAATCAACACTTTAAACATTAATATTATCAATTATGAACACATAATTAACACCAAATTAATCTCTACAATTTTCAAACATTAATCATCCATATTCAATCTCTAAAATTTTCAACCATAAATCACCACAACAATATTAATATATTAGAGTTCTCCCCACCGCTAACTCGGTGCCAACGGTCTCGATTCCTTTTCGAGACTCAAGGAGCTAATTACATAAACATAAATATCTATAACAATTTGTTCACAATAAAATTAATTCAACCACAACGAAATTCTCAAAATTAAATCTTTCTCACACATCAAACTCTTGAAACCAAATACTCTATATTATTTACTTAAAATTAAATAAAACAAATTTTTGTCCAAATTTCACATACACACACTCGACTATTAAAGCACCGAAATTTTTGAGTTAATAAAATACTCTAAATTTTTTTTTCTTTTTAAACTCAGTCAAGAGTAATTAAAAGAGTAACATTTTAAACTCTAACCATTTTTAATTTCAATCTATTTTTTTGCTCAAACTCTTTAACTTAGTTAAAATTTAAATTTTTTCACAACTTTAACAACTCTAACTTTTTTTGTAAAATTTCAATTTTAATTCAAACTCATTTATTTGAAAATAACTTATTACATAACTCAAACTCATCAAATTTAATTACCGCCAATTCACACCAACAACAATCAATTCAATTCCACAACACACATATAACACCTTAATTAAATTTCAATAATTCAAACATAACTCGCCCAATTTCAAAACTCCACATTTTTACACATAAACCACAAAATTTCATCAATTCATTTTCCACAAAATCCACAAATAAATCACATCTAAAAAATGCATAATAATAATTATGAACATATAAATCACACTAAATATAGATCGCCACAAACCACACCTCAAAATACACCGAAAACAAATTTCACTAATTCACACATACACGAATTAAATTCATTTTCTACAAATTTACGCATCAAATTTCTTTTTGCACAAAATAACAAATATTGTCCTAAATGCAAACTAAAAGTTTAGAAGGAGCCCTTACATCTGTTGTAGTTTTAACAATCGATTACGGTGCCGTGATTAATTACGGTAAAAATTTTGTTTGAGTTGTCGCTTCGAAAACTAGCTCACTAGCACTGTAGTGTGGCAATGAGCAACTTTCCCTTCTGTCACTTCTCGAAAGGAAGCTTAGATTTCGAAGATAAACGAGGGTTTGTATTTGTTTTTTAAAATCACCAACACTAGTTTGCTTTTGCTAAGAAAGAAAGGAATATGGAGTGAAGGAAGGTGAAAGAGGAACCCACTAAAACTGAAGGATAGAATGCTGTCTTTCGTATTAGAAGGTTGGTTTCTTTTCTCTTGCTTTTTTTAAATAAAAAAAAATGAAACACAAAGAAGGCGGAGGAATGAGAATGAAGAAGTGAAGGGGAAAAGTGAAAAAAAATGCTCCTATGATGGTTTCATATATATATATATATTAAAATCAAACCGACAAATATCTAAAAACTCTTATACACATTGCTTCACTCTCATCTTCATCTAATTTAATAAATAAATAAATATTTATTCTCATCGCAACTCAATTGACAGATAAATATTTGTTGAAAAACACTGTATCTAAAAAAAAAGTATTCTTCGATAAAAGATTCACCGTAAATAAACTAAATTTTTCATCGACGAATGATTTTATTCGGGTCTCAAAATATATATTAAAATATATATAAATATTAAACATATTATTAACTCTAATAAAATATATTTTTGATATTTAATTCTCAAAATAAAATTCAATTGGGATAAATACCTAAACAATTTGACACAAAATATCTTAAAATCGCATAAATTAGAATCTAGAAATATGGTCCCAAGAATGCTATATCACGCCACAATATACTAGCTCATGTAAACAAAATTATAAACAAATTAACTCTTTAACTACCTTTTTTCATCTGACATAAGAATCAGTGTCTCTTACTTAACTTTGCATTTTTAATCTTAAAATTATCCCATTATTTTTACTAAAAATGTAAATTTTTTTATAACAAACAAATTATTTGTGTAAGAAAGCATAGAAATACTTGACATAATCAATCTTCTTCGCGGGAATGATACTATACTTACTCTTCATTACTTGTTTTGGACTATGTATACATGCACAAATAATTGTACATGCAATATGTTTATGGAACTGTTGGTGGGGATTGAATTGTGTTAATCTTTTCAATTGTTTTCTAAATAAATAGTCTATTAGTTTGTTTTTTTTAACTGTGTGGTGATTTGTGTTGTAGTTCAGGTGCTTTAACTTGTACACACATGTCCAGATCGTCACATGAATTTAGACTTGAGCTTGAGATAGAAAGATTCTTCAAAAAGAGATGGAGTCTCACAAGTACTATTGATCCTAACTTGCAGATCGCTTGTTCAAATGGGAGATCGTTTAGGAGATGGAGGACCATTAAATGTCATTGGCATGGCTAATGATAGAGCTAGATGAATCAGGGAATATGATGTCTATGATCTTAAACCCTTGATACATGTATTTTAAGGTTTGACATTGAAATGGCTCAATTTGAATTCAAGTCAATGATGTTTCGCATGCTACAAGCCATTGGACCATTTGGAGGATTTGCTATTGAAGACCCCCCCACCTGCATCTTAAATGGTTTATGGAATTTGCAAGAAATTTTAATATTATTTGTATCCCTGATGATTATTTTAGACTAAGGTTGTTTCCTTACTCACTAAAGGATAGAGCCAAGGCATGGTTGAACTCATTGGAACCCAATTCAATAACTATATGGCATGGATATGACAGAAAAGTTCTTAGTGAATTATTTTTTTCCCATGTGTTGAATGCTAAAAAGAGGAACAACATAACCTCTTTTAAGAAAATTGAAGATGAAATTCTATTTGAGGCTTTAGAAAGGTTTAAGAATTTGCTAAGGAAGTGGCCTCATCATGGGATACTAGTTTGCATCCAAATAAAAACCTTTTATAATGACTTAGTACCTTTAACAAGGCTAATGCTTGATCCATTATTAAGATGAGATTTATTGAGCAAGTTTTATGAAGAATGTTTGAAGCTTATTGAAACCATAATAAAAAATAGTTATTGATGGCCAACTGCTAGGGTTAATGTAGCCAATAAAATGGTTGAATTTCATGAAGTTGGTGAAAGCAAAACACTTGTAGCACAACTGGCAACATTGTCTAATTTGTTGAAACACGTTGTTGCAACATCTGCACAAACAACTATAGAACCAATAATAGTAACACTTGCTAATGCCAATGCTATAACATGTGTATATTATGGGGGAGGATAAATCACCCCAACTTTTTATGGAGTAATCAAAGGAGTGCTCAACGAGCAAAATCTACTAATTATCCTGATTTTCCAATAATACCAACTTAAGAAACAAAGGAACCATCGTTGGAAGTATTTTTGAAGGGATTCTTAGTAAATAAAAATTCTTACATGGCTAAGATAAATTCTCATATGGTGAAAACCAATCCACTATTTAGTAGGAAGGATTAGCAATCGAAAACTTAGAGACTCAACTTGATATAGTTATGAATGGAAGACCTAATGGTTCTATACTCAAAAATACAATAAGTCCAACTTCAGAATCAGTGAAAGGTAAGGAACAAGTCAAGGAAATTGGTTTAAGGGGTGGAAAACGGATTGATATTGGTGATAAAGAGGATGAGGCTATTTTGATACATAATGAGAAAGTTCAAAACAATGGAGGGGATGCGGAACTAGAAAATAAGGAGTCTACAGTTCAGAGAAAAATTGTGCAAAATTAGAAAGATGATGCAGCATCTGCAAGCATGTCTAATCTAGTTCATGAAGTTCCACACCTCCATTCCCCTTGAGAATTAGAAAAGATGCAATGGAGAAACAAAACAATAAATTCCTTGATGTTTTGAAGCTTCTTAGTATCAACATTCCTTTGATAGAGGCATTACAATAGATACCATATCATGAAAAGTTTCTAAGGGACATAGCTAAGGAATGTTGTATGAGTTTGCAGCAAAAGCTCACTGCAAAAATGCAAGACCCTAATAGTTTTACTATTCCATGTTCCATTGGTTGAATTTATTATGGAAAAACACTTTGGAATTTGGGAGGTAGAATCAACCTGATGCCTAAGTCCATCTTCAAATAGCTAGGAATAGGTTAAGTCATGCCTACTACTATCGACGCCAAACTTGCAAGTAGGTCTATTTGTTATCTAGAAGGGAGAATTAATAATGTATTTGTCAAGATTGTTAAGTTTGTGTTCCCTACAATTTTATCATCCTTGAATTTGAAGCTGATGAAGAGATTCCTATCATTCTGGGAAGGCCTTTCCTTGATACACGAAAGACACTTGTTAATGTATAGAAAAGGGAGTTGATTATGAGGGTAAGTGACTAGCACATCACCTTTAATATTAAAAAATCTATGAAGTACCATGATGAAAGATAAGAGGAATGCTTATTTATCAGAATGTTGAAGAAGCACAATAAAGTAATGGGTGGACAAATGACAGACATTAACGAGATTAATCCAACTATATGCATACATTTAATCTTATTCGAGGATAGCTCCAAGAATAACATTGAAAGCCAAAGAAGATTGAATCGTGTAATGAAAGAGATAGTCAAAAAAGAGATCATCAAGTGGTTAGATTCAAGGATTATTTATCCTATATCAAATAGTGTGTGGGTTAACCATATGTAGTGTGTGGCTAGAAAATGAGGAGTTACTATAGTGAAGAATGAAATGATTCCATCCAGAACTGTCACATGTTGGTGGGTTTGTATAGATTAAAATAAGCTCAATAAGGCCACTAGGAAAGATCATTTCCCCTTGCCCTTCATTGACCAAATGTTGGATAGATTGGCAAGGCAGAAGTATTATGATTTCTGGATTGGTTAGTCAGGTTATAACTAGATTTCTATAGCATTTGAAGACAACTTTCAAATGCTCTTATGGAACATTGTCTTTTAGATGGACACACACCCTTTGAATTGTGTGATGCACTAGCAACATCCCAAAAGTGTACGATGGACATATTTTCTGATTTGATAGAGAAATCTCTTGAAATATTTATGGATGATTTTTCTATGTTTGGAGAATAATTCAAAAAATATTTACAAAATTTGGAGAAAGTATTGGAGAGATGTGAAGAAACTAATTTGGTACTAAAATGGGAGAAATGGCGTTTAATGGTCAAGGAGGGCATTTTGTTGAGACAAAATTTCTATGAAAGGTTTAGAAGTAGATAAAGCAAAAATTGAAGTCATTGAAAAGCTGCATTATCCTACTTATGTAAAAGGTTAGATAAATTTCTTAGATTATGAGGGGGTCTATAGAAGATTCTTCAAAGACTTCTTTCAAATTTCAAAACCACTTTGCAGATTGCTACAACATGATATAGCATTTGAGTTTACCAATTAATATGTAAAGGTATTTGACACTTTGAAGAAAACACTTATCACATCGCCTATCATCACTACTCCTGACTGGGAGAAACCATTTGAAGTAATATGAGATGCAAGTGACTATGCTATGGGGACTATGCTTGATCAAAGGCATGGGAAACTGTTCCACTCCATTTACTATTCTAGCAGGACCATGATTGATGTTCAATTGAACTACACCACCATTAAGAAGGAGTTTTGGGTTGTTGTCTTTTCCCTTGATAAATTCATATTATACTTAGTGGATGCAAAGGTCATTGTCAACACAAATTATGATGCCATTAAGTATGTGATTGCTAAAAAGTATACAAAGCCAAGGATCATAAGGTGGGTGTTGTTGATGCAAAAGTTGATTTGGAGATAAAGGATGTGAAGGGTGCAGAGAATCAGATTGCAGACTACCTTTCTAGTATCCCTGAAAGTGAAGATAAAAGGAAAGAAGTACTGATTAAGGAGACATTTCCATATGAGCAATTGTTAAGCCTGTCTTAAGTGCAGCAGAATGCTTCAACACCTTCGTATGTTGATTTGGAAAATTTCTTGGCAAGTGGAGTGGTTCATCCAATTTTGAATTTTCAAAAAAAGATTTTTCTTTTTTTGATAATAGGAAGGCATATTGTTGGGATGAACTCTACTTGTATAAGAAATATCCAAATCAATTACTAAGAAGATGTGATGTTGAGGAAGAGATCCCTGCAACCTTGAAGTATTTACATGCATCTCCCTATGGAGGAATCTTTCGTGAAGTAAGGATAGTTGCAAAAGTACTTCAACCAAGTTATTTCTAACCAACTTTATTCAAAGATGCTCATGAAATGGTAAAAACTTGTGATAGATGCCAACGAGGTTATATCTGTCACGACCAAAAAATTTGATTTCGTGACCGGCGCACAAGTTATACTCATAGCCTGGCAAGCATATCAATTAACTACCATTTCAAATATATTTATATACTTTTTACTCGAAATTTCGACAGAATATCCTCTATCAATTCAACATTTCCAAATTTTGAAATCCCTGTCAAATTTTCAATCCAGTCACAATTCAAATAACTTAAGTTTCTTAATACAGTTCCCAACAAACTAAATAGACTTTCTAAACTCCAAAATAGCTGCAATTACATAGACTCAACAACTGTTACAAAAAATGGTCCTCGATCAAAGAGGCCTACCAAAAGGAATTATGTTGAGACTTGAATCAAATACTAGACTCCTACTCAGCTGCTTGCGAATCTGAAAAAAATAAGCAACATAAAGGATAAGTCACAAAGACTTAGTGAGGAGACAACAACCACCATCAATTAGAAGGGAAAACACAAAAGACACGAATAACGGTTTTATCGCTTGGCATAAATATTAAAATTCAGTTGATAACGAAACGAAATCAAAATGAACCTTAAAATCATCATAAAAGTCAAACAAGTAACAATACAAATTTTTAGAATCAAGAGGCGGCTTTATCTCATTGATAGCCCTTTCCTCCTAAGGGTGGCCTTTCCCTTAGGGGCGGCTCCATCTAACGGATGACCCTCTCCTCTCAATCCCGCAACGCATCATCACGTATCAATTAGGGAGCTTACATCTCGTTGATAGCCCTCTCCTCCTACGGATAACCTCTCTCATAGGGGCGGCTCCATCTAACTGATTAACTTTCCCTAATCAATACGTGGTAACTAGGTGCACCTAACGCGGTTAACAATTCCACAATTATAACACCGATTTCTCAAAACAAGCGTTTAAAATTATTTCATCGAAATTCATGAAAAATATATTCACTCGCATAACAAATAAATATTTAAATACTTTAAATCATACGTAAATCCAACAAATAACGTTTTATATAACAATGATCATTAAATTAAATAATTGACGAAATTGAGATAAAATTCAAAGGTTGTGTTTCTCAAATTTTTCAATAAATACTTTAATATAGAAAACAAGTAAAATAATAATAATAGCAGTATAAAAACATATGATGATGATCGTCGTCAACTCACAGCTATGAAGAATCGTCTAACTTTGCTCTCCAACAACTCTCAGAGTAGCCGGCAGGGTCTCAGCGGACAAATCTGAGCATCAAGAATATTTCCAAGACTTTAGAAAATTATTCTAAAGTTTAACTTGCTCTAGGAAAGCCTAAAAATTATTTAAATATACCCTAAGCATAAAAATAAGATTTGTACCCAAATCTACATTTTTCTATGAATTCATAGTAGGATTAGAGTTGTGTACTTACCTCAAAGAGTTTCAATCAACAACTCTCATGAGATGAGTACCATTTTCTCTAGAGCACAAACCCTAACTCAAAATCTTAACCAAGAGCACTTTTCAATGGTTGTGAAGGTGTTAAATTCATTTGTTAATGGTTGATGGTTTGGGTAGTAAAGAGGGAAAAGAATCAAGGAGAAGGAAGGAAAGAAAAAGAAACAAAAAATGGGGGGAGGGGAAATGTTTCGGTCGAGGAAGAAGGAGAGAGAAAAGGAAGGCAAATATGAGGTGGAAAAAAAAATAAGAAGTTTGGTTTTATTATTATTATTATTATTATTATTGTTATTATTATTAATTATTATATTAAAATAAAAAGGCACGGGATGTGTCAATCTCCTCACCTTATAAAAAATTCATCCTCGAATTTATTTAATAAATACCACTAACCTTGAGTTTCAACATAAGTGCGGGTATTTTGCACGGATGACTTCTTCAGGTTCCCAAGTAGTTTCTTCACCAGATGGACCGCGCCAAAGGACTTTTACTGAAACGATATCTTTTGAGCGTAAACGTCTCACTTGGCGATCTAATATAGCTACTGAATGTTCATCGTACGATAGACTCTCATCTAACTGTATGTCTTCATGATTAATCACATGAGAAGGGTCATGAAGATACTTCGAAGCATCGAAATATGAAAAACTGGATGAACTCCCGAGAGATCCGGTGGAAGTGCCAAGAGATACGCTATTGGTCTGACCTTTTCTAAAATTTCAAACGGCCCAATGAATCTTGGACTTAGCTTCCCTTTCTTACCGAATCGCAAAACTCCCTTCATTGGTGAGACTCGTAGGAATACATGTTCTCCCACTGAAAACTCTAAGGGACGACGCCTCTTATCAGAATAAGATTTTTGCCTACTTTGAGCTGTCACTAAGCGATCCCGAATTAATTTAACTTTTTCAATGGCATCTTGAACCAATTCTGGACCGACTAATTTAGCTTCACCAACTTCAAACCATCCTATCGGAGACCTACAGTGTCTTTCGTACAAAGCCTCGAATTGAGCCATTTGAATACTAGATTGATAACTATTATTGTATGCAAATTCCATCAAGGGAAAAATCTGATCCCCACTACCTCCAAGATCCAGAACACAAGCACGAAGCATATCTTCCAATATTTGTATCGTCCTTTCAGATTGGCCATCTATCTGGGGATGAAAAGCTGTGCTAAGCTTCAAACGAGTTCCTAATGAAGTTTGGAACCACTTCCAAAATTGAGCAGTAAATTAAGCCCCACGATCAGAAATAATAGACACCGGTACGCCATGCAAAGAGACAATTTTATCTAAATAAAGTCTAGCATATTGAGATGCAGTATAAGTAGTCTTCACAGGCAAAAAGTGTGCAGATTTGGTCAACCGATCTATAATCACCCACACTGAGTCATAACCCTTTTGGGTTCGTGGTAATCCTGTGACAAAATCCATAGCGACGCCTTCCCACTTCCACTCAGGTATTTCAATAGGTTGAAGTAATCCCGCAGGCTTTTGGTGCTCAGCTTTCACTTGTTGACACACTAAGCACTTAAAGACAAAATCTGCTACGTCTCTCTTCATCCCTTCCCACCAATACAATTCCCTCAAGTCTTGATACATCTTATTAGAACCTGGGTGAATAGTGTAAGAAGAATGATGAGCCTCCTCTAAAATATTCCTCTTAAAGTCACCAACATTTGGAACACACAACCGAGACTTCAACCTCAGCACACCATCAGAATCAACTGAAAAGTCTGAAATTTTACCATTCTGAACATTATTTACCATATTCACCAAGTATGGGTCTTGACTTTGAGCTTCTTTGATATCATCAACTATGGTTGGACGAATTTGTACGTGGGCTAAAAATAACCTCGAATGACCAAGTTCCAATTGACTTCCACTTTCAACAACTTCTTGAAATTCTTTAACTATTGGCCTCTTTACATCTGCTATATGAGCAAGACTGCCCATGGATTTCCTACTCAAAGCATCTGCAACAACATTTGCTTTCCCGGGGTGGTATAAGATTGTGCAATCATAATCTTTCAAAAGTTCCATCCACCTTCTTTATCTTAAATTTAAGTCTCGCTGCTGAAAGATATGCTTAAGACTTTTATGGTCGGTATAAATCTCACAAGTTTCACCATATAGATAGTGCCTCCAAATTTTAAGAGCAAAAATAACTGCAACCATTTCCAAATCATGCGTGGGATAGTTCACTTCATGCCTCTTGAGTTATCTAGATGCATAGGCAATAACCTTACCTTGTTGCATAAGTACACAACCGAGACTAACTCTAGAAGCATCACAATAAACTGCATAGCTTTCGCCACCTATAGGTAATGCCAAAATAGGTGCTGACGTCAAGTACTCCTTCAATTTTTGAAAGCTTTCCTCACATGCATCCGTCCATCGGAACTCAACTTTCTTCTGCATCAACCTAGTCAACGGAGACACAATCTTTGAGAAATCTTTCACAAAACGTCGATAATAACCTGCTAAACCAAGAAAACTCCGAATCTCCTTCACTGTGGTAGGTCTGGGCCAATTCTAGACTGCTTCCACCTTACTTGGATCTACACTTATTCCATTCTTAGACACAACATGTCCTAAAAATGCCACACTATCCAGCCAAAACTGACATTTTGAGAATTTAGCATATAATTGGTTATCTCTTAAGGTTTGCAAAACCAACCTTAAATGTTGCTCGTGTTCTTCTTTACTCTTGGAATAAACAAGGATATCATTAATAAACACAATCACGAATTGATCCAAGAATGGTTTAAAAACGCGATTCATCAAATCCATAAAAGTTGTTGGGGCATTAGTAAGCCCAAATGACATAACCAAAAATTCATAATGCCCACAACGCATGCGGAAAGCTGTCTTCGTTATGTCATCCCTCTTAATCTTCAACTGGTGATAACCCGACCGCAAATCAATCTTAGAAAAACATTGAGCTCCTTGAAGTTGGTCTAACAACTCATCAATGCGTGGCAAAAGGGTATTTATTCTTTACAGTTACTTTATTTAACTGCCTATAGTCTATACACAACCGCATGGATCCATCTTTTTTTCTTTACAAATAATACCGGTGCTCCCCAAGGAGAAGAACTTGGACGAATAAAACCCTTATCAAGAAGATCTTGAAGTTGCTCCCTTAACTCTTTAAGTTCTGCTGGGGCCATACGATAAGGAGGTATGGATATAGGATGAGTGTTTGGAACTAAGTCGGTAGAGAATTCAATCTCCCTATCAGGTGGTAACCCAAGAAGCTCTTCAGGAAAAACATCTGTAAATTCACATGCTATTGGAATTTTTTCCAATTTCTCTTCAACCACTTGTGTATCCCTTACCACGGCTAAGTACGCTTGACAACCTCTTCTCATTAACTTGCTAGCAGTCAAGGCCGAGATTTGGTTATGTAGTACCCCACAATGTGCTCCTTGAAATGAGAAGACTGACTGTCCTGGTATCTCAAATTTCACCACTTTGTTATGATAATCCAAGGTGGGATGATGCAAAGCCAACCAATCCATACCCAAAATCACATTAAAATCTATCAAGTCAATAACTATCAAATCTACCAGCAACACCTTGCCATCAATAGTTATATCACAAGAACGATACACCGACTTAGAAAGCAAATTTCCTCCAACAGGTGTAGCTACAACTAAAGGCTCTTCTAAAGAAGATGAACATTTACCAAGTCGAGTAGCAAACCACGCAGATACAAAAGAATGTGTAGCTCCAGGATCAAACAAAACATGAGCATCTCTAGAACAAATAGAAAGTATACCTGTAACTACTACATTGGATGTCTGAGCATCCTGACGTGTCAAAGCAAACACTCGAGCCTGACCTCTCCCTGCTGGTACCTGACCTCTACCACCAATTCCTCTACCTCGCTGCTGAAATGTTCCTGAACCTCTAACATAAGAATTTCCACTCTGACGCACATATGCAGAATGAGTTTGAGGAGATGCCAAAGCTGTTGGTGTTGATGCATAACTAGAGGATGGATGTGTTGTGTCTACAGGACAATCCCTCCTAATGTGACCTATTTGGCCACATTGGTAGCACACCTTAGCATTACCATCTCTAGCACAATTCCCGAAGTGAAACCTACCACAAGTAGAACATCGTGTAGCTGAAACACCAGAATGTCTCTGAGGGAAAATGGATTGTGATGCTGCTCCAGAATCTGATCTACGAATCTGCACTGTCCTAGAAGACTGCCCACTATGACCACCCGTTTGAGACATGAGTCTTTGTTGCCCCTGATAACCAAACATAGACCCACCACCATGATTCGAATAGCTACTGTAAGATCCTTCAACCCTTTGTTTCTTCCGTGAATCTTGCATATTGCATCCTTTTTCCTTATGTCGTTGCTCGATCTGAAGGGCCAAACTCAAAACCTCAGCAAAAGTAGAACAATTAGATCCAACCACCGATCTAAATAAATAATCCTTCAATCCTCTAATGAACCTCTTAACACGCATCTCTTCAGTGATAGGATAAGGAGCATGTCTAGAGAGTTGTGTAAAACGAGCACTATACTTTGAAACTGTCATACCCTTTGTTTGCTCCAACCGCTCGAACTCATGAGCTAACCCATCTCTAACACTCTCCAGAAGAAAACGAGCCATGAACAACTGAGAGAATTCTCTCCATGCTAACGGAAGTGACCCCACTTGTCTACCACGTGTCACTATATCAAACCAATCACGTGCCACACCTACTAACTAAAATGATGTCAATTCTACCGCTCTTACCTCAGAACAACCCAATGCTCTCCAAAGCCGCTCTAGACTGTCAATGAATTGTTGTGGATCCTCAGTTGCACTAGACACAGATTTGATACCAACTTGTCACGATCCAAAAATTTGATTTCGTGACCGGCGCACAAGCTATACTCCTAGTCTAGCAAGCCTATCAATTAACTACCATTTCAAATATATTTAAATACCTTTTTACTAGAAATTTCGACAGAGTATCCTCTATAAATTCAACATTTCCAAATTTTGAAATCCCTGTCAAATTTTCAATCCAGTCAGAATTCAAATAACTTACTCAAGTTTCTTAATACAGTTCCCAACAAACTAAATAGACTTTCTAAACTCTAAAATAGCTGCAATTACATAGACTCAACAACTGTTGCAAAAAATGGTCCTCGATCAAAGAGGCCTACCAAAAGGAATTATGTTGAGACTTGAATCAAATACTAGACTCCTACTCAGCTGCTTGTGAATCTGAAAAAAATAAGCAACATAAAGGATAAGTCACAAAGACTTAGTGAGGAGACAACAATCACCATCAATTAGAAGGGAATATACAAAAGGCACGAATAACGGTTTTATCGCTTGGCATAAATATTAAAATTCAGTTGATAACGAAACAAAATCAAAATGAACCTTAAAATCATCATAAAAGTCAAACAAGTAACAATACAAATTTTTAGAATCAAGAGGCGGCTTTATCTCATTGATAGCCCTTTCCTCCTAAGGGTGGTCTTTCCCTTAGGGGCGGCTCCATCTAACGGATGGCCCTCTCCTCTCAATCTCGCAACGCATCATCACGTATCAATTAGGGAGCTTACATCTCGTTGATAGCCCTCTCCTCCTACGGATAACCTCTCTCGTAGGGGCGGCTCCATCTAACTGATTAACTTTCCCTAATCAATATGTGGTAACTAGGTGCACCTAACGCGGTTAACAATTCCACAATTATAACACCGATTTCTCAAAACAAGCGTTTAAAATTATTTCATCGAAATTCATGAAAAATATATTCACTCGCATAACAAATAAATATTTAAATACTTTAAATCATACGTAGATCCAACAAATAACGTTTTATATAACAATGATCATTAAATTAAATAATTGACGAAATTGAGATAAAATTCAAAGGTTGTGTTTCTGAAATTTTTTAATAAATACTTTAATATAGAAAACAAGTAAAATAATAATATAGCAGTATAAAAATATATGACGATGATCGTCGTCAACTCACAGCTATGAAGAATCGTCTAACTTTGCTCTCCAACAACTCTTAGAGTAGCCGGCAGGGTCTCAGCGGCAAATTTGAGCATCAAGAATATTTCCAAGACTTTAGAAAATTATTCTAAAGTTTAACTAGCTCTAGGAAAGCCTAAAAATTATTTAAATATACCCTAAGCACCAAAATAAGATTTGTACTCAAATCTACATTTATCTATGAATTCATAGTAGGATTAGAGTTGTGTACTTACCTCAAAGAGTTTCAATCAACAACTCTCATGAGATGAGTTGGGGGGAGGGGATGTCGAGGAAAAAGGAGAGAGAAAAGGAAGGCAAATATGAGGTGGAAAAAAAAAACAAG
Source organism: Cicer judaicum (assembly GCA_037974835.1). Taxonomy (NCBI): domain Eukaryota; kingdom Viridiplantae; phylum Streptophyta; class Magnoliopsida; order Fabales; family Fabaceae; genus Cicer; species Cicer judaicum. The sequence goes on from JBBPBS010000689.1 coordinate 1,906,351, forward strand.
AAGTTTGATTTTATTATTATTATTATTATTATTATTATTAATTATTATATTAAAATAAAAATGCACGGGATGTGTCAGTATCATTAAAGTGAAACTTTTTTATGTATGAGCAATTGACTTTATGTGTCCATTTTCCCCATCATATGAAAACTCTTTTCTTTTAGTGGTTGTTGATTATGTTTCCAAGTGGATAGAGACAATAACTCTTCTCATGAATGATGCTAAAGTTACCAAATTTATCCAAAATATATTTTCCCTAGATTTGGTACACCTAGAACTATCATTTGTGATGAAGGCACACATTTTTGAAATAAATTATTAAAAACCTATTAACTTAGTATGGTGTCAAACACAAATTTGCTACTACCTACCATCAACAAACTAGCGGAGATGCAAAATTATCTAATAGATAGGCCAAAAGAATCCTATAGAAAGTTAGAAATACAACTAAGAAGGATTGGTCTGTCCATTTGGATGATATTTTGAAGGCTTTTAGTACTTCCTATAAGATTCTTTAGGGATGTCACCCCATAGATAGATATATGACAAATTTTTCCATTTATCTATTGAACTTTAGCACAAAGCACGTATGGCTATTGAAAAGTTGAACTTGGACTTACATCAAGCTGGAGCAGCTAGAATGCTGCAGCTTCATGAGTTTGAAGAACATAGACATTTCTCTCATGAAAATAGAGTTTCGTAAGTCCAAGGTAAAAAAGTGGCATCGTGCAAAGGTTAATGTGGTTTGGATCCTTTGAAGTTTCAAAATATCTCCTCATATAGTTGTTGACTTGAAAAAAAAATCGAGAAGGGAATTTAAGTTGAACATTCAAAGGATTAAACATTATTGGGGGATAGGCTAACAATTTTCAAGAAGCCTTTTCCATTCATTCACTTGAATGTCCCTTAATGACTTGGTTAGTTAAGTTGGTGACTTTAAACCACGTGCTCTCAAGAGGCAACCCAAAAATAAAGGGAGTATTCCTACTCCCAATTTAGAAAAATCCACATGTTTGTTTGGGTTATAGTGTGTCAATATAGGGAATTGTTACAAGATACTCTAGAAAGTTGTATCGTAAGAAATATTAGTTTGAATACAAATAGGAAGTTGAACATTAAATCTTTGGTTATTAAGGGATGGGTTGTCATTAATGATGCATTGGAATAAATATCAAGACTGATTTTTTCATTCTCCCTCCATTTTATTTTATGACTGTTACCCACTATCTCACCAATCACACTATTCGCCTTCCTTCCACCACTACATAATTGTCCAACCATCACTCTCACCCTCCATCACTAAACTCCAAAAATATGATTTCCCTTGTCCTTTTGAACTTATTCTCTGTGTTATAGCCAAGTTTTTCACTAACCTCCATTTTTGCAAACACCCCATTTTTACAAATAGATATTTCATTCTCCACTCGTTTTTAAGCCCTGTTGCATTGGAAACTATTGTTATAAAAAATGGTGGGAGATGTTGGGTCCCATGATTATGCTTCTCCAAAATTCTAGAATGGAGACACAATGAAATACTATGAAGACTTTGTCAAGCATAAGGAATTCTTTGCTGATAAAGGTTTCTTAATCCAAGGAGGTTCTCCTTATGGTTTGCTTGAAGAGCTTGCTCATACTATTGAAAAGTTCAACTAGAAGGTGCTAATGGGTCATAACATGACCTTTTACGAAAACTTAGTAGAGGAGTTATATTAAACATTCCTTCTTGCTACTCAAACCACATATGGGATTATGAACATCTAAGTTTTTTTATGATCCTTCAATCAACTTTTACTTGGGTTGATTTGATTTCAAGGCTCTATGGACTAAGGATGACTATTTCAAGCTTGTGAAAAAGATGTAAAAAATGGAGCTTGATGATATGTTGAAGCCCTTCACTTTTGAGTGCCCAAAATGGATTTTTAAAAAATGGGTGAATATTTTTAAGTGTTTTAGACTAGCTCTAAAACATCAATCCAAGCTCTGGTACCATGTCATCTATATCTCTATCATGCCTACAACCCACGTCATCTAAATGTGAAAGCTTAAATTGCAGCAACATGGTGCATCATTTCCCTCGCATTATTGATTAACATGTCATGTACTTTGTCACTTTTGCTTAGTTGTAGTTTGCTTCTGCTTGTTTGTTTGTTACAACTTTTAACTTCAAACTTTGAATTAAATATGTTTACACATTTCAATTCCATGTTTGGGGGAGGGAGTAAGGATTTTAATTAATCTTTAATATTATGAATGAAAAATGTTAAATTTTGTTTGTTAGTACCATTGTTGTTTTTATTTTGTAGAAAAACCTAGAAATGAACATGTTATTAGGGCTAGTAAAGAAATTTTGAAACTATATTTGTTAGGATATGTTCTTTAGTTTTGACACCAAAAAATTTCATAGACGAATAAGTTTAGGTGTCTTGAGATGGACAGAAGTTAAAACAACTAAGCCTAATTTGAAATAAACTAAACCATTAGAAGATGATAATTGAAGAATAATTTTTTTGGAGTTTAAGGGACAAGAAAAAGAAAGAGTTCACATCTTAGCTTAACAAAGTAACCACAATAAAAGACCATCTCACTTATTAGTTTGGAGGCTACTTACACTAGTAGTTAGGTGAAAAGTGAGGTGAAATGTTGTTTCATTGAGTATCTTAGGGATTGCTCACACTAATAATCAAGGAAAAAGTGGAATGATAACAAATTTAAAAGAAAATAAAAAGAAAAATATGGCATGAATAAAAAGTTGAGGGTTCTAGTAAATCAAAGAAACATTTCCCTAATTCTTGAGAAAAAAAGTATACCTTGGTGTTCTATGCTAAACGTGGAACTTTATGAATAAGAAGGATTAAATGAACTGATTGAAGAAAGTCTCGTGACATTGAATGCTTAGAATCAATAAGCCTAACTACACATAAACTCTAAACTCTGAAATTAGCCTTATCTAACTAGCATAGTGTAGAAATTTCTTGTTTTAGTCTTAACAATTAATAGGGATTTTTGTTTAAATTTTAAAATTTAATGGTAGTTTTTAGATAAATCTTTTTTGTTTTTGTTTGCTTATTTCTCTTGGCATCACTCGAGGACGAGTAAAGATTCAAGTTTAAGGGTGTGATAACTCTTGGAAGTAAGAGTTATTGCTCCTGTTTTTTAGCTCTAATTTGTTACATTCTTGAGATGATGTAAAGAATTATCAACATAGAAATATGTAGTTTGTTAATTAAGTATTAATGTCTTTTTAGTGGATTAGAATTATTTTGAAGTTAAATTTATGTTGGTTTGAGTTTATTTGTACCTAAAACAATTAATGGAGAAGTTTTGACATATCATTGGAGTTGTTGCAGCACTCTAGTGCATTACTAAAGAAGATCAGGGAAATGCAAAATTATGGGCCTAACAATTATTGTGATTTATGTCCTTTATTTTGAGGACATTTCAACAATTAGTAAGGAAAAATTTATTGGGTTAATGAGGAGTCATTGCTTTTTGGGCAATGGACCAAATGAATCTTTATTGGAAAAGGAGAAAAACCCAAAAAAGAAGAAATAGAATGTACTACATTTGTCCTATATAAAGACAAAAATTTGAAAAGCAAGGGCATATATTGCAACCTAATTTGAAAAGCAAAGACAAATATTCCATTTATGTCACTATAATTTATCATCATCTTCCATTATCAATTCATTTTGGAGCTATTCACATTAATTCTTGAAGATTTGGAGCTGAAGGGAGGTTGTATTGCTGATGTTAGTTGTTCTTGCTGCCAATAGTATTGTATATCATATTTCCTCTTTGTAATCTTCATTTTCTACATTGATTCGTTTTAGTAGTGAACTCCTTAGTGTTTTACCATTTTTACTTTTTAATGTTTATGCTCAATATGAGCTAAAACTCGTTGTAGTTAGGGATTAATTAATGAAGTTTGCATTTTAGTATGTTGTATTGTGATTAGCTTCCTCTTAAACAAGTTGTTTTAAATCCAGTCTTTAAAACTTAAATTGACCCCTTAGGTTTTACTACAGTCTTTTGAGCTTGGAAAAGAAAAAAAATTGAAAATACTTGATTTAATATGGATTAAGTTTGTATGCTTGGAAAAGATATTAATTGTTAAATGGATAGGAATAACATTTAAGTCCATAGAAAAACTAATTTGTTAAACTAAGTAGCATTATATGATGTGTATTGTGTGAACCTGGGGAAGATAATAATCCACTCATTATCATGATGATAGAGATGGAAAACCCTTAAGGTCAATCTGGTCCAGTAATGATATATCATGCTACAAGATACTAGTGAATGCAAACACAACTATAACCAAGTTAAGTCGTTAACTACCTTTTTTCATATGAAATTAGAACCAATGTTTCTTACATAACTTTGCACTCTAATCCTAAAATTATTTCAAAATTGTTACTAAAAAATGTGTTATTTTTATTTTCATAACAAACAAATTATATGTCTAGGACAATGTATACTTCCACAACTAATTTTAGAGGTAACACGAATATTATAAAGTGAATTTTCATCTGATTGCAAGAGATGATTCAATTAACGTTAATAAGATTTTTTGTAATGAACATATGTTGACTTATACTTCGAGTCAAAAGAAAAAGACCTTGGAAAGAAGTCAGCGTGTATTCTTCTGATTACTAAGCAAAAGAGCGCTACTGTGATCATTTGCCTCTAGCCTAAGTCAACTATAAGTATAGACTTTTATCGATCTTCTATTCAAGACTATAATAAGAAAAATTAGTGATATTTAAGTCACATAATCCTTTTACAAGAGAAGCCTATAGAAATGGTAATGATATGATAAAATTCAAATCGTCTGAAGAAGTAAATGACTATGGAACGTCTTTATGAAGAGATGGTTCCTCTAGTAAAGCTATCATTTGAAGAAGCCAAATGTCTTTGAGTCAATAAATCAACCTTTATAGCAATGAAGAATTATTATTTGTTTGAAAATAAAATTCCTCTATGAAATAACTTTGTTCCTATAATGAATAGTACATGTGTCGTGGTACTAGAAGATGAAACATTAAGATAAGAATATTGTTAATCCCCTAAAAAATACAAAAACAAACTGAAATAGTATCATAAATAGTATATGTCCTTCAACGTTCAGTGTGTTATTACAAAATGATAAATATGCCCAACAACTATATTCCCAATGCACAGTTCTTTAGTATTTAAAAGAAACCTTATTTTGATGAATAAGGATTATTCAAAAATAAGCTTATTGTGAGAATGCAAAATGATAATCATTTGATCATTGAAGATTATACAAAGAATATCACTTTTATAAATGGCTTATGTAAAAAGGTAACGTTCAATTAAAAATAATTTGAAAAATCCTTGAAAACATCAAAAGAATGGTTGAAAGAAAAAACCTCTTGGATGAGAGTTAATCTAGTAGTTTTATACACATGAATTGCTATATAATTGAATTGTATTATTCTTTCAATGAGAGTAAGAGTCCTTTGAAAAATTATGTGTTAATTCATATACATACTTGACGAGGTGTAAGACTACTTGTAATCCTCAATGGCAGTTTGCTAGAATGTTGAGAAGACTTGAAAGGCATTTAGTTGTATAGCTTGGAGATGCATAAGAAGAATAATCAAAGCCTAAACAGGTAGAGATAATAATACTTGTTTTCTATTGTATTATAGTGGATTAAGTCGTCGACTACATTCACCCAAAATCTCTTTATAAGGAGAATCTAGATATAACAATAGTTTGTCGTGAACTAGTATAAAAATATTTGTATCCCTCTCCTTTATCCCATCTCTTTAATGTGACTAGTTCTTTATGGTTCAAATTCAATTGATAGTTAAATTGTTTTAAAATTAAGGTTGAATATTTTGATAAAAAGCTCAATGAATCTTTAAAAGAAAATAATTCTTAAAATGATCAACACAATTCAAACCTCCTTTATTCTTGTGTGTTTCTCAGCACCTTCATGGACGCATTAAATTAGAATATCCTTAATATCTTAAGAAGATGAAGAAAAATGAGAAAAAAATAAATAAAACAAAAGAGAAGGTAAAAGGGAATACATAACTTGGGAGAAGAAAAAAAAGAAAAAACTACTAAAAAAAGAAGATAAGAAAGGTCAAATAACATATTTAGCTTAAGAATAGGACGAAAAGGGTGAGGTCATTGACAATGACGAAATTGCAAACTTGTGTCTCACGACTTAAAACTATATACAACAGGTTAATGACAAATTATTTACTTTGTACCTACTTATAATCCATTACAAGACGTGTTTGAGGAACTTTAAGGAAAAGTTAAAAATATAAAGAAAAAAATTAATAGCTTATCAAAAGAGAACAATTTTGAATTTAGAAAATCAAATAGAAAAGTTTGAAAAAGATTGGGCTAAAGGTTTGAAGCAATCTCATGAAGCCACTAAAATATTGCTTTAAAAGAGCAAGTTTTAAAACTTGAAATAAAAACTTTAAAAGCATCAAATCAAAGGAAGCATTTTCCTAAAAATTAATCATTTGAAAATGAAATTATCAAAAGTCTAAAATACAATGTTACTAGTATCTGTTGTTGTAAAAAGGGGCACACTCCTTCCAAATATATTATAAAAGTTGTTGTACCAAGTGGATTAATGGTATAGATATCAAAGGAGAACATTCCAAAATCTAACATTAAAGGACCCAATAAAAATTGAATACCTATGACTATCAAATAATTTGTTTGTAAGAATATGTGTAAGTATCTACAAACAAATAGATGCTCCACATATTAATGAGAATGACTCGTCCTTTTAATCAATATTTAAAGGTTTGACCACCTAAGTTATTCTCTAAAAAGGGAAAAAATTAAGCGCATATATTTCATTTGTCAATTGTTAGAACATTAGATCTTAAGATATAGTTATGTTTAAAATTATCCTTTAATTCTCTATGCAAGTATATTGGTTGAAGTCTCTTGAACTAATTAATTGATCATATTTGAAGTTAGTTTATTGAATTAGATTCATATGTGTTAATATGTTGAACTATTGATAAATTTACCTGTCTTGGTATGTTTGTTTTTATGCTTTTTTTAAGGTATTGGAAAACACAACAAAGTGAGTTTATATTTTGTTGACCATTTTAAAAATCTTCTTATGTCGTTGTTTCAAAATAAACTCTTTATAAAAAACTTATTTTCACGTGAACACAAACAAGACAAAATATAAGACCTATAGAATTTAAAAACACAAGTAAAGTGATAAAAAGGAAGAGAAATACTAGTTCGCAACAACTATTGCTTCATCCAGTCCTCTTATTACATAGAGATTTTCTCTAATAAAGTAAGAGACTTAATCCACTAAAGTATTATTATAAATTAACATCTTCAGGCGTTGTGTGTTCTCTAAGCTTCTCCAAGCTAAGTATTGTTTTCTTGACTCTCCAAGCAACCTGTATTATAAGGCCTAAACAAGCAACCAAAAGTACAGTCTCTAGATTTCTCAAACATTATGGCTTAACTTGTCTATTGACTTCAATTTGTACAATAACTCTCCAACTTCCAAAAATATTATATCCACTACCTCTCCAAGCTTTTCCACTAGTGACTAGTCTATGGTCATAGGTGGTAATAATAAATTAAGAAAAGGGTAATGAAGTAAACAAGGTAATTAAACCTTGATCATCTAAAAAAAATGAAATATAACGATCACCAAATTTAAGAACTTGTAAGAAAATAAACAAAAAGAGGATTTTTAGTTGAAAATAGATTGAGTAATTATAGAGAATTGTTAATTAATCGAATCAATCAATTCATTGGTTTCAAGAGTTCTTTGTCGGGACACTATCACATGTTATAAATAAGCAATTGTTTTATGTTTCTATTCTTGGTTGGTCATAAAAATAAACAATCCAACGTTATTTAATTTTACTTGAATTCTTACTAGATTAAGCATCACAACGTTTGACTAACCATGGTAGTGAACAAGCATCACAAAAAATGATTAATGTCATAACCAAATGCAACCAACCTCATAACTAAGCGATACATATTCTATCAATTTCTATTTGAACTAAACCAAAACAAGCATTCAATCTATTCAAATAATTTCAAAAAATATATTAAAACATAAAGGACATTCAGAGATGAGAAATTGACAAAAATATATAAAAACATAAAACGAAATTGCATTTAGAATGAAACCTTAAGAGTTTAATAGAAGTATCCTTAACTAATGAATTGATCAAGAGTTTTAGCCTTCTATGGAGAATTAGAGCACAAAAATAATTCTAGGGTTTGTTAAATATGAATATAGGTACCTCCAAAGGCTCTCATATAACTATCTACAATGACCTAAATTAACCTAAGGAATAAAACTCAAGGTTGAGAAAATAAAAAAAAAATTAAAAATAAAATACACAAAGCAACAAAACAATTTCAATGAACCTTATGAATGTAAAGTGACAAGCAAAATTTCTATCATAGGCGTCAAGGATCGTGACAAACATGGACAACATGTTATCTCATTTAAAGCAAATAAGAAACAAGATTAACCAAATAATGAATCATAGGTGATAAAATCTTCACTAGATATAAAATTCGCTAAAACTCTCAAATGTTTAAGCTAGTGTTTAATCTCAAAGCACATCATGAAAGCTAGTACTACCATAGACTTAACAAGCCTCTAACATCCATACTTAAAAAACATGCACATAAAGATTTCAATGACTTTTTTAGGGTTGTAATGGGGCCAAAGTGATGGTAGGTACACTAAAGCATAAAATCAAAGAAGATAAAAGAGTAACACCAGTGAGATGATTGTAAAAAGATGAGAGGTAACTCAACATAATTTTGTTGACTTCCATTTTCAAACTTCTACTCTTTACACCTTCTTTTTCACCTTGTTCGTCATTAACCTATAGACAAATAACTCTTTTTTTGTTTTTTTAATAGCATAAACATATAATAATCGAAGAGGATAAAATAGCAATAATAGGGAGATAATTGTAAAAAGATGAGGGGCAACTCAATAAAATTTCATTGACTTCCATTTTCAAACTTCTACTCTTTACACCTTCTTTCTCACCTTGTTCTTCATTAACCCACAGAAAAATAAATCTTTTTTTTAGTAGCATAACCATTTAAAAATCCAAAAAAGATAGTCCACACTATTGTTGAGCAACCACTTATTGATCACTCTGACACTTACTCAAAAATAATAGAGAGAATCATTTCAAAGTAAGTAAAGCTCCTATATCCCCTAAGATTGGGTAAAATAATTATTTTTTACTTTGAGGCTTGTAATGAGTTATATAACAAAAAATGTGATACATAGGCTCAAAGGGGCATAATTAAGGGTGAAATGGAAAAGTGTATTCCATCCATTATAAGGCTCAAATCTCACCAAAGATAATGACCTATCACAAATGAAGCACAATTTAGTGTTCAAAACCAACTTATTATCCCAATAATGCAAGGTTGTTACCCATATCATGCCAAAAATAAATATTAGCAGCTAGAATAGCGAAACCGCTCACAACTTAAGCTAACAAAAAACTTCATTGAAAAAGCATGCAAAAAAAAAAACACAATTTTTTTAACAATAAAAAAAAAAGTTAAAACGAAAGTAAATAAAAACTAAATGATATTCTCTGATACTTAAATCACACATTACCCATAATATAAGCAACAAGTATAAAATAAGACTAAAGTAAGAAAGACTTCCTCGTAGAGCTATGTCTGGTGGTTTTGGTGGAGGCCTCTCCGCACTACAAACACATGAAATAGGAAGAAAAAAAATAGTAAGTAAATTTGGATATTATTAAGAAATCTAGTGGCTTGGGAGGAATAGCTTTCACGTATGATAGACATGCAATAAGAACAATATGAAAAACTATTTTTAGCTGGTGAGCTAGATAAATTGGTGGAAGAGATGGACAAATGTTATATTTAAAAGGCAACTACATATTGTGAAGCTTAATCGGAGACTCCACCAACATTTTGTCTATTATGGACAATAGTTGCTCCTGGCTAAATTCTACTTTGTCAATTTCAAATTTAACAACTGATGAATTTGCTTGAATTTTGGCACAAGTGGTTGGAGGCATAAAAATATCTTCACCTAAAATGGATGCATTCATCTCATGACAAATATCACAATTACCACATTCATAAGCAAAAATTTCAAGCGATTTATGTGTTGGAACTATGTAGATTTTATACTTAGAGTTTTGAATGAGGGGACTGGATGTAGTCAAGTTAGTGGTGGATGAGGATAAATATATGTTTCAAATTATTTATGCTTTCATTGTTTGCTGCTTCTAAATCTAATTGCTTATGAACTAAATAATTAATAAAAACCAACCACCCATTATCAAATTAGCAAAACCTTATAAACTTTGTTAAACACAATTCAACTCCACTTCTCGTGTTTACACCTTCAAAAAATACCTAGAGGGGATAACAAAATTTGTGTTGATTTTGTGTGTTTTTTGGTGTAAATGTGAAATTACTTATCTGTATTTCCTTAAAAGTAAAAAAAAGAAAAGAAACCCCCCAAATTTTGTTGGGGTTGGCTTGTTTTTTTTTATGTATTTGAGTTATGTAATGAGTTGTTGTCAAATAAATGAGTTTGAACCGAAGTTGAAACTTTACAAGGAAATTTAGAGTTGTTAAAGTTGTAAAAAAGTTCCAATTTTAACTCAGTTAATGAGTTTGAGCAAATAGTTAGATTTTGAAATTAATATTTTTGGTGTTAAAAATGTTGTTATCTTTAATTACTCTTGGACTGAGCTTAAAGAAAAAGTTTAGAGTGCTTTATTAACTCAAATTATTTGCTCTAATGGTTGAGTGATAGAACTTGAAAGAATAAAAGATTTTTTTCCATAATGATTTGAGTTGTCGAATATGTGTATGTGTGGATTGGAAAATATTCGTTTTTATATAGTTTTAAATATATAATATAGATCAACTGATTTTAAAAGTTTTGTGTGTGAAAAAGATTTCATTTTGGGATTATGATGTGGTTGGATAAATTTTGGTGGTAAACAAATTTTTATAAATCTATATGTTTATCTAATTAGCTCCTAGAGTCTCAAAAAAGATTTAAGACCGTTGACACCGACTTAGCAATGAGAGAATTTTGAAATATTAATGTTGTTGTGGCGAATAAAGAAAAATCATTTACTTTGTTTATGCTTTCTGAAGGTAGTTGATGTTCAAGAATGTCTATATGATAGCAAATCTTTGAACTCGGGTTTAAAAGATTTTAGTGAATTGTGGGGTCAAACTTTATATGTATACTTTCAATCTTTAGAAAGCAAAATTTTATTAAAGTTTCAAGTTGATTAAGTAAAGGTTCAGTCTTAAGTTAGAATTTTAATTTTTTTTTAAAAAAGCTTAGAAGTTTCAGGAATTAAAATACAAGCTTTATAGAAAAATATATATTTTGAAAGGAATGAAACTATTTCAAAGAGTTAGAACTTTGAAACTAGAAAAACATTTATTGATATTTTTTTTTGTTATGCTGTCATGATGTAAATACTTTGATTGAACACTTAGTTTTTAAAAATGTAGTAGATCAAACTTGTAGTTATTTTAAAAATAAAAACAAGTTTATATGAATTATGGTAAATTTGAGAAAATTTGTGGTTATGTGAAAATTTTGAGAAAAATAATTTAAGACGTTTCGAAATGATTATTAATGAATTCTCTGAAAATTTGAAGGAAGTTGATTTCTAAAAATATATTTTTATATGTTGAAAGTGTCTATGGTGAATAATAATAATATTAGTCCTTAATCGTTTCAAAATCTTGTAGAAAAATATACTCTAAGAGGATTAGGTGTGAGAAAAGATTTGTAAGGTAGTTAAAGTCTTAAAGATTAATTTTCCTAAGTCAAACACTATTTTATTGAAGGTGTTGGCCCGAATGAGATTTTCGTTGTGTTTGATTGTGGTAGTGATAATTGTTGAGAAATCTATAATTAAGGTAAGAACTCCTTCCAAATTTTTAGTTTACACATAGGGACCTTATATGTGTGATTGATGTACGAATATGTGATGATTAAGATTGATGTGAATATGCATTCATGGTTGATAATATGTGTTGCTACATGTTATGAATTTTATTAATGATATGTCTTGAATATGCTCTATAAAAAAGTATTACAAATTATTAATGTTTAATGAGTATTGAAAGGGGAGTCTTTGAATAGTTGTATTTACATAATAATTATTGAAAACGATTCAAAGTAAGCTCATACATTTCATAGTTAGTGGTGACTGTGATGGGCCACAATGTTAGTGGTGACCGCGAGGTGATTCTATGAGTTGATTGGTCCATCTTATCCTTACAATGAATTTGAGTCGTGTAGGTAGGTGATATACTGCACTCTGGTAAATCATGTTGATCTATGATATGTGGCACCTGGTAATTATTACTCGTCTATGAGAGGTGGTACATTTATGATTTACTCCCCTCGATGACGGTTTGGAAATTCTGGTATCACGTGTGCTAGCATATAAGCAATGCAATAGTTTGTTTGACACACAAGTCTTGTTTGTTATGATTTGATATGATATGTGTATATACATGCCTTGTTTATTCTATGTTATCATGCCATAATTGTTAAGTGCTTATTGTTGTTATCATGCCATAATTGTTAAATGTTAATTGTTAATTTCGGTTTGTAATCATTTACATTATTGGGGGAAATAAACTTTCCTAATTGGCACTTGTCGACTGCTTCCGTATACGACCCCATCTCAAGTAGGGCTACATATACAAGGAATATGATGATGACTAATAGGATAGTTGGGGCAATATTTCATGTGAGGCTCACACATCAAATGATCGACTATCTGGTACCCTCATGATTGGTACTCAGGGCCAATGGAGCATGGACAAATGCAGATGATGCTTCAGTTAGAGGTGAGACAGAGGCCACCATAGGTGTGGTGACTCCCACTATAGGAGTAGGGGATGCAGTGCTTGCACCGAGCATTAGCAAGAAGGGTAAGGGGCCAACGCTAGTAGGAGAGCATAATGTAGGTCTCTCGAGGCAGGCCGGGGAGCACGGTTTCATTGATGGGTCACTAGTACCTTGGTTGGTGCCACCCAGGGTCGTGTTAGAGCTTCCTTTTCTAGTGAATGATCCTTTGCCAAATGTCTCGGAGGTAGTGAGCTGTTTTTGGATTTTAGCCTCGTCGAAGTCACCTATCTTGTGGGTTAATCTAACCTCTAAGAAGACTGGTCCCTTTATGGCTAATGAGGAAGAGGAAGAGGAAGTTACTTCGAGGAGAGATATTACGTTAGAAGGAACTTGTGTGGTGTGTTTTCTAGTTGTATACTTTGAACTACTTTCCTAAAAACTATCTTAGCTTATTTGTATCTATGATATAATTATTTATGCCTCTTTTCATTTTGTGTTACGACTTATTACATGTAACAGTATTTATGATTTTTTGTTTCTAACATATGAAGAAAATAAGCAGGTATATGAAGCAAAAGTCAACCTCTTATTCAGGAAGTATGAGCTCAGATGTAGGAAGATCAATACATCGAGAAGATGTTCTCCAAACTCTTGTCTCTAGGTTCAAGGTCCTAACGAAAAAAGAGCTATACGACAATAGAACATGTAGAAAACATTCATAGATGTCTACCCAATACCCAACAAGTGGAGAGCTAAAGTCACTGCCATTTAGTAAGCTAAAGACTTGAACAATCTACCTTTGGAAGAATTAATGAACTCCATCCGGTCTAATGAAATTATTTTATACCAAGCGGATGTAAAAAGTTTTTTTTTTTTTTAAATGGTTACATAAATGAAGAAGTTTGTGTCAAACAACCTCTTGGTTTTGAAAATCATGAATTTCCAGTTTATGCCTTTAAACTTAGATAATCATTATATGGTCTGAAACAAGAACCTAGAGCTTGGTACGATAGACTAATAAATTTCTTGGTAGAAAATGGTTTTGAAAGAGGGTAAATTGACACGATCTTCTTTAGAATATTAGTTAAAAATGTTCTTTTTATAATTCAAATGTTGATGATATAATCTTTGGATCAACTAATGACAAGCTTTGCCAAGACTTTGCTTAGTTGATGATGAAACACAATTTCCAAATGAGTAAGATTGGAGAACTGAAGTTCATAAGAATTTAGATTCAACAAAATAAAAATGGAGTTTTGACTAATCACACTAAGTAAACAAAAGAGTTTCTTGAGAAGTTCAAGATGGATGAATGCAAACCAATGAGCACTTCGAAGCATCCAACTTATTCACTAGACAAAGATGAGTCAACCAAAAAGGATAATCAGAAAATCTTGAGAGGTATTATAGGTTATTTACATTATTTAACTGCATCTAGACCCGATGTTATGTTTAGTGAGTGTGTCCGTGCTAGGTTTCTGACAAATCCAAAAGAATCCCACTTAATAGAAGTTAAGACGATCTTAAGATACCTGATAGGGTACTCATAACCTTGGTTTATTCCATAAGAAATCTTCTAATTACAAGTTAGTAGGATATTGTGATGCTGATTATGCAGGAGACATATTTGAAAGAAAAAACACCAATGGAAACTGCACTTTCCTAGATGGTAATTTCATCTCATGGTCCAGCAAGAGACGAAGCACAATTTCTCTATCAACAACAGAAGTAGAATATATCTCAGTAACACAATGTAGTACTCCTCTCCTATGGATGAAGCGTCAACTGGAATACTACGAGGGTAAAAATTCTATATTTTGTGATAACACTTTTGCCATATGCTTAACTAAAAATCCAATTTTGTACTCTAGAGCTAAACACATAGAAATAAAACATCACTTCATAAATGACTGTGTCCAAAAGGGAACTTTAGATATTAAGTTTGTTGACACTGAGCATCCGTGGGAAGACATCTAACAAAATCCCTTGTTGTAGACATATTTGAGTTTATAAAAGAAAATCTAAATATTGTTTCTATAAATGAATAATGGTTATGTTTTGATAGAATAGAATTTCTAAGTTTTAGATTGAAATACTCTGAAATATTTATGGAAGTATATTTGTGTAATAAGTCTGACATGTTCACTCTTTTTGCCTGATGACAAGAAGGGGGAGAATAACTTTTGAGAATAATTTCAAACAACCCCAGTTCGCTTTTCTTAAGAAAACCTTCAAACAAGGGGAGTTCTTTTAAAAGGTAGAACATTACTCAAAACTATTACTCTTAAATATACTTAAAGTTAGGGGAGCCTTATGATTAATTGTTATATATTATGCTTTATTATCTTAGTTAAATTGTTCACAAAAATAGATATTTTATCATCAAAAATAGGGAGATTGTTAGATTCAGGATGGTATGGAGAACAACTTCTTACCTTGTTGTGATGATAACAAAAAGTGTTTTGTAGGGAAAAATTTAATGCACTAATCATTTAATTGAGTGTGCAGAAGATAAGCTAGAAGAAAGTCCGCCAAAGAATACTACCAGAGGATACCACTAGAGGATATCATTAGATGATACCACCAGAGAATAGCACCAGATGATACCACCAAAGAAAATGACCAAAGAAAGTCACCGGAAGAAACAACAAGATCAGAGGAAAGGAACAACATGTGCCTTTCACTATGTTGAATTGTGAATCAGAGGAAGCAAGCGGATTAAAAGGAAACAAAATAAAAGGACATATCATAGGAAACGAACAACACACTCTCTTCACTATCTGCAAAGAATATGCCTCTAAGGATCTGTCTATGCCTCTAAGTATCTGAGTCTAAAGATTTGACTCTAATAATCTGTCTCCAAAGTCTTACCTCTAAAGATAAGACTCTAAAGTCAAGTTCAACATACTTCAATAAGCTACCGTCAAAAAAGCAACTTAGAGGCAAGCATCTGACTTGGAAATAAAATGTTGACTCTCTCTCCACTAATTTGACTTTGGCCAGTAATTCAACACTAGAAGACGATTGGATCTACCTTTGAACTTCACATTATTTCTTACTCTGATTTTTAGACTCTGCCTCCCACAAAAGCAAGTGTATGATTGTGATGAAAAACTTAACGCAACATAAAAAAGTTAATGAATTTGAAAAAAGTCAATGACTTTGACTCTAATAAAAGTTATGACTCTGGAAGCTGACTCTGAAGACACATTCTATAGACGACTCAGAAATATAATCTGATGTAAGCTCACTGCCTCTAATTGTGATACTGAAGATTCGAATGTCCAAGCGGTTATATTTGTCCACACTTGAATACAAGAAAAAAAAATTACTATCAATAAAAAAATACATAGTAAAAAAATAATGACAAAGTAAAAGATAATAAAATACTTTGTTGTCATTAATTTTTTTTTCTTGTATTTTGTGTTGTTGTTAAGTTGTGTTGTTATGTCTCATTATGTTTTTAATTTTATCTCGTAACTTTCAAGAAGAAGAAAACAATAGATAGTAACAACACCTATCAATAATAATAACTTAAAATAGTCAATACACAAAACAATAAAAATAGTCAATACAAATAACCATAAAAACTACAAACTAGATCTATCGCACACTAAATGTAGTGCTATAAAAAAATAACAATAAAGTTCGTCATTTAACTCGACATCATATACTTCCAATCATTCTCTATATAAGGTCATACAACATATGAAGGGTAGATGGTTCTACACTAGAAGCTCTTGCAACAGTTGTCAATACATCAAACTCTAGAACATAAGGTGGACCAACCTCATTCAATCGCACAAGAAGTGGATGTGATAATTTGTAGAACCAAATCATGTATCCAACTTCTCACTTTGATGGATATGTAGTTGGACATAACCTATGATAGATCCCCATGACAAGGGTTGAATGTCCATTCCCCTCCAAATATGAATTAGATACTTCGTCAACAACCAAATGTGGTAGTGGTGAAATATGTTGAATAAAATCAAACTATGGCCAACACCTCTTTGAAAAATATGTCACTATCAGACCGCGCAACCAGAAGTGACGGGTGTATAGTATTATTCGTCGAATTTAACGACATATTTGCAATACTCCCACGATCTCCATATTAAATCACTGGGTGTCAGCTTATCAACCATCTATCTATATCCAAGGACTTTGTGATTCCCATGTTTATAATTTCACCGATTCATCCTAGCAAGGCATTCAACATAATCTCCTATATCACCTATTTTACAAATATTTTGAAAAACATTCATAAATCTAACAATGTTCATAAATAAAAAATAATGAATAAAAATAAATAATGATAATCATAAAAATTAATAATACGTGTAGAAGAGACATATATCCTCTTAGTTGCTTCATTTCAAAATAGCTAACGTCAGAGAGATAAGCACAACATGTACAGCACGACCCTAAACATACCTAGAAGTATATGACAAACTCTTAAATAGCGGCAAGTATTTTGCACCAACCAAGTATACCTTTGCGATACAATCAAACCTCTGAACAACACATTTTCTTTTTAACATATCCTTCAACAAGTCTAGTCTATAATGCACACTCTTGAACTATCTAGCTTTATCTTGAATTTCAGTAGCGGGCACACGTGATAATTGTATGAAAATATTACATGTCATTACCTTATCCATGACTGTGAATGTAGTGTAGAAGTCATCCTTAATGGTTACATATAATAGGTTGGCAACATCAGTCAGAGTAATTTTCATTTCACCAAATGGCATATGAAAGAACAAAGTCTGTGAAGTAGAAAAAATAGTCATAAGGAAATGGTTTGAATAATGACCATTTTAAATTATATCTTGTATTTTAAAAAGAACTTTCAAGTATGTTGACTTAAAGTATAGATCGAATAAGTACTTCAGAATATTTTGAAAAATTAATATATAAATGAAATGGAAATGTCAGTTAGTGTGTGTGTATTTTGCGAAGCATAAAAGAATAAGTAATGGTAAGGAAAATACACACATAATTTATGTTAATCCACCTAAACATGGGCTACGTTCAATCCTCACCCTTTGTAAGATTTTCCACAATTATGCTTGTGACAACCTTCTCAAATCCTGCACTATTATAATTTTTTAAATTGGACCTTTCTCACCAATATTTTTCTTGCCTTAGCAGACTTAAAATCCTTTCTCTAAGACACTTTTGGAACTAGTTGGATTACTACTACATACAAGTCTCTTTTACATACTAAAAGAGAACTTAAGAAAGTTTACAATGATAATGATTTGTTATTGTCAAGTTTTTCAAACTTGACAATATATGAATCAAATTAGAGTCTTAATTAGGTCTATATTAAATAAAATACCATATGATTTGTGGAAACATAAAAAGCCTAACATCTCTTACTTTAAACAATTTTTTTGTACTTGTTATATGTTGAACACTAAAGATAACCTTGGTAAATTTGATTCTAAATCTCTAAAGTGTGCCTTCATTAGATATTATGAAAGGTCTAAGGCTTATAAAGTGATTAAAAGAGAAACTCAATTATGGAATAATCCATACATGTTAAATTTGATGACAAACAACTTGACCTTAAAAGTCAAAGCAAGATAATAATAGTACAGGTTTATCAAAGCCAGAGGAAGCAGATGCCAACAAACCAGAAGAACCTCAAAAATCAATGGATACAAGCAAATCAAAAGAAGATGACAAATCATCAGAGGATGAATCTAATCAAGTATGAAATAGTCAAGATCAATCAAAAGGAAGATTTGGATGAAAGTAAAAGTCATATCATCCTAAAAGTCTAATCATTGGAAGTGTAAGTGATCCTTTATGGACTAGATGACACTAAAAAATACCATTTTGTTAGGCTTGCTTTCATCAATTTAGCATACCTCTATTGATGAAGCATTGGCAGATGATGAATTGATTCTTGCAATGCAAGAAGAGTTAAATGAAAAGAGGAATGATGTTTGAGATCTATTACGTAGACCAAAGAAAAATATTATTAAAACCAAGTGGGTTTTCATAAACAAACTAAATGAAAAAGGTGAAGTGGTCATAAACAAGGCAAGACTTATTGCACAAGGCTACAATCAACAAGAGGACATTGATTACACTGATACATTTGCTCTAGTGCCCAAGTTAGAAGCTTTTTGTATCCTACTTTGTGTTGCTGCTAATAATAACATTACATTATTTAAAATGAATGTTAAAAGTGATTTTCTAAATGGTTATATAAGTGAAGAAGTCTATGTTAAACACACTACAAGAAAACACTCATTTTGTGGCCTTAGAATATTTTGTGATTGGAAAAACCCTCACAAGTTATCTACCAAAAAAGCTCTCACAAATACTAAAATTCAAATTTGTAGTTATTTGTGGCGGAAAAAGCTCTCAAAATGGATTTGAATTTCAGAAGCATTTTGTGAGGGTACAAGCCCTCACAAAATTACACCATTGGGCCTTTGTGAGGGATTATGGCACCACAAAATCACACATTTATAAGGGCAAAGGCCACCACAAATTTACTCTTTTAGGATTGTAAATGCCGCCATAAAGTCACTCGTTTGTGACTGCAAAAGTCGTCACAAAGGCGTAGTGTACCGTTGACATTTATGGCTGTTTTGGCCACCACAAAGTGAGTTTTTTTGGCTGCAAAGATCGCCACAAAAGCCCACATTACTATTGCCATTTATGGCCCGCTTTGGCTGCCAAAAAGGCCCATTTTGTGGTTGTTTTGGCCGCCACAAAGTCTCATTGTTCTCTATAAATATAACCCTTCGTCACATTTTTTATTTCTACCTTCTCTCTAAATTTTTAATCTACCTTCTCTCTAAACTTTATCTCGACCTTCTCTCTACAAATATTTTTTCTCCAACATTTCTATTTTATTTGTTAAATTTCAGTAAGCTTTTATTTTATATTTTGTTTTTTAATGTTATTTTTTACTTGAAGTTATTTTTTTAATGAATATTAATTAATTTTTATTTTGACAGTTGTGCTATTGTGGTTATTGTGAATAATTGTTACTTGTTTAGCTTCAAGTCAGATACTATTCATCATCAAGTATGTAATGCATTTAAATATAGATTAGTAATTATATAATTATAATGGTTATATTGTTTTAAAATATTTTTAGACTTAATATTTTATTTTAAAATTTAGATTAATATATTATTTTTAAACTTTAATATTAGTAAGATTTGTTAAACAATTTACTATTAAAATATTTAATTTGTAAAATTTATACTCAAATTAAAATATAGTTATTTTTTAATTGTTGATGAAGTGCTATTTTTTTATTATAGTTATTATTGGTATTATGACTTATTATGTTAGTAAAATACCATTTTATTAAGAAAATGTAATTTTTTTAGCAATAAAATAATACTTATTAAAAACAAGATTTATAATAGTGATCTAATCATAAAATATATAATATTATAAATATAAAATATTTTTATATTATTTTTAAAATACATAAAAAGTTCATCATTCGAAATGTTGGTAGATTTGTCCAAAAAATAAAAATTATGGTGCTTATATAATATATGATAAATCAAAATTTGAAACATAATAAAAACATTATTAAAATTAATGAAATTAATATTTATTGTTAGTTATTACAAAGAGTTATAGTTGAGTTCATACAAAAAATTTATATACTTTTACAGTCTCTATTTTTATTTATAAGAACTTATTTTATGAAAAAGTTCGTTAAACATCATTTAAAATTTTATTTTAATTTATAGTGTGTGTGTGTGTGTTTGAGAGAGAGAGAGAGCTTTATTATGGATATATACCGTAGTTAGATGTGATTTATTACAAATGACCAAATTTGTTGTTGGTGGAGCACAACGACAAAACTCTAAAACATCGTTTGAATTACACTTTATATGCTAAAGAAGCCAAATTTGTTTATCTTGGGATCAAAGAGTTGAAGACGCCTAACGATTATTGTTCTAATTTGGCAAGATGTGCTAATGTGGAAAATAGAAGGATGCATGAGATGAAAAGTCATGATTGTCATATATTTTTATAGTGTTTGCTTCTTATTGTCTTTAGTGCTTTACCGACACGTGTATAAGTGAGTCAATATTTCAAGAATTTGTGTTCTACAATGCTCATCGATGAAGATCTCATCAAGATGGAAAATGACATTCCGATGATTCTATGTAAGTTGGAGAAAGTATTCCCTCTTGGGTTTTTTGTTCTCATTATTTCAACAACGAAATGTTGTCACCAGTGAACGAAAGAAATGATACGGATAGTGTTATACGTCACCCACATGCTTTATCAATTTTTTGCTTGCCTGATCATCATGCTGGTAGGGATTTTCCGATTTTTGGCCAAGTCACAAAGTATTTAATGTGGCATATGTTCACATTTTGATTAAGTGCACTAAATTTAAACCAGACATTGAGTACGTTTTAAATACCTTTTAATCTTTAATATATTTAATTAAATTAATATTGACCATACATAGTGTTTTAATTTTAATAAACAACATATATAGTCATCGATCAAGGCATTTTTAACTACAAAGACAATCTTATGTTGATATACATTCAAATTTTCCATCATAATTTCAGCAACAAGTACGTCTCAAAGAACTAACTGCTATCAACATCCACTTGAGGCACTTATCTATGGGCCGGAGTAGAAGTTTCAAATAATGGCAAACTTATTTTATCAATGGATACAAATTTCACCGTGAATCTTGGACCGAAGGAATGAAACAATTAATAGTGGAGTTTGTATGAAAAGTGAGTTTGATAGTTGTGTAACATAAGACTTCAACGATATAATTGAACATATTTATGAAATTGACTATACGTTCCTAGATTATGTGAAAATAGAGGTGATGTTTTACTGTAAGTGATTTGATCCATCTAGCAGAGGAACTAAGATCAATTTGATATCTTACATTGTAGACATACGTTTGAGCAAAAAATACCCACTATTTGATCCATTTGTCATTTCCCATAATGTATATGTTCCTTATCCATCAACAATCAGAAGCAAACAAGGATGGTGTGCTGCAATCAAAACAAGACCAACGAGTGGAATTGAAGAGGATGAAGCAGATCAAAATGAAGAAGCTGCTTATCAAATGGATGAAATGGCAAATTTAGGCCATGTGATTGGAGATGAGACTATTAGTCAATTTTGTCATGAGTCAAACATTGGAGAAGAAGTTGATAAACAAGAAATAGAAGAATTAGAGAATTATATATATATATATATGGCTTCAATTTCGGGAGTAGTGTTGTTAACGATCCATCTCTCATGCCTATGTCGACGACTAGTACTAGTGGTGGAGTAATTCCCTTGTATCATGAGGTCCCTATCGAGCCTTATGCTATAGACGAAATGACATAACCCATATGTATTGATTCCTATAACCGCATAATCATTATTCCAAAAGGAGATGGGTATGTAAACTAAAATTATGCTTGTTAAATATTTCATTATTGTCAATTACTGCATTTTACATTATTTTATGAATTAACTTTTATATTTAATTTGCATGTAAACTTTGAAGATATCTTCCTTTTAAATCACCTGCAAAGACAATTTTGAAGTCATACAAGAGAAATATAATAAACCGTGGTTGTCTTGAGGTGAGATAAAAGAGGATAAGACAACTCAATTTAGTGAAGTTGGTCAATTTTTGCATTGTTTCAAAGTAAGTCATTAAATTAATTAATTTAATTAATAAATATACATTTGTATGTTTAATTGAATTATATTTTTAATATTTTTTCATTTAAAGAAATGAACAACAGGCAAAATGTACTCGAAAAAGAGAGCATGATGTTGCAATTTTGGCTTCTTTTGACCATCGTTTCTCCAAGCGTTTGCCATCTATGTACGCACGTAATAAGGGAGAGGGAAAATGCCCAAATTTGATTGGTGAAAATGTGTGGAGTGCTTTGTGGAGGAAATGAAATAAAAATGCTTAGAAACATAAAAGAGAAAGAGCAAAGACTAATAGAGCATCTAAGAGGGGTACCAGTACTCATAAGAGAGGTTTCATGTCTGTTGAAGAAATTAAATATTATATGGTAATTACAATTAATATATATATATATATATATATATTAATTTCTGTTCAATTAAATATTATATTTCAGCAATTAAACTTGACATTTAATATTTTAAGAAAAATAACTTGAAAGAGAGGTCAATCAGGCTAAGATACATCGCTATCTTCATGTTAATCCTGAAACAAATGAGTATAGTGATGGATTATCACAAAGGATTTGGGTAAATATATATTTAATTAGCATTTGAATTGATCAATAAGTTGCTCTTCCTTCTACTCAGTGAACTGTCCAGTGTAGTGGAAACAATATGTGACCGCAAGCTTTATGAACATTAGTGGTGGCAAGTACAAAGAGCGTTTGTTGGGTATCGGTAGTTTATCATCAATATTTGTAAAAGGTCCAACATGATATATTCAGACTGGGACGTCTTCTTCTTATGCTAGTACGGATCGATCTCATCGTCTGTCGATAGACAATGTTGACCGATTAAAGGAACAATGGATCAGTGAGCAAGAAGAAAAGACACAACATCTGATACATGCAACAATTGATAAAGTAAATGAAGAATGGACACAAAAGTTTCAAGAGCAGCAACAATAGTTTCAACAACAACAATTTTCATTTCATCCTGCATTCCATTAGTTCCCACCTCACCAACAACAACAACCAAGGCCCGAATACTTGCAGCAACAACTAATGTTCCAATAGCAGCAATGATACTCTCAATACTCCCAATAGCAAGAACTGCCTCCAAATTTCCAATAGGATCCTCCAAATTTCCAATAGGATCCTCCAAACTCCGCCTTCCAACAACAATAGCAACCAATGTTTTGGCAACAAAAATATTTTAATAATTATCAGTATGTTTCGTCATTTTCACAATAGCTTCCTCAACCTCAAACAAATCAAGCTCCATACCAATCAATTATGCCAACAACTAGATTGATCAGACCATATTTAAATTAACCTTAATCAGCTATGGCTCTGCCGACTAGTGGTGGGTGTACTTGAAGATGAATTGCAATTTCAAACCATGTTGTCTAAACACCAATTAATAATACTTTTGAGGGACTTTTGTCGTCGGGTAATATTCTATCAAATAATGATGGAGGGACTGTAGCTAATGATAAGAGGAATTACTTTGATGATTGATGTATTTGAATAATTTAATCGGGGTATCAAAATATATTTTTGGGCATTTAAGCTCACAAAATATTAATAACTTGGCTAAAAGCCTCCGAGTTCAATACCCAAAATACTCTAAAATACATAAAGTGTAATTTAAAATTATGGGTCTTACATTTTTATTATTCAAATTTATATTGATGACATTATTTTTGGATCTAATAATGGCACTCTTTGCCAATAAATTTCTAAATTGATGTAGCTTGAATTTTAAATAGTATGATGGGATAATTTAAGTTCTTCTTAGGGGTACAAATTCAGCAAAGTCAAAAAAGTATATTCATTCATCAAACTAAATATACAAAAGAGCTTCTTGAGAAGTTTAAAATTAGTGATTGCAAATCTATGGCTACACCAATGCATCTTACTTGTTCACATGAAAAAGATGAATCGAGACAAAATGTTGACCATAAAATCTATAGTGGAATGATAGGATCCCTACTTTACCATACTACTTCTAGTTATGTGTTTTTGCAAGATTTCAAGATGACCTTAGGGAATCACATTTAACTTATGTTAAGAGAATCCTTAGAAACCTAAAAGACACTCAACATTACCTTGTTATATAAGAAATATTTCAAGTACAAACTAAGTGGGTATTTTGATTCTGATTATGCTTGAGATAAACTTGAGAGAAAAAGAATAAATGGAAATTGCACATTTCTAGGTGACTACTTAATCCCTTGGTCAACTAAGAGACAAAACACAATTGTCAGTCACGTCAACAACAGAAATTGAGTAATTTCAGCAGTTGGTTATAGCCCTCAACTACTATGGATGAAACATCAACTAGAACACTACAAAATCCTATAAACCAACGTTCTCATTTACTGTGACAACACTTCTGCCATTAGCCTAACCAAAAACCTTATACTTCATTCTAGAGCTAAATATATAGAAATCAAACACCATTTTTATCTAACTGATGTTGTGCCAATCTTAGAGTAGTTTAGTTTCATACTTAGGATAAATTTTATGTTTTATGTTTTATGTTTTATGTTTATGTTACTTTTATTCTATTAAAAAATAGAAAATAAAAAAAAAATGCAAGTTTCACTTTCAAGTCTTTATATCTGATGACAAAAGGGGAGAAAAATGTTTGATGATACGCAGAAAAAAAAAATACTTAAACTTAGGGGAGCCTTAAGTAAAGGAAAGTCAAAATATTTAAAATAAACGTTGTTATAAAAAATACAGTTTTGTCATCGTCAAAAAGATGGAGATTGTTGGAATTAAGTTGATTTTATACTTAGAGTTTTGATGTTAATAACAGTATTTTATAATAACAATATACTTAACTTCACAAAGTATGAAAGATGATTCGTGTAATTGAAGAAAATATAAAATAAAATTTGATTTAAATTTATAATTGAAAAAAATTTAAAATAAGATTTAATTCTAATTTATAATTGAAGAAAATTTTTAACCAATAAGTTGAGAATCTAAAATAAGATTTAATTTAAATTTAAAATAAAATTTGATTCAAATTTAAAAAAATCTATGATAATGAGTTGAAACCATGTTTCAGACCTCTTGAAACTTATCTAAAATAGGATTGTTCTCACAATCTTGATAATAAAATTATTTTTGAAGAATTAAAAATCGTTACACATATTTTACAATTCACTCAAATTTAAGATTTATAATATTAAGATATTTGATAATATTTAATTATTTTCATAATATATATATATATATAATTTATACAATAATATTAATCATGGTTGTTATTATTAGATCTATTAAGACACATTCCCAAAATTTAAATTATTAAAACCTTATGGTTTGTTCGATGTGAGTAAATGTTTCAAATTTTTTATTTTAAAATAAATTTTTAAAACAACATATTCGGTTAAAATTGAGTTGATATATTTGTTTACATTAGTTTAAAATCGTTTTCTATAAAAATTAGACTTCTAGGGTACAAAATCTTAAAACAAACCCGAAGAAGAAGGGAATGGACATAGCACATTAATAAAAGAAAAGAAAGTAATTTCATTATTACTACGAAAATGCCACTGCATTTTTTAATTTTCGCTTCCTCTGTTTGAAAATAAAAATGGATAAAATAACTATTTTTGGCATGTTTTTTAGAAATATTTTTAGTGAAAATGTTTTTAGAGAATATTTTTTTAAATATTCAATTTTAAAAAAATTCACCAATATAATTCTTTTTAAAAACTATGTACCAATCTATTTTATTTTTTATTATGGTTAGAAGTTATCATTCGTAAAGATGACTTCTTAAAGAAAGTTCAACTTTGCAATGACGTCTTGATGTTGGGTTTGATTTTTTTTTCTTCATTATTTTAAAAATAGAGAAATTGCCTTTTGAACAAGGAACTTCTTATATCCAATTTGTTTTTTAAACTTAAAAAAATATATATATATATAATTAATATAATTCATTAAAATTTATTCATAAAAAATAATAACATAAATTTTACAAAAATCACGTAGATTGACTAGAGTTGTCCATCACCTTGGGATAATGTTTCCGAGTATGACCGGTTAATCAATATAACTTGGACAACCAACAACCACAACGAAAAGACAATTATCGACTACCCTTTGCATGAAGCGAAAAAGAATTATTGTATAATCGATCAATATCCGTTTTATAACACCTGAATTTGCTTCCCAATTACTTAATAATATGTTTCAACAAAGATTTCAAATTTCAAGGTTTTGAAATCCATATACTTTGTTAGATAAAATATTCAACCGAAGTCAAGTGAAAGTAGTTAATATGTAGCATTTCTTCTCGATATCCTCAAGAACGAGAATATGAAGAGCAATAAACTCGTGATGTACAAAATGCCATCAAAATTGCATACGTGTGAAAAAATCTCGACAATGTACCTTCGACATTTATTTTATTATAATTTTTACAAGACTTGTGTTGTTTTTTACTAATGAATTATATATTTTTTAATTAAATTTAAAAAAAAGAGATGTAAGAAGTTTCTTTTTTAAAAGGAATTTCTCTATTTAAAAAAATTATAAAAAAAATCCAAAAGGGACTTCTCTATTGAAAATTGGGTTACTTAAAAAAAACCCGTTTTTAGAAGTCCAGAAAACACAGTTTTACTATTATTTTCTATTTTTTATAAAAATAAAAACATGAAATGGGCCAAGTAAAAAGGCCCTAGGTTTCTTGTTTTTGTTTTTACGCTCACTGCCATCGTCTCTAACTATTCCATCTTTCCTTTCACTCGAAACTCCAAAACCATCCTGACTTTGCCATCACCCAAGACCTTCAACCTTCCGGCAGCGTTTTCCGGCAACCGGCACCGTCTTCTGGCAACCGGCACAGTCCTTCCTTCTTTCTCTTTGTTTAGTTCTGGTTCGTCTCTATTCATCCTTACCAAGTTTTTTCTCTTATTTATTTTTCTTTTTGTCGTTTCAATGGTTGTTTTGATTCCTATTTTGAACATTTTAGTTTTGTTTTGATTATTTTTTTGGTGTGTTGTTTCATTGAATTATTGTTCTTCTGTTATGTTGATTTTTTTCCAAACATTGTGCTTATTTTGTAAAGGAAGAGAAGGGATTTTTTTTTTTCAAAAATTGTGACTTATACCCTTGAAATCTGTGACTTGCAAATGATTTTTTTAAAGAATTTTGATTATATTGAATATATTATTGATGTTTTTTCAAGAAAAAAATATAATGATAATTAGGTTTCATTTTTATAGTTCGCCGAGGGGACCAAATAGCTTAGTATCGGCTCCTTTGGCCAAAGTCACCTCTTGTTAAAAATTAGGAGAAATTGCATTTATCTCACTCAAAGTCTCTATAATGACACTCACACCCATCTACTTTTCATAATACGTTTACCTCCATGGAGTCGCTAAAAAAATTGTGCATAAATTTTTTTGTCTGCCACAATTACAGCTCTATATGTAGTTTGTAAAAAAAATACTAGAATACAGATTCAGCTTGAGCCACTAAGAACATAATCATACTTTTTCAAAATTGCAAATATTAGATGTATGGTCTTACATTTACAAATTAAAGCGAAAACTATAATTGTATAGCAAATGGAAAGAATAAATGTAAGTGTGGTAAAAAAATGTTTGATGCAATTTTATCAGTGACTATAGGCGAGGTGAATGTTTTTTCAAAACTAGATTCAAGGGAGGTCATTGCACTTTCCCTAAAAATAAAAATTAGACCGTAAATAGATGGATGACTCAGATTCATTCAATTGGAGTTCAGGGACTAAATTTGCATAAACTTGATACCTGAGTACCATAAGTGCAATTAAGTAATTTTTTTAATTGTTTTTACAGATATTATCTGTTCGATCACTATTAATATGGGGATTAACTAAAACTCAACAAGAACTTCATTACATCTTGATTAAATGTTTTGTTTTGTTGTGTATTGTAGGTGAGCTTGTGGGTTTGAGATTGTGACCTCTTAGGAAAGATGAGACTGCTAACACACAACATGCTGTCATCAAACATAAGGGGCGTGGTGAATGGGTTTCCATTGCGCATCGAAGCAGGGAAAGTGGTGGAAAAGAATGTGGAAATAAATGGTGATTTTCTAAAGAACATGTTTGTCAAGATTGATTGGAAGGCTTTTGTTGAAGCTTCACAATCCATGGGTTACACTGAATTACCTGAGGAGGCTGACTCATCCATGTTGGATTCAGATGAGTTTTTGAACAGGTTTCACCATGCACTCTTGGAACTCCACCTTGAAGAAGGTGCTCTTGTTTGCCCTGAGACAGGACGACGATTCCCTGTCAGTAAAGGCATTCCAAATATGCTTCTTCATGAGGATGAGGTTTGAATTTTGTATTATCACCTTCACCTGTTTTGTAGAACACTCATGAGTTATTATGTTTTTTGTCACTCTGTAGTTAAAATGCTGGTAATGGAAAGAATTTAACTGAAATTTGAATTTATATAAAACTCTGTTTATTATGTTCCAACAAATGTTGTATGCTCTGGCTCACTGATTTTATTATTGTTTGATAATTTCACTATCTCCAACTGCATGTTACGTTAAACTGCAACACTAGCATTAAAGGTTTTTCTCTTATATTTGTGAGCTCCTATACCATGTCATAACATGTCGTGTTCCCCCAAAATTAACAATCCATAAGTAGCAGAGATATATTTTCCTAATAAAAAATCACCTAGCATGGCAATAGAGGGAAACTTTGTTTAGATGCTTATATTGAAGTTTTATGTGTAAAATGCTGACTCTAGATTCCAATTAACTAGTTATCAAAACAATGAAAGATAGGATAATGTCTTTTTGTGTGTGTGTGTGTGTGTGTGTGTGTGTGTAAAGTGAGATCGTTGTTTGTTCTTCTTTTCTGCAGATTAGATGTTAGAGCTTGTATAATGTTTTTGACAAAATGTTTTAACAAATAATGTTTTAGTTGATATGTGAAGCATAGTTTATAAAGTTGTCGTATGTTTTATAGATGGAATTCTCGTTGTTTACTTGTAAATTTAGTAAATTCATAATGGAGAATGTAAATTCATAAGCCTAAAATCGTTGTTAACTCAAGTGGATTTTCAAATTTAGAGTAAGTATAGCGTTTTGAAAACTTTCCCCACATTTATATTTTTACCCCTAGTTTTTATATAAAGTACTTAT
This sequence comes from Cicer judaicum, assembly GCA_037974835.1. Classification (NCBI taxonomy): domain Eukaryota; kingdom Viridiplantae; phylum Streptophyta; class Magnoliopsida; order Fabales; family Fabaceae; genus Cicer; species Cicer judaicum. Next base: position 1,936,099 of record JBBPBS010000689.1, read on the forward strand.
TTTTTTTTTTCAAATTCTTTTACCCCATTAAAGGGTTTCAGAAAACTTTTAATTTTATTTTTTTCGAAATTCATGTGTTTCTAAAGATATGAACTATGTATCGGAAAACTTTAAAAAAAAATTCTGGTACTCAATGTGTTTTAGTTGGGTTTAATCCCTAAACCCTAACATTTGTGTATCAGAAGTTTTTTGGTATACAAAAGTATTGTGTCTTGGAAAATTTTTTTCAAATTTTTCGGTACACAAGTATGCTTTAGTAAACCCTAACATATGTGTATTGGAAAACTAAATTCTGGTACTCAATGTGTTTTAGTTGGGTTTAATCCCTAAACCCTAACATTTGTGTATCAGAAGTTTTTTGGTATACAAAAGTATTGTGTCTTGGAAATTTTTTTTCAAATTTTTCGGTACACAAGTATGCTTTAGTAAACCCTAACATATGTGTATTGGAAAACTAAATTTTTTGGTACATAAATATGCTTTTTGTGTATTGGAAAACTTATAAAATGTTTTTCGGTATACATATGTATTTTTGTTCAACTGTGTGTCGGAAAAATTGAAAAGAAAATTCCGATATATAACCAATTTTTCAATACGAAGTTCAATTTCTTTAAAAAAAACATGAGTTCTGAAAAAAAGTTTAAAATTTTTCTAGAACTCAAATTGAATTTAGTAGTATAGAAAAAAATTACTATTATTATTTTTAAGAAAGGGTAAAATGGATAAGTTATTATAAAATGTGGGAGTATGAGTGTGGGAACAGGGTAAATATATTTCTAGGGTTTTTACCCTAAATTTAAATTTAGGCCCATTTTTTTGAGCCCAACTATAAAAAAACTAAACTTTTCAATACTCTGTAACACGTTTTGTGTCCTCGCTTCAATGTTATTAGCAAATTTCTTTTTATATCTATCATACTTGTCTTTTTGTTAGAATCTTGTCTTCTTCGGTGTCAACTATAGTTTGATTTGGTGGGACCATATTATAAATATGAAATTTTACTATAATAATTTTGTTTATTTTTCTTTTATACTTGAGTTGAAAGTTTGGATTTCAATCGATTTCTAGTATTATTATGTAAGTATATATGATGTAATTTATGTATTGTATAAATTTGAATTATTGATGTATTTTTAGTATTATATAAATATATATAAGTTTGGATTATTAATTTTAATATCAGTTTAAATAATATGGCTGGCTCCATAACATAATAAAGCAATATTTATTGTTTTGGATGATCTAACGTAGAGAGAGGTTCGGACTTTTTTTTTGAGATCCAATAAAAAGATTCTCTATAAAAATGAGGCATCATTAATAAGATTTTGACAAAGGTCTGTAATCTTAAGATTCTTAAAAGTAATTTTGATTTTATAATTTTAAAATAATTTTTATAAAAACTTACTTAAAAATAGTAAAAGTTATTTTAAATTTATTTGTTAACATTTAAAAAAAGGAATTATAATATTTAAAAAATTTAATCTTTAAAAAATGATTTATAGGAAAAGTTTATTAAAATAGTTTTTATTTTAAATATTTTTTTAAAAAAATTGTTCTCTAAAACATATTGTGGTAAACAAATAAAATACATAATATAATATTTTAATTTTTTTTAACGTATGATATTTTAAGATAAATTATTTAAATTAATTTTTTATTTAGAATTTTATTTTTAAAACTCTTTTGTTGACAATGTTATTATAAAAATATTTTTTTAAAAATCTCAAACAAATATACATGTAGTTATAATTATACATTTAAAATTTTAAATAACTTGAACATTACATATTTATTTTAATAGTCATGTCAATTGCAGAAATCAAAACATTTATTTATCCAACCATAAGGCAGATCAACTGCAACTCCTCTTATAGGAAAAAAAATTATGCTAGTCCATTTACGGTTATTGTATAACAGTCTGTTTTTTTTTTTAAATAATAAATAATTTCATAAATAAAATAAATAAAGGAATAAACACTCTCGGATAAATATTTAAGTCGTAACACAACGACAAAAGACAACAATATTTACAAGCAGCGAAATAGTCATGTCAATTGCAGAAATCAAAACATTTATCTATCCAACCATAAGGCAGATCAACTACAACTCTGTGACACCCTAAATCCCAAAATAACATTTGTAATAATATATACTAAATTATTTAAAGAAAACTTGCAGCGGATAAAGAAATTTGTTAAAGAGAATAAAAATTTAATATCTAATTTAGGATATCACGTTTCTCAAAAATAAAAATAAAAATACTTTAAACTTATTTTGTCAATTAAAATAGTGTAATCTCGATAAGCTTTATTTAAGTATAATTACTTGATTTAATTCTAAAAACTTACTAGTACTTCTAAGGTTTTCGTACAAAAACTTGATTCAAATTAAATAAGTAAAATAAAATTAAAACCCTTATTCCTGGTATCATCTATCAGAGCGGAGTTCCTCCCAAACTTGAACTTCAAGACTCATGAACCTGTAATAACTGCGATTTCGCAAACGCAGGGCCCAGCCAGTCAAACACAAACAACGAAGGAGGTGAGTTTTGAAATCATGTTAATAATATAATATGAGTAAGAAGAACACGCAAATAATCATAATAGAACCGTATCATAACACTTTACGATATATCAAAATATTTACTTACATAGTATCATACTATAACATCAAAGTCACTCAAGTAAAATAATCATCTCATTATAATATACATCAAATCATCTAATTATTATTACCTTTGAAACACATCAATCACAACAAAACAATCACAAGGAAATGCAATGCTATGCATGAGCTTAGACTCTACTTCACAATGTGGTACCATTCTAACTCTGAAGTACTTGGTTAGGAGGCCATGATACTATGCCACCATTCCGGTGGACGGACAATTCAAATTGGCCCTGTCCTCATAGATCCCCTCAACTCAACCCGAGACACATATACGTGACAGTCGAGGTAAACGTGTGTTGCATGGTAGCTCCCGACATTTGGAGTACTACCTCCAAGTCACCTAGGAATTCCCCACCGGAATACCTCCAAGGTCTAACAATCTTGCCTTAAGGCTCGACAGCAGACCGCCACGATCAGGCTCATTCAGTTGTACTTCCCCAGAATCACTAGGCTTGTCAGGCCCTACCTATATGATGACAAAATAATCTCCACTTCACAAATTCACAATATTTATTTTCTCCCCCCGTTAGCTTAGACTACTCCATTAAGAGCACCATATTTAAGAATCATCACTATCTCATCAAGTATGGGGTACTTCAATATTTTCATCACAATTTTATAATATCATTAATCATAAATAATCATGATCATCGTATAAATTCATCACAATTTTTATAATATCACTATCATCAATCAAAAATCATCATTGTCATCACGTAAGCATATAGCAAACCATGCATCCATATTTTATTATCACATCACATAATTTCATCTAATCAAACATGTACACATAATTTCATTCAACATCCAACATCACAATCATAACAAATATCAACTACCACACAAGTATCGAAAATTAAATCAATCAACACCTTATAAAAATTTCTATTTCACATTTTAATCTCACAATTCTCATAGTTCAAATTAATCAATTTATCTCTCAAAGGGCTACTGCCGTACGTAGCAAGCCCCGGATGAATCGTTGGGAAATACGGTTTTCCCGTTCATCTCACAATATATTATACTCATGAATTCAAACGCTCTCTCACCCCTTACCTTATTTTGAAGCTTTCACACACGAATACGATTCCACGAGCAAACAACCTTTGTTCATTGACTCTTTCTCCTTCAATCGATCTAACTCGATAGTTTATGGGTAAACGTTAAAAATAAATTATGAGAAGATACTTTAAAAACTAAATTCGAAATTCGGTCAAGTAAAATTACCATAAATCAGAAACCCAATCAGTGGTTAATATAGCCACTTTTCACACGGTCGTTTTGGCGTTGGTTTCACTCAAATCGGACTTACGGTGAAGGAGAACGGTGTAAAATAAGGATTTCTGTAAACGGAAAAATCGGGTATTTTAGGGAGAAATTCGGGTTGTTAAAAATCTGAAAAATTGTGTTTAATTGAATAGATAAATAAGTAAAACAACATACTGAAATTTGGACGAAAATAGAGAAACTTTTATGAGACAATTATAGATCGCCGGTGCCAAACGATACGATTATTGTTGGTTTCCTCTTGATTTGAGTGGTGCTGGCCGTAAGCTTCCTTCCTTGTTCTTATTTTATTAACAATTTAAATCATTTACACACATGGGTCAAGCCCATTAGACTTCTTTTAGGTTTTACTATTACTATTTTATTTTATTAAAAAAAAACACTATTTCATTAATAAAATATTATTAATATTTCAAAACTAATAATTTATAAAATATTTTTAAAATACATTAAGAACCAAAACTCTCATATTCAAATTAATCACTATAATTATACTTATTCTTCCAAATACTTACATTGAATTACTACGTTAGAAAATATTTAAAATTACAAAATAAATAAATATATAACATCAGCACTTTATATTAATTACTATTTTAAAATAAATAAATATAAAATCATAATGCCATAACAAGTATATAAAAATAAAGAAAATAAAACACAATAGTACCACTATCTCAAGATAATTATTTATAAAATGAATAATTAAAATTAAATATATTTAAAATTAAATAAATATAGTTAAGTACCCATTTAATATTAGTTAAATGCATAAAAGAATATTATTTTAATTGGGTGAACGTTTATATACGTAAAATGACATAAAATCTTATTCCTCAAAATATTATACTAAAATACTATTATTTTTAGAAAAATATATAAAATAGTAAAATAAAATATTTATTATTTATATTGCTCATTAAATATAATATCTATCAAACGAGCACATCATAGAAAGCATTCCTATAACGAAAATTACTCACAAAATTTAACAACATATATTCTAAAATAATTTTAACATCAAACTAATTATTTCAAATCCTATTTAATTAATAAAATAGTTTATTATCAAATTTGGGGTGTTACAAACTCCTCTTATAGGAAAAAAAAATTATTCTAGTCCATTTACGGTTATTGTGTACCAGTCTGTTGTTTTTAAATAATAAATAATTTCATAAATAAAATAAATAAAGGAATAAACACTCGAATGAATATTTAAGTCGTAACACAATGACAAAAGTCAACAATATTTACAAGCAGCGAAATAGTTTTTGAAATAAAAATCCAAAGTATTCGAACATCAAAATACAGTGGGGCTATGAGACCTATCAAGCATAGCTCATACCCCTGGGGTATTCTCGGCAGACACCTGTACAAACGCACTGCCCTTAGAATTTTAACCTCCCCACGTCACATCAAAAAGTGGTACATGGAACCCATTAAAATAAATAATCAAGTTGACAATATTGGTATAAGTACAATCTTCCAAATTAAAATAAACACAACTCAAAAAGAAAGACATCTAGTCCCTCTACGTCAACCTAATCTGATCATTCTACAAAAAACTATACATCCCGGATGATTTTCATGCACCCCGCAAGATCCTCCTGACACAGCTCCAGTCAGGTGTGTCCAACTACCTTCCCATCTACAGCGTACTAACCGGTGGGAAGATCATGGTTCTCATATGAAATTAACAATTAACACATAACATTTAAGTTTTAAATGCACAAAATAACTTTTCAACTTAACATGTACCTTGAAAGGGTTTCCATATGCCAAACATGCATAAACAAAGTTGAAAAATGAAGTTTTAAACAAAATTGCATTGTTGTATTCGAATGAGTATCTCTGTATTCAAATACAAGGTTATTTCATAAGTCAACAACAAAAACAACTTGTTTGTATTCGAATACAGCCTTTTGTATTCGACTACACATAAGCCAGTAGCTAAAACAGGATGTTTGTATTCGAATACAACCTTTTGTATTCGTCTACACATAAGTCAGTAGCTAAAATAGGATGTATGTATTCGAATACAACCTTCTGTATTCGAATACACATCAGAAAACAACAGAAAAACAGCAAAATTCAGCTTTTAAAAGGATTTCGAAATCAATCAACACTTACACACAAATCCAAACAATCACACTTAGCAATTTGGGCACAATCACAACAACAATTTGAGTTTAAACACGCAATCATAACCTTGAGTCAAACATGACTTGTGAGGTTTCACAATCAATCAACACATGCACACAAATCCAAACAATCACACTTAACAATTTGGGCATAATCGCAACCACCACTTGAGTTCAAACACTCAATCATAATCTTGAATCAAACATGACTCGCGTGCCAAGCACTCTAATGCAATGCCTATATGCCAAAATGCATGGACTCGGAATTCCAATCAAAACCCTCCTCGAAGGGGCGTAAATCATAATTGTATCTCTATCACAGACCTTATACTAATTATCAGGGGGCCACCCATGACAGGCCCGCACGATTTACTAAAGTGTCGCCTATCACATGCCTTACACTATTTTCTAGAGTGCAATCGCTTACAGATCAACACATTCTAGAGTGCAATCTCTAACAGATCAACACGACGCGATAATTCCCATAAGGATAAGATGAACCAAGAAATCACATGGAATCATCTCGTGGCCCATCCGGTCACCACTATCACCATGGCCCATCCGATCGCCATGTACAATGAAATGCATGAGCATACTCTGACTCTATCCACAACAATAATTAAGTAAATGCAGATATTAAAAGATTCTCCATTTTTAATACTCATTTAACTCTAACGATTTTCAAATTCCACACAAAGCATACTCAAACATTTATTTTCCATCACACACATCAAATTTAATCCACAATTTACATTAAATTTGATCAATTCAAAAACCACAAAATCCACACCAAGTTCAATCGTCAATCACCACAAATTTCAACAAAACTCAAACATAACACATGCCTAACTAATTTTCACAAACCACAACTCAAATACATCAAATTTCTTTTCCTCAACAACACACATAGATGAATCAAATTCATTTTCCACAAAATCATACATCAAATTCACTAAATTCTAACTCCACAAATACACATATATCATCCTATATGCAAGCTAGAAATTTGGAATGAGCCCTTACCTTAAGAATAGCTCTAACACGTAATTACAGTACCGTAATTAATTCCGTTAAAAACTTCGTTCGCGACATCGCTTCCAAAGTTAGCTCACTAGCACCGTAGCGTGGAGATGAGAAACTTTCCCTTCTATCTCTTCGTGAAAGAAAGCTTAGATCTAAAAGAAAAGTGAAGGTTTCAGTTTGACGATTTTGAAAACACCAACCTCGTTTTTCTTCCTTTTCAAATCCGAGAAGAAGAATGAAGCTGATAAATTCTTTGCTTTCTCACCCACCAAACCTTGGGTTTCTTTTCTTATAGCAAAAGAAAGCAAAAGAAGAGAAGGGAGAGCGAGGAAATTGAATTTGCTCGTGAGGCAGGGAGACGTTCTCGTTTTTATCTGTTTTTCTTACTTCTTCCTTTCTAACATATATAAATACATATTACTTATAATACTAATAATAATAATATATAATATATATATATATATATATATATAATAATTAAAACTAAACCAATAAATATCTAACAACTCATTCACACATCACAATCTATTTTGATAAAAATATATACTCTCGTCGCAACTTAATTGACAGATAAAATTTTCAGCAACCCGAGTGATAATTTTAACAAAATTGTTCGGTATTAAATTATTCGCAACGTAAATAAATTATTTTCCAACAAATAATTTTAATTCAATTTCCAAAAATATATTTTTGGCATTTAACTCCCTAAATACCAAAAACTAGGCTAAAAGTCTAAGAAATTCACCACAAAATACCCTAAAATTGGATAATTTAGGATTTAAAATTAAGGGTCTTACCATAAAAGAGGTTTGTGCACCAATATATGCCATAAAAGGTCACAATCATAGTAGATGAGAAGCTATACGACTTACTCCAACATAATTACTTGTATATAGTTGACTCTTTTAGGTACTTGAATATTTTTCAATTGTTCTAGTCCATTTATGGTTATTGCTTCTGTGAACATAGTAGCTAAATAATCCCAACGTGTTACATAAGACAAATATTGTATAATTATTCGAGTTTCCGTAATTTTTTCCATACCTCTGTGTAAATAACTCAATATTGGTTCACAATCAATAACATCTTCACCATCCAAAGTAACAATAAGTCGAAAAACACCATGGATTGATGGCTGCTGAGGCCCCATATTGACTATCATGAGGTCTTTTCTTGTAGTAAATCACCAAATTGCCCCTTAAAATTGTAGAGATTGGACATTTATCTCCCTTAAATTTAAAAATAGGCAAATAACACATTAAAATTGAAGGGTGTCCAACAATATTGTCTATCTGTTAGTTTGCTTTGTTAAAAAATTGAAGGGAGTCCAGCTGTTAGTAAACTTATTACCGTGATAGAGATGCTAATTTGACTGATTTTAAAATACGAGTGGTTAATGAGTGGTTAATTTGTCTGATTTTAAAAATAAAAATGAAACTCATCTAAAAAAAAACTGAAACTCAGCTATCATTGCAATTGTAAAATGTCCATCTATATAATTCATTCTTGTTCTTCTTCCATGATTTCATATCTTTTTCTTCCAAGAACCTTTATTTATATAATTTATTCTTCTTCCTCTTTGATGGTGTTCAAATCCTAGAAAATAAAATAATTGGAAATCACTTATTCTTCTTCCTCCACGGGTAAAAGCTTGAATTCGATGATTCTCAAATGTTGTTGTGAAAGAAATGTTGTTGTTAGAGTTGTTGCAACTAAAAAGAACTTTGGAAGAGAATTTTTGCAAGCCCTTTCTCCAATTTATCTATTTGTTTCCAAATGATATCTATAACTGCAACTTCTTTATATTGGTTGTTTAATAGGGAAATAGACCAAATTGTGTGGAAGGTAAAACCGTTGGACAATGTTGACAATTTGGTAAAAATATCATCAACTAAGGACAATAAAGCTAATGGTTTTTGAAAAGGAAGAATGATGGACAAACTAGTCTCGATATTTAAGGATCGTGGAAGTGAAGAAGTATGGAAGACATGGTTGATGAACAAAATTGAGTCATTAGGGAATGAAATCAAAATATTGAAGTATATTTTGGCAGTAATGGTTATATTTTGTATTTTGAACCATTGTTATGGAAGACACATTAGTTTGAATATGCTATGTAACATTGTTGTTGAGAAATATAAAGTATTCACATTGATATCTGAAATTTATAACTTATAAGCAAATAAGTCTCTAGAGGATAACAGTTACAAACAAATTAGCTTCGGAGGCATTCTTTTTCAAAATAAACTAAATACCAAAATACATTATTAAAGTCCATTTAACTCTAAATAAGTGTCAAGATATGAACATAAAAAAAAATGCCTCTTGTGCCTCAGTTTGGGTTATAAAATTAGAGAAATCAATGAACAAACTTTGAGATAACGATAGAAAAATGAGAGAAAATTAAGGAAAAATGAAAAATGAAAAAGGGGGAAAACCAGAAAAATGAAAAAAATGTAGAAATTACCTTTAGAAAAATTTGTTCTTCTTCCGAAGTTTTTTTTATTTGCTGCAACTCTAACAACAACTTTTTTTTTCACAATAGCATTTAAGAATCACTTGGTTCAAGCTTTCACCCATGGAAGACGAAGAGTAAGTGATTTTTGATTCTTTCATTTTCTACTATTTGAAAATCATGAAATAAGAAGAAAAATGAATTATATAAATTAAGGTTCTTGGAAGAAGAAGATTTGAAATCAGATAAATTAGCCCATTTCTTACGTGGCAAAGAGTTGGCTAACAACTGGACTCATTCAATAAACAATAAATGTTCACGTCAATCTCATTATTAGCAGAACTAATTAATGGAGGGACTATGTTTTCTGTCGTCTTGCAATTTCATGATGTTATTTGTCTTTTTATAAATTTCAAGGAGATAAATGCAATACTCCTACAACTTTCAGAGGCAATTTGGTGATTCACTCTCACCTAATTTGTTAGTGACAAATATTTGTCTAGCATATGAGTTGCACAGTCCAACGAATTATTCACTGACTCATTTTTAAAAAAGCAATATGAAAAATTTAATGTATTAAAATATTATAGTTAATATATTATATTTGTTCTCATTTTTACATCAATGATATTAAAAAGAAAAAGGCTTAATTGCAGTTTTAGTCCCCCTATTTTAGCTGAATCGCGAAAGTTGTCCCTCTATTTTATTTCTCCCCAGTTTTGGTCCCTCAAATATAACTTTGGTACAAAATTTGATGAAATTTTACTTTTTTTTGTATTTATTTAAGTCACACCATGCCTCAAGATCTCATGTGCAACAATTGTACCTGAAATCTATGATCATAAATGGTGTAACACAGCTTTAAAAAATGAAAATTCATCAAGTTTTGGACCAAAATTCTGTTTGGGGAGAAACAAAATGGAGGAACTACTTTCGCGATTCAGCTAAAATAGGGGACCTAAACTGCAATTAAGTCAAAGAAAAAAAAAACCTAGTTCTTTAATGTAAATATTTTTTTCCATGTATGAATTATATACTTTAATATCTTGCTTATTGACTCACTTTCACAAAAACAACGTCAATCAGTTAATATATGAAAAGAAAATTATAATTAGTATATTATAATTATTGTTAATTTTATGTCTTATATATTGTGATCATATTAAATTATAATTAATTTTATCTAATTTTTTATTGAAAAACACGTATCTCATATAGTATGATTATATTAAGTTATAATTAGTATATTCATACGTTGTAGATGTATAGATGAACCGATATATATAAATCTAACTAGTTTAAAAATAATTAATTTTATATATATACTTCTAATCTTCCTACACTCCTCCTGTATTTCTTTTTATCTCTTTTCCTATCATATCACATCTGAGCCTATTTTTTCAAATCAATTGGATGTTCCAAAATGAAGCATTAGTTACAAATCCTATCAATTTAAACTTGCATAAGACCTTGAAAACATTTGCTTGTAGAATAGTTGATCTTTTTGTTGAGCTACATGACTATTATTTTGATTGCCATATAAACCCTCTTTATAGCTAATTTGCTGGCATTTGATTTTTTTTTTATCCAACTTGTTGCTAATTCATTCTTACCCACAACCTTGCTCCACTAATATAATAAGATATTCAATTTTGCTACCAACACCTCCTAATTTACTATCCACACCCCTCAAATATTTTAAAAAATTAATATTTTTAAATTACCATTCCCTTCTTACTCTTCTTCATTAACCTAACCCATCTTTTTCTTCTTTATTTTATCTTCATCATCTTCATTCAACATCTTCTTCATTTTCTTCAACATTAACAATCATCATCATTAACCATATTCATAAATCATCATAAATCATCATCAATCTCCAATAATCATCATTAACCGTATTCAGAATTTTGTTAACATTTACGTGAACTCAATTTCCCGTAAGTTTACCTGAACTGAGTTCACGTACGTATACCTAAACTGAATTCTAGTAAATATACGTTAACTCAGTTTATGTAACTGTACGTGAACTTAGTTTACGTAAACATACGTGAAATTGAGTTCACATAAATGGTTTGATTTTCAATCTTCAATTATTTCGAAATCTTAATTCACGTACACGTACGTGAATTAAGATTGCGTACATAATAAAATGTTGAATTTTCAAACTCCATTAATTACGCAAACTTAAATCACGTACGTGTACGTGAATTAAGATTGCGCAAAGTTTGAGAATTTTATTTTTTTTAACGTGTGCGAACTAGGTTCACGTGACAATACAACGTACGTGAACTGAGTTCAAGTACAATCCCCATATTTAGAAAAAAATTTGAACTCAGAAATAAACCAACAAACTTACATTTTTAGGCCACTTTAAAGGGCATTATAAATATCAAAGGACGCTTTAAAGGGCATTAAAAAAAAATTCGAACTTAGTAAAATTGTAAAAAAATATTATAAATATCAAATGACATTTTGAGTATATTATTTTTTACTATAAGTTAAAAACCCTATTTAAATATCAAAGGACATTTTATGTTGTTTGGTCTTCTTATTTTTTATTTTAATTTATTTTTTAATAAATGCAATTTCGCAAACGCATGGCCAAGCCAATAAAACATATATATTTAATTTATGTTTTTAAACTCGTTTATTGAAAGAAAAAAGTAAGAAGAACAAACAACAAATTAATTTTTAAAATTATGTTTTTAACCTTTAACAAATGCGATTTCGCAAACGCAGGACCAAACCAGTCAAACACAAACAACGAATGAGGTGAGTTTTGAAATCATGTTAATAATATAATATAAATAAGAAGAACACACAATTAATCATAATAAAATGTATCATTACACAAACATTCTTCAAGGAAAACCATAACATTATAAAGTTAAAACCACTCAAGGAAAATCAATAAATTTCACTATTACATCAACTCATCTAAGAAAATTATTATCGCTTTTGAAACACACCAATCACAACAAAATAATCACAAGGAAATACAATGCTATGCATGAGCTTAGACTCTACTTCACAATGCGGTACCATTCTAACTCTAAAGTACTTGGTTAGGAGGCTTAATACTATGCCACCATCCCGATGGATGGACAATTCAAATTGGCCATGTCCTCATAGATCCCCTCAACTTAACCCGAGACACATATACATGACAGTCGAGGTAAATGTATGTTGTATGGTAGCTCCCGATATTTGGAGTGCTACCTCCAAGTCACCTAGGAATTCTCCACCGAAATAACTCCAAAGTCTAACAATCTTGCCTTAAGGTTCAACAACAGGCTGCAACGATTGGGCTCATTTAGTTGTACTTCCCCAGTATCACTAGGCTCGTCAGACCTTACCTATATGATCACAAAATAATCTCCACTTCATGAATTCTCAATATATTTTCTCCCCTCGTTAGCTTAGACTACTCCATTAAGAACATCATTTTTTAGGAATCATCAATATCTCCTCAACCATAGGGTACTTCAATATTCTCATCACAATTTTATAACATCATTAATCATACATAATCATGATCATCATATAAACTCATCACAATTTCATAACATCAATATCATCAATCAAACATCATCATTATCTTCACATAAACATATGTCATACAATGCATCCATCTTTTATTATCACATCACATAAATTCATCTAATCAAACATATGCACATAATTTCATTCAACATCCAACATCACAACAATATCAAATATCAAATACCACACAATTATTCAAAATTAAATTAATCAACATCTTATAAACATTTCTATTTAACATTTTAATCTCACACTCCCAAAATTTTCATACTAATTAATTTATCTCTCAAAGGACTACTGCTGTACGTAGCGATTGCCGAATGAATTGTTTGAAAATACAGTTTTCTCGTTCATCTCAAAACATATTATACTCATGAATTCAAACGCTTTCTCACCCTTTACCTTATTTAGACGCTTTCTCAAACACATAAAACAATGGATTTTTTCAACAACAACTGTAGATCGACAACGTACAACAAGCGAATCCGAATAAACGACGAGTTCACAAAATCATTGAGACTTGACTGATAAAGTATGATGAGTTTAAAAATAAAATTTAAATAATTAATAATAATTTTAGGAACAAAAATGGAGTCAAAACGACGAGAAAAAACTGCATAAAAAGTCTTACCGACTCGTTAGAGCACTGGAAGGCTCCGACGTCAACTTCACCGGAAAAATACAAATGAGTAGTGCTTCTTGAAGGTTTCGATGAGAGGAATCCAAAAATGATTCCAGCTTTTTGAGAAGACAAATGTGGTGATCGAAAATTAGTCAAAAAGAGCTCACCCAAGGAAAGAAACACAATTGTTTCTGATTAAACGGAGCCACAATTGTTAAAATTGATGCCAAATAATAGATTCAGTTGTCGATTTTGTGTGGGATAAAGGTTGAGATTGTTTCAAATCGGCAAGGAATTGGTGGGGATGAATTTTAGGCAAAAAGGGTTTCTTTTGAGGATACGAGTGTGCAGAAGAAAAGAAAATCTTTTAGTGCAGATGGAATTGTGCAGATAGCAAATGTACAGGTGCACGGGTAAAATAGGCTGTAAGGCCCAACACATGGGAGTTTAGTCTGTGTGTGATGCAGGAATGGAGGTGAAATGAGCAATTCGAAGGTATAGGAAAGAAAACTCCAACCAGTAATAGCCCAAATTAATATGCAGTAATAGCTCAAATTAGTATGCAAAAGTAGAAAATAAGGGTGTAAACAGTCGTGTGATACAAAATTTATCTTTTTATTGTATTTCTAAAAGCCCTTAATGAATAAATAGTTTATTTTACTTTTCTATAAATTTTTCCCCAAAATACTCATTTTAACATAATATTATCTATCCTTAACATAGATAAATATAATTTTAACCAAAACTCTCATATTCAAAATAATAACTATGATTATTACGATAACATCTTTCAAAATAACCACATAAAAATACATCATCTTTATAAAATAGTCGAAATGATAAAATAAATAAATATAACATCGACAATTTATATTACTTACTAATTAAAAATAAATATGTGCAACTATATAAAAATAAAGAAAATAAATATTAAAATTACTAATATTTCAAGATAATTATTTGTAAAATAAATAATTAAAATAATATAAATTTATAAATAATTAAATATAATTATGTGTACAGTTAACATCAGCCAAACATACAAGAAAATATCACATTAACTGCAACGCACATATACATGTAGAGTAGCCTAAAATCTTATTCTTTAAAATATCTACACTAAAATACTATTATTTATAGAAAAATATATAAAATAATAAAATAAAATATTTGTTATTTATATCACTTATTTAGTCAAATATATACAAAATTAGCGTATCATAGAAAACTCTCATATAACGAAAGTAAGTCACAAGATTTATCCACATATATTCTAAAATAGTTTTAACACAAAAATAATTATCTAAAATCCTATTTCATTAAGAAAATATTTAATATAAAATTTGGGGTGTTACAATTCTCTCCTTGTTAAAGAATTTTCGTCCTTGAAATTTGTGGTGAACAACAAATGAACTAATATCAAACTAATTACCCTCAAGATTGAAACTTAGTACCCAAAGATATAATAAACATACATAAGACACTCACTAGTAATTTAAGCACAATATGTCAAAAATCAATTAACTTAGCATGATAGGCTAACATGACACAATAAATCAATTAAACACATATCACATTTATCATTCAATTATGAAATAAAATGCTATCGAGTTATTCACTATAACTTACACATAAAATATATCATATAGATTTAGTTAGTAATACTTAGTTCATTTAGTCGAGTTAAATGAATCAGATTCCAAGTACATTGTCAATTTCAACTATTTCTTTCAAACAAAGTTTTAATAGTTTTCCTCCTTAAAATATCGTTTAAATTCTATCACTAAACATTCAATAAATTTAACTTAAGTCTGACAAGGAGAACAATTTTTAAAATATTAAACACATATAACAACTTAATAACATTATAATAGATTTACAATCAATTACTCTATAAAATATACTTTATACATAATCAAGGAGAAAGAAAAAAAAAAGGTCAATGATAGAGATACTATTTCACAATAACATATATTTAATAATTAAATTCATTCAATTGACATAAGTAATGAACATGTTTTTTCAATTATTTAAACAATAAAACTAAAAGGTACTTGATGACTCTTCATCATATGCATAATTTTTATTGATTTTAGTCTTATTTATCTTTAATCATTAGTTAATTTAATGAGTTATTTAATATATTTTGTTGATTTTAGTTATTTGATTTAATAAAATGTTTATGTTTTTATTTGCTTAATTAAGTAGAGATTTTTCGTAGTTTTGCGTTGTTACTTTGTTTTAGTGCAGTGCTGAATTTTGGTGAGAAATCAACATGACCTATGTGGCGTATTTCAACCATATCTGGAGTTCTAGATGTCCAATTAGTGTCACTCCAAGTGCTAATGAAAGCTAAGATCCATATCTACAACTTTTTTTACTATTTTATGGATCTTTTTGACTCTTGGGAAGTTAGGAGACTTGTGCCCTAGCATAGAAACTCAAAGACGGCCGTTTCTAACAGCCGTTTCAAGCGCGCAGGGCGCGCTCCAGGCGCACAACATCTGTTGTCAGACGTATTTTGCATTGTTCTCATCTTTCGCGTCTGAATTTGGCCCCAGTGTCTTCATGAAAGTTGTAGATATGGATCTTAGCTTTCATTAGCACTTGGAGTGACACTAAGTGGACATCTAGAACTCCAGATATGGCTGAAATACGCCACATAGGTCATGTTGATTTCTCACCAAAATTCAGCACTGCATTAAAACAAAGTAACAACGCAAAACTACGAAAAATCTCTACTTAATTAAGCAAATAAGAACATAAACATTTTATTAAATCAAATAACTAAAATCAACAAAATATATTAAATAACTCATTAAATTAACTAATGATTAAAGATAAATAAGACTAAAATCAATAAAAATTATGCATATGATGAAGAGTCATCACAACCCCAAACTTAATCTATTGCTTGTCCCCAAGCAACAATTAATTTCATATTTGGTGCAGTTAAAAGCAAACTTAAACTCAATTTCTCATTTCAAATCAAACTCAATTCTCAAAGTTTCAGCTACTACAAAACATCCATCATACTCTATGGTTGCTTACAAAAAATAACAAGATTTGTACACGTTGGCATTCATTTATCAAATTCAACTCTCTCTTCACACAAGCTCACCAAAATTTCTCTCAAGTGTTTAGAAGGGTTATGAATTTATCACTCAAATCCTAGAACATGCATCACGCTACCATAGGCTTGAAAAAATTATAGTTAGCAATCACAATGCAGCAAACACATACATTTTTGGAGGACTTTCGGGTTGTAATGGCGCTTAGGTAAGGGTAGGACATTTTGGGATAGTAGGCTTTACAACAACAAAAGAAGTGCACTTGCATCACTAATCAAAATAAAGAAATATAGAATTATTTCACTTTTAAACACACTCAACTACTCTAAACACAATTCACAAATTCTCAACACTTAGAACACTTTCATATTCACCTAATCACATATACATGCATATAACTAATTCAACAATTGGCATCATGATGTAGAATATTATCATAGCAATCCAACAATTACATATTTATCACAATTAAATTATTAATTAACTTTTTTTTTTGAATCAGTCTTGATCATTTAACAGAAACAAAGATTTTTCAATTAGCAGGTAAAGTAAGCAACTATTTTTATTCGAAGTTAATATAACAATCATAAAAACAAAATAAATGTCATAGTACATAAATCATTTTAGTGGTCAGTCAACACTCTAAAATTTGATTTCAAACACTTAAATTATTTAAAAGTATCACTAATCTTTTAATAGCATAAAATAATTTTTCTTTAGAATACAAAACTTTTTCTTGGATTATTTCTTAATAAATCATACAATTTCTTTTTAAACTATTTTTAAAATCAATAAGATTACTAAAATTTCACCAATACTTTAACCATAAAAAAATACCCCTCAAAATATTTAAGCACTCTTAAAACCATATTTTTTAACCTATATTTTGAAATAAAATAAAATCATATATATAAAAATAGATACAAAATTTTCTAATACATGAAAACTTCTAAAATAGTTATATATATATATTTTCTTTCTAATTTCTGAAAACTATTTTAACAACAAATCTTCTAGATTTTCTTTAAAAAAAACCAGACATAGTAAAACTTGACATAAATTATTTTTCTCTTTTGTGGTTAATCTAAATTTTAAATAAATTCATCATAAATACACATATATATATATATATATATATTTAATAATCAACGCAATGCCAACACAATTTAAATGTTCTAAATTGATTTCAAAAGAAATATAAAAATATTTATCATTCAGATACAATCATCAATACTTTCAAGTGGTTTAAATTAAAATTCAAACTTTAAAAACAATTTTTTTTTTTACTTTTGTTTTAGTTTTTTTGTTTTGCTTCTCTTTTTTAATTAGTAGACATTTTATCATTTGAATTTTTTTTTTTACCATCCTGAGTTACTAAAATCTAAAACTCAATCGTCAAATTAAACTCTAATGAGTTCATGATATCTAAATCAATCATTTCAAATAAATATCTCAACACGCTCACAATACAATATTCACATCAGCCCCTGAACCAACGTAACAACAAATCGCTTTTATTTTCTTAAAAAGTACATGTAGTAAAATTTGGTGTAAATTTTCATCTATTTAAATATTACATAAAATAGTAGCATATAATTATTGTTATTTTATAGATCAACAAAAATTCATTTTAATTTTATTTCTTTAAAATAATCAAGAGTAATTCAACCAAAAGTTATTTGCATTTTACAAAATAATTTAACATTAATTCCTTCAAATATCTTTTTTTTTTCTTTAAAAAAATTATAAGGTCTAACAACCTCTAATATTCATGAATTGATATTATTAACAATATGAATTTCCTAATATTTCACAACTACTACTAACATTCTAATTTGATTCATTTGCAAGATCAAAACTTTAATAATGACCTTAAAGGCAAGGTCTACCATTGATACTTAGTATTACGTCAATTAAATTAACAATTTCAAAGATATAGCTAGTCAATAAAAAAAAATTATTAATATCTACCCACCGTAACAAAGAGCAAATAATCAAATTTAGAAACACAAGCCATAAGTTCAATCAAGGTAATTAACATAATCATGTCAACAATTCAAATTAATTCGAATCTTGACAAATACACAATACAACAAAAACAAGCAAACATTTAACAAGTATCTTCAAAAAAATAAGAGAATTCACAGTAAAACAAGAATAAACAAGTATTTAACAAGTATTTAACAATTAGAAATAGTCTTTCAGGAATCATGGATTGCAATAGAAAAATATATACCACTTAACACAAGTATAACATGTAAGTATTTCAACACTTAAATTGGAGCACCGGTCAAAACAATTGCCTCACGGTTGACAATTCTAACTCACATATAACCCACTCAGCTTGATTGGACAAACCTGCTCTGATACCATTAATGTGACACCCTAAACTTCAAAATAATATATATAATAATTTATATAATATTCCTATAAAATTTACAGCGGATAAAAAAAATTTATTTCCAATAAAATAAAAACTTTTATTTTTAATTTAGGATATCACGTTTCTCAAAAATAAAATAGAACACTTTAAACTTAATTTTTTTTTTTATTAAAATAGTGCAATCTAGATAAGTTTGATTTAAGTATAATTTCTTGATTTAATTCTAAAAACTAACTAGTACTTCTAAGATTTTCATACAAAAATTTGTTTTAAATTAAATAAGAAAATACAAATTACAACCCTTATTCTCGGTATAACCTATCAGAGCGGGGTTCCTCACAAACTTGAACTTTAAGACTCATTGACGTGTAACAACTGCGATTTTGCAAACGCAGGGCCATGCTAGTCAAACACAAACAACGAAGGAGGTAAGTTTTGAAATCATGTTAATAGTATAATATAAATAAGAAGAACACACAATTAATAATACATAAAATGTATCATTAGACATACATTATTCAAGGAAAAACATAACATTATAAAGTCAAAACCACTTAAGGAAAATCAATAAATTTCACTATAACATCAAATCATCTAAAAAAATTATTATCGCTTTTGAAACACACAAATCACAACAAAACGATCACAAGGAAATGCAATGTTATGCATGAGCTTAGACTCTACTTCACAATTTGGTACCATTCCAACTCTGAAGTACTTGGTTAGGAGGCTTGATACTATGCCACCATCCCAGTGGATGGACAATTCAAATTGGCCCTTTCCTCATAGATCCCCTCAACTCAACTCGAGACACATATATGGGACAGTCGAGGTAAACGTGTGTTGCGTGGTAGCTCTCGACATTTGGAGTGCTACCTCCAAGTCACCTAGGAATTCCCACCCGAATACCTCCAAGGTCTAATAATCTTGCCTTAAGGCTCAACCTCAGACCGCCACGATTAGGCTCATTCAGTTGTACTTCCCCAGAATTATTAGGCTTGTCAGGCCCTACCTATATAATGACAAAATAATCTCCACTTCACAAATTCTCAATACACTTTCTCCCCTCGTTAGCTTAGACTACTCCATTAAGAGCACCATTTTTAGGAATCATCACTATCTCATCAACCATGGGGTACTTCAATATTCTCATTACAATTTTATAACATCATTAATCATACATAATCATGTTCGTCATATAAACTCATCAGAATTTCGTAACATCACAATCATCAATCAAACATCATCATTATCTTCTCATAAACATATGTCATACAATGCATCCATCTATTATTATCACATCACATAAATTCGTCTAATCAAACATATGCACATAATTTAATTCAACATCCAACATCACAACAATATCAAATATCAAATACCACACAATTATTCAAAATTAAATCAATCAACATCTTATAAACATTTCTATTTAACATTTAAATCTCGCAATCCCAAGTTTTTTATATTAATTAATTTATCTCTCAAAGTACTACTATTGTACGTAGCGAGCCCCGAATGAATTGTTGGAAAATACTGGTTTCCCGTTCATCTCACAATATATTATACTCATGAATTCAACTACTCTCTCACCTTTTACGTATTTAGACGCTTTCTCAAACACATAAATCAACGGAATTTTTCAACAGCAACTGTAGATCAACAACGTACAACAAGCGAATCCGAATAAACGAGTTCACAAAATCGTTGAGACTTGACTGATAAATTTTGCTGAGCTTAAAAATAAATTTTAAATAATTAATAATAATTTTAGGAACAAAATTGGAGTCAAAACAACGAGAAAAAACTGCAGAAAAAGTCTCACCGACTCGTTAGATCGCTAGAAGGGTCCGACGTCAACTTCATTGAAAAATACAAATTAGTAGTGCTTCTTGAAGGTTACGATGAAAGGAATCCAAAAATGATACCAGTTTTTTGAGAAGACATATGTGGTGATCGGAATCGGTCAAAAATAGCTCGCCCAAGGAAAGAAATGCCATTGTTTCTGATTAAACGGAGCCATGATCGTTAAAATTGATGCCAAAAATGGATTCAGTGGTCGATTTTGTGTAGGATAGAGGTTGAGATCGTTTCAAAACGGCAAGGAATTGTTGGGGATGAAATTTAGGCAAAAAAGGGTTTCTTTTGAGGAAACGCGTGTCCTGAAGAAGAGAAAGTCTTTTAGTGCAGATGGAAGGGTGCAGATAGAAGATGTACAGGTGCATGAGTAAAAGAGGCTGTAAGGCCCCACACAGGGGAGTCTAGTTTGTGTGTGAGGTAACACCCCAATTTCTCTTTACCTTATTTTAAATAGTATAATGATACAATACTATATTTTTATTTTATTTTTATATATGAGTGTTAATATGTGTTTTAATTGGTATCTTAAACACTAATAAAATGGGTTAATGATAAGAATAACTATAGTCATAATAATAATAAATAATAATAATAATAATAATAGTAACCATTACAATAAATAATAATAATAATAATAATAATAATAATAATAATAATAATAATAATAATAATAATAATAATAATAATAATAACTCTAGTAGTGAGAATGGGCAATGGCCACAAAAAGCCCATGTTTTCTAGCAGGCCTTGATCACCAACCCTAAGTTACCCACATATATATATGTAGAAGTGATAGGCTAAATAGGTTTTAAAAAAAATTCTGCCGTGCTTTCCATTCCAATTCCCAAGCGTACTTTTCCTTCCAAGCACAGTGTTGTGCACACACATTGGTAATTACCAAAAACAAGCCTTATACATTGCTAATTTCAAAAAAAAGAAGAAAGAAGGATTTGTTGTTGCCGTATTGCCTCCAGACTTGTTTCATTAACCAAATATCAGGTACACCTTCCCAATTCTATCAATTATTTTAAAATAAGTCACTTATATCAATATAGGGCTGTTGATCAAAGCATGGTAATATTGAATAGTATGTACAGGGTCCTAGTTATTATATCGAATTATACGAGTACATAACATATATGCCGTTATTTCAATTTTTAGTAATATCTAAGCGTATGATCAGATCATCGTAACACTAAGCATGTGTCCCTTTATTCTAAATTTTAGGATTAGACATACCACTGAACTATGTTACTGAATGTATATTCAAAATTAACTTAATTTACTTATTTATTTACTATTTATTTATTCAATTACTAAATTATGTATTTATTTATTTATCATTTATTTTATTATTTATTTACTTAATTACTTATTTATTTTATTATTTATTTTGTTATTTATTTATTTATTATTTATTTATTAATTTACGTATTTATTTATTAGTAAATTTTTATTAATTCATTTTATTATTTAATTATTCATTTACTTATTTATTTATTTATTTATCATTTATTTTATTATTTATTAATTCATTTACTTACTTAATTATTTATTATTTATTTTGGTATTTATTTATTTACTTATTTATTGTTTATTTATTAATATACGTACTTATTTATTTAAGAATCTTCAAATCATAAGCCATT